>OY735198.1:49633096-49950596 GCA_963457665.1 Thysanoteuthis rhombus
TTTGGCCATCTACTGTATAACTGCTGCATCTTAAGTCACGATAATCTAAACCAGTGGTTCTTGTTATTTTTTATCCCAAATCCTACCTCGACAACTGAAAAAAATTGATACACCCTAACTATAAAACAAATAATTCAGTTATATATCATGTGAAATAGTCCTTGTATAAAAATACTGATATATGAATTTTAGGGTACTCACTAAAGATTTTGTATTTTCTTTGTGTAAAATTCAGTACCAACGCAATTACCTCATCACTTTTATACCACACAAATCAGTTGAACATCAGTTGGAATCTATTGTAAAATTAGGAATTAATTGTATTTTATGATTAGGAATTTATCGGTTAAGCCATACCACAACTAAGTTTTAAATTGTGAAATACGTTCTTCACAGCCAAATTTCAAATTGCCCCACTGGGTGCGCCCCATGTTCACAATCACTGTTCTTAACATTATTAATAGATGCATTACAAAATCACTCCTACAAGTAGGGACTTCTTAAAACTTATTTCTTGGCTGTCAAAATTAACCTTGTTTGAATTAATTTCTCTTTGCTCAAGATCCAAATCAGTTTTGACTTTTTTTTCTCGGTGCAATAATATAGAATAACTGTTTTACTTTTTTGTATATTCAATCAATGCAGATAATATAAATATAATCAAGCAATTTTGTCCAAAAAGTTGTTTGTTAAAAAGGCCATTGTTATTTTTTGTTGTTGTTTGTGATATACCTCTTGTTTGATATTTACAAGTAATTTTTGTTGTTGTTATTGAATGTTTTCGAGTGGTACCTAAAGCCCATTGCTGGATTCTAATGCTCCCCCTCCCTTACTTTTATCCGAACAGTATCTTTTATGACATTTCAATCAATATGTTCTTCAAAAATACAAAAGAACTTAACAAGTGGAACATGAAAAAAAAAAAAGGAACCAGCAAATCAGTTTTGAATACAGTAATACATCGGTTAGCGATCTTGATACATTCCTAAAAAATGCAGCGCTGAATGAAACGGCACTCTACAGCAGCATCATAATATAGCATAAATAGAGATTGTACCAGCAATCATTTTAAACGTACGATGTCATTGTTGAGCTTTAAAAAGATGGAATGGATTAGTTCTGTTTATCTCATCTGGTTGCTACTTTGCGGAGCTGATGAAATATCACTAAGTGCTGATATGTATTGCTACATGGCAAATCATTGTGGATGTGTGTTTAGTCTTGTACACAAGGCACAAGATGGTCATTTTGAAGACTGTCTTTTAATCATTCGTTATTTATTTTGGAAATTTATTACAATGACTATTTGAGAAAGGGCAATTTATCAGATTAGCACCAAGCGGGGTATCACTGTATTAGATGTTGAAAGAGACATGGAGAGAACAAGTCTCCACTTGATATATTCCAATCCTCTACCAGCATCAAGATCAAAAATTATTTGAGGTCTTGCTCAGAATGAATGATAGCTAATATTATTTGCTATGATAATCATAGAAGTAAGTATACAATTGTTAATTTGGTTATGGCCAAAGGTCGGTCTACTCCATATTAATAGGGGATACCCTGTGGTCAAAGCAGAAATAACAAATATAAAAATGATCATATAAAAAAAGTTCCCCTTGCAATTCTTCAAATAAAAACAAATGTGCAAGAATATTCTGTTGGAATGTTTTTAATTCTAAACTTTGACCTGACTTTACTCCTGAAGTCATAAACTGCTTGATACTGCTCCTAATTGACAATGGAACTCTTCTGTGGCAGAAATAGGATTTGTTAACATTATCATGACAGTAGGCAACTTGGATCAGTTATCATTCCCCATTATATTGACTTATATATTTTCCTATATGAAGACTTGGACTATTTTTAATGTCAAGATGTTCATTTGTCTTAATGAAATTAAAAATTGTAATCATCAATGTTGATTATAAAATCTCAATCGCATCCCAAAAAAAAGAAAAAATTACTATATGAAGGATTCCTAAAACGTATTATATGATTTTTTCATTCCCAATGATTTCTGATCAGTCTCAAAATGAGGTTTACAGAATTTTAATATGGTTTGTTTCCATTATCCTGTGAAATGGTCTGATGATTGAGGAATGCCAACAAATAGATTATTAGACAAACATGATGAAGCATTTTGTTCAGCTGTTTTTAGGGGGGGGGTGTCATTATTAGTAGTGCCCTGTTCAGTCTTCACATATCACAAGTTTTTCTGTCTCTGCTAGTTCTTCAAGGTTTGCAATCTATAAAATGGATATAGATGCGCTAAGGTGACAAAATGGCATCACTCACTTCACCATACTTGAGATGAGAAATATTTGAAAATACACCCTAGATACATTCCTTAATCTCAAATATAGGTTTAGAATATTGAAATCGACACACTGGTTCATCATTTATTTATCAATTGAAAAGACGATGCTTCTTGGTGTTATGAGATTCCTGTAGATGTCCTTGTGTCAGGCAATCATATACCTGACTCCATAGCACTCACCAAGTGTAAAGAAGTCTGCAAATTACTAACAGAACAATTTCCTCATGCCAGCCTTATCATTTGAAACTAATAAATCCCAATGGAAAAATTTATGGATGTATTTGAATTTCAGTGAGATTTTTCCAAGAAAAGAAAATACTGAAATTGTTTCAATGGAAATGAGTCCTTTCTTGTACTTGTTAATCTTGAAAGTTTTTCTCCCGCACTGGGCTTTGTGTATCACTGGTTATTACTTTGTAGTCTGTCGTACATGGGCGTCCACCGCAACTTTTCCAAGGGGAAGGGGGGGGACGATATGTTTGGAATATATCTTATTGGCAACCCTGTTACATGATAGGTGAGTAGGCCTGATCCAGCGGGGGAGGGCAAATGCCCTGTTTGAGGACACTCCCTCCCAAGCAGACGCCCATGTTGTCGTACATAGTTGATATGCCTTCCTGCTTGTCTGCTCCGCCAGACCAACTTAACTGCTTTCTCTCTTTGCTTTCCAGCCTTTGGTCACCTGACTGCCAATTGCGATGTGGATGAGACATTTTGAAACTTGATCATCATCATCACTTCCTCTTCTTCCTAGTATATTATTTACTGCATCAGACCTTGATAACCATATTGTGTTATCTTAGAAGCAAACAATTACATAAATACATAGATCGCCTGCTCTTTACATGCTATTAATACTACTACTACTACCAACACACAACTATTACTACTACTATTTGTGCTCCTCCTCCTCCTCTTATCCTCCTCCTCACCACAGCTGAGACTGTTTTGCTGGCCTACAGAAGGTCAATGCTCCGACACAAGCAAGACCATAGAGACTCCTCTCTGCCTTTTGTGTGTGTGTGTGTGTGTGGATGTGCACGACCACACTTTATGTTGGTATGCATTCATCTATACCTAACATTTTATAGCACTGCTACTGCCTCTACTACTGTTACTACAACTGCAGTTGCCACACCTTGCTGCTCCACCACCTCCTCCTCACCCTCACCTACTCAGGGTGGCACCTTCAGTACAACAGCAGCAGCTGCTATGATTTCATTTATCATCACTGCCGATGTCGCAATCATTTTCATCGTCATCATTTTCACCATTAAATAATTTTAGATGGTGACGCACAGAAATCTACTACTGACTAACTTGGAAATTTAAAACAGAAAAATCAACAAAAAAAAATCAACTTACTGACTGTAATTATCTGTAGACAATACATATGAGCAAAAATATATAGGTGCCTAAAGACTATTTATCTGTGTGTATGCATGTGTATATATGATATAAATCCATATATAAATTTATGATATATATATATATATATAAATCAATGTACCTATATACATGCTTATACACACATAACAATGCAGTTGTTTACATGCATACATTCAGATCATCTTGACTATTTTTATATTTGTAAATAATAATTATTATTATTAAAAAATAATTACAACAATGGTGACAGATAATCTCGGACAATGTCAGCCTCCGTGCAGATGCTTGACGAAATTTTTTTTTCTTTATATATGGTGTGGGGGGGAAGATTGCATTTGCAAGTATAATGGAGATATTGATAACCATGTGTGAATTGGCATCATGTCTTAGTTTATATTTTGTTGTTACCCGGTCTTTCACAGATGCTGGTCCTCACCATTGCTTCTCTGCCTGGCTTTAAAAAAAAAAAAAAATTCTGCAAGATTTCAGAAATCAACTCTTAAATTCATGAACCGCTTGATACCGCTCCTAAATGACAATGGAACTCTCCCATGAATAGAATATGAAATAATGAAACTTTTGTAAATAGAATTTTGAAGGAGAAAAAAAAAAAAAAATGACCTGAAGGTCAGGGGGGGTAATTTTAATCTGTAGTTATTTCCCTTTGAATTAGATTCTAATTTTTGTAGATGAATTTAAGAGTTAATATAAATGAAATTTAGTGGTTTCTCTCTCTCTCTCTCTTTATTCTTGTACTCTGCCCCTCTCCCCGCAACATATCATTTGGCTACACAAGTCTCCAACACGACACTCCTGGCATCCACAGAACTCAAAAAATGAATCTTACTCTTTTATTTTCATTTTTCGTTTTATGAATTTCCTGACTCCAGAACGTTTGGTCAGGAATATCGCAGTAACCAGACAAAATAAAAACTAGCTGCGGTAAAGAAGTGCTTTGCACAGACAATAGTCAGTATTTTAGGTTTGAATTTAAAATTGTCAGACTCTAAGAAATTTTGTCTCTGTGCTAATGAGTGAAAAAATTGACAGACTCTGAGGAACTAAACTTCGTTTCTATGCTTAAGAGTAAAAATTCTTCGAAAACACTGAGAAACTCAAAATTTTCAGATATATGTAGGTTACTTTTCTGTTCATGTAGTATGAACTATTTTAGACAAATTTATGAATGTATCCTACCAAAACCTGCTTTTGCGTTTGTTTGGGTTCTTTTTTGTTAGTCTGTTGAATATATAGTCATTTCTCTTTGCTTATTTTAGCTTTGTAGTTTAGAACTGTAGAAGAGCTTTGGAAACAAATTAAAAAAATCTCTTTAGAAAGGACAAGATATTTACTGGCAATGTGAAATGGATTTATTATGAGAATTCAAAAGAAAGAAAATTATGGTTAGATTCTCATAGCCTTCAACATCTCAACCTGAAATCGTTTAGAGAGAATTTTTTCTGCATTTTAACTATCATTTTGGATTTGCTTTAACTTTGTAGTTTTGTTCTCCTCATCATCATTGCCACTTCTTTTAGGCGTCTTCCAACTGTAGAACTTGACTCTCAGATCTATGGACCCCTTGTATCTGCTCATATTGACAGTGAAACTCCTCAATGAATAGAATTTTTGTTTTTTTAAATGGTACCCTTCTTTGAATGGTAAAGAATTTTTTTTTCAAATTCACATAAAGGTCAATGGGGGATAATTCCACTTTAGAGTTATTTCCCTTGATAATGAATTTTTCTTACATGAATTTAAGAGTTAAGCGTGTTTGCACTGTAATTTTCCAAGATTCTATCAAGATTCTATAAATATAATTGAACTCTTAGTGATGAGGATAACAGTATTTTCATACAATGCAAGGGATTACATTTGAGAAAAATTTTGCAAAATTTTTTTCCCAAAACCTCATTCGTTACATGTGGAGACAGTATTGATATATCTTGTGAAAAAAAATCATAAAATAAGATTAAAATGCTCAAAAAAATGTGACAACTGCAATATTTGTCCTTTTAAGTTTCTTTAAGTTCTTTAGCTCTACAGTTCATTATAGTAGTGTGTAACAAAATAAAGGTTACTGTTACATAACATGTCAGCTTTTGATTTAAAAAAAAAAAAAAAGAAGGATTCTTCTTCCTCATGAATAGTGAGTCCCTTTGTGGGAACACTGCTTGCTAGGTGTTACATTCCAATAAATGACTTTATTTAAAATTTTTAATGATATCACTTTTTGCACCCCTGGCGCCTCCCTTGTCGTTTGGCTTCTCTATCTCATCCTGGCCTCTGGGGTCTTGTGTGCCTCTTTGTCTCTAACAAGACTCCCCTCTCCCCCCACTGCCCCACACCCTGTAACCATATCTTACTGGCTACTTATTGTGTATGTATATAATCGGGGCAACAACTTTATTACTGATAGTATTTACAAACTTATAAAAGAAAAAAAAAAGTTTTTGAAAGACTTAGTTGTATAAAGGGCAAGAAAAAATTTGGAGCAGATCAGAAAAAGGGAAAATGGCTGATCTGGAATTTTTTTCGTCTTTCCCCCTTTTTTCTTTCATTTTTTTGTTTGTTTTATAATGGCTTTTAATAAAGTTGATTTTTATTTTAATGAATTTGAAGCCATCTTGTTTTTGTTTTGTTTTCTCTCAAATGACCGAAATGTTTGTTTTTTTCCAGTTATTTATGACTACAATAAAGGTCATACTTTCTATGTACAGCCAATTCCTTTCGCTAAACCCAACAAATATTCTACACTAAATCTGAATGAAAGTGTCTCTGGAAGCTGACAGCAATGCATTGAAAATCCATTCCTCATCTAGACCTATGCAAAGCTGATGATAGGCCCAGGCCAGATGGTAAAAGTAGGCCCCCTTTCAAACTGCTCATCAAGAATAATTAGTGCTAAATATATATGATTAATGTGTGTGTAGTGTCCGTGATGTATTTACAAGTAACAGAACAATAAAAGAACCTGAATGATTTATAGACAAGGTAATGGTGAGCAATTTAGTATGAAATGTATACAAAACAATATAGAGTACACCAGCAATTTTCAACCCTGGGATATTAGTGGGCAGTAAAGCATCCATAGGTGCTGCCAGAGTTTTGAGAGCGGCTATCAGACGAGCCATGGAACAGTGTCCCCAGTACAGTTACAAAAATAACATCTGGATATGTTTTATGAAGTGCATTAAACCACTTTTTTTCAATGATGCAGTATTTAAATGAATGTGTTGCTCATAAAAGGCCCAAAATAGCAGTTTTAAATTCTCTCTTGAATCCCGTAGCATCGAACCGCAAATCGCCACTGCCAGCTATAAAGTGCGTGAGAGTATGAGAATTATGACTCAACTATATAGCTTATTATTATTATTATTATAATCACAGTAACCAAGTAAGCTGAAAAGATACCTTCATACAAAGCACTCTCATCTATGCAAGAAACTAATTGAATATTTTGAATAATTCATTTCCTTTTAGATGATTAAATCTATCTTTAAATACCAGTGGTATGCCTCCACCATTTTAGTACCTGGCCTAATGTGCTGTGAAATTAAAAAGGTTGAAAATCACTGGAGTATAATATTGTAATTTGAAGCAGTAAACACAATAGGATTTGCCTATACCAGGGGGAGTAGGACCCCTCAAAATCATAGGCCCAAGCCAAATCCACCCCTTCCTGTTCTGGCCTATTGTCACCTAATCATGTGTTGAGCAACAGTAGTTTTAATTTTCAAGTGATGTCCACTTTATATGATATAAAAGCAAAAGTCTTTCCTTTGAAGAGTTGTTTGGCCTATTGATCTCATGAGATTAATAGCCTGAATTACTTTTAGTAGAATCATCACAAAATTACTGTATGTGAGAAAAAGAAAAAAAGTCTTTCCCCTTTCTTGAGTTTGTTTGAATTGTTTAATCTCAATCACGTGAAAATCTGTATCGAAAGATTTGTATTGCTTCAGAATTAAAATCCATTAGGTATAGAAAAATATATAACCCAAAATTTTGAAAAAATTTTCTCAATTAAGACTCCCCCCGAATAAGATTTTTGCTCAATATTCTATTAACTACAATATTCTATTAACTACTTTTTACCTTCATAATAATTTTCAGTTGTTACAAACAAACAGTGCGATTAGAAATAAAGTGTAAGCCTCTGGTAAGAATTGAACTTGTCTCTCTCTATCAATCGATTCTCAACAGAGGCTTACTCTTTATTCCTGATTGCTCAGTTTGCTCATAACCATAGATCAAGAGCCCGAATCAAAGTTGTGATAAAAACTACAAAAAGATTAAGATGAAAGTAAAAAGTAGTTGAAAATTTCTAAAGTATTTGGTTATAAGACTTCATCTAATGATAAAGAATGATAATAAATAAGATTTTTAGTGTTCTATCTCTTTTGGAAGGATCTGGTTCAACTTGATTCACCTTTTTATTCATTATCATAAATTTCGCACATTCTACTGGCCTTGGCTTTTTTTTCTCTCCCTGAGGCTTGGCCTTATTAGCTTTTTTTTCTCATTCCTGAAAACAATTCTCTTCCTGGTTCGTATTGTCTTCACATAAGTGATGATACCTTTTTATATCTTGATTTAAATATGAATAAATCAGTAATTACCAATTCCTCTGTTTGAACTATTTTCAAATTCATCTGCTTTAGCTTTTTTCACCTTTTTACAACAAAAATAGTTTTGATTAAAGTTTTGAATTATTCCCAATGTGAACAGAAGTAGTAACGTGAGACACAGTTGTCAGATTGAGGTACAAGGGGTGATGATTGGAGCGTAATCTCTGAGACTCGGGCATTGGAATTGCATCAATTTTGGAAATCGGGCAGCCCTGCTTCAAGAGGTTGGTATCCAATCTCTGCATCCAGACTAGCTCAATTTTAAAATTCGATGCTATTCCAATGCCTGTGTTGGGTAAGTCACTGAGGCTCGGATCATCTCCCCCTGTAAGCCCAATCTGGCAACCCTGACCTGAGACAAAAGCTAAAATCCAGAAATGTAGGTTTCTAGCATTCTGTATGATAGGTAAGTGCCAATGGCTTGTGTACATATGTTCAAGACTCCAGAGAGAGAAAAAAAATATCCTGCTTTACAGGTAAGTCAACATATTTGTGAGGTTTTCATTTCACTTTCTTCAAATTTTCATTCATATCACATATTAAATAAAAAAAATTACCAATATTCAAATGAATCAATTGGTTTAATTTCTGAATTGTGTGAATATTAAACTGGCATTTATTCTTTCTACTCTAATGCTTATAATATGGTCGTTGGAGATTGCAGATTGTTATTATCTGGTGTTTACTTTGATCTCATAGAGACTTAACAGTAGCCGCCTGATTCTTGTTTATAACCATATTAAACTTTCATATCAGGTGAAAAGTTAATTAAATCTGCGGATATACTTTTAGTTGACTAGGGCAAAAATCCTTATGATAAAATCCATTTCTGACTGGTATAAATGATTACTTGGATGAACAACTATTTTAGAATTGAGAGTTTTCCCACAAAGAAGTATTTCTAAACCTCAGAGATGGAGTTTGACTATCAGTCAATATCCTCTCCATTTAAAAGGAATATTACTACAGTAGTCCTTCATCATAACACAATTTTAGGGTCCTAGAAAGACAACTATTTTATAACTTGACTGCGCATTTAAAAGCACTGAACAAGTTCACCGGTGAACAAAGAATCAAAGAAATTGTGTAAAACACTGTAATTGTATGTTAATTGATTGCAAATTGAATAAATTTGATATTTCAGTCATATCAAGTAAGTCTTTTGATTGAATTATGTTTTAATTCAGTTTTCTGGATGACTGGGCAAATAGTTAGGATCCATCACTCATCCACCTTGTATAGTGAACAGTACTATATCAAGGGACTGTTGAAAGAAAAAAAAGAGAAGTTTCTCGCTCAACTACAGAGTTGGTAATGAAATGTGGAATTCATTTTAACAGTACTGCCTTTGGTGTAAAAGCTGAATCAAAAGTGTACTTTGTAATTAATGCTTTCTTCCAATTAACATTGTTTCGTTTTGTTTCTTTTCTCTTCATAGCTGAGTGGGCAGACATTGATATTATTAAATACTCCATGAGTATTTCTCCCTTTCAGAATAATGTGTGTTGCCTGGGGGCACCACAATTTCAGGGTCCTTAAAATTCAATTTGAAAAATAAGAATTAACGTTCATATTGAATAGCAAACATACAGAATCTTCTTCAAAGCAATGTTTTTTTTATATTAATTTTTAAATCGATACTTGACTCTTTATTGAATCCATATATTAAATCAGTCTATGGCCCATGGGCCGAATCCAGTACATTGCTTTGCCCAGAGCCTCTAATATTCTTAAGACGGCCCTGTTTTGGTTATAGGTAAAGACAATTCTGTTATAGTTGGATATTCAGGGAACAAGATAATCAAGTGGTATTGAAATGTCACCAGAAAATTTTTTTTTTTCTAAACAGTATAATACTTGCATAATAGTTTGTTTAACCATTGTATTAATTTTGACTACTATTTACCTTTATCATAATTTTCAGTTGTTTTTATCACAACTCAATTTGGACCATCACTCTATGGTAGCAAACAAACAGCTTTCATCAGAAATAAAGAATAAGCTCTTGACAAGATTCTAACTCAAATCCCTATCTCCTGAGGGAAAACTGGTTTACACCCAGCTGCTTTGACCTGTCAGCCATGAGCTAACTGGCCAGCAGAGGTTCAAATCTAACCTTTAAACCTATGCTTTACTCCATATATTGGTGCCGTATTTGTTATTTTTGTATTCGTAATATTAAAAGAATTATTCATTTTTACCATTAAATGAAGTATTCTAAACAACTAAAAATTAGGATGAAATTAAAAAGTAAAAGATTGATTCAGTGGTTTACAATACCTCATGTAATGATAATAATTAAAAAAATGATAAAATAAGAGTTTTAATAGGATTGGGTTGGGATAATTTTCCTCTTTCTCATTCTTTTGTTTTTCTTGTTAGAAATTGGCTCCAGCCCTACGGATGACTGTGGTCACAGCAAAGTGCCCCAGCTGATAGAAACTGTGAGCAATTCAGGTTCCCCTAGTGATGCAAAGATCGCTTTGATCGGGGATGAAAATCAGAATCAAAAATTTCCTTATCAAATTCCGGTGTCAATGAATGAGGTTGACGATAACGCCCCGAATCCTGTTGAAATGGCAGAGGATGCCATTGAAGAAATGCATCAAGAAGCCCTGGTGCCTGGATATATGGAAGATAAGAAAAAGGCTTCAATCCCTGTGAAGAACCTTGATGCAGAACCTACGTCTCCTCCCAAGCCTGGTATCTCCAGTGGCCTTCCTTCTCCTCGTCCTCCTCCTCCTCCTCCCTTGGCAGAACCTGTTGAGGAAAGCAAACCAACAATAGCAGAAAAAGTGGACAACTGTATAATTTGTTGATGCCGCCATTTTTTTTTATTTTTTTGTTGATATTTAGTGGTCTCCCTTGATCCCTTCTATATTTAACATACGATACATATACAATATATATTTTCCTAACAAAATGCAGAGATTAGCTAAAACGAGTATTTAACAGTTACTTCCCTGAGATTTGGAGGATAGAAGATGTGTAACCACTTTCTTGGTGATTCATTTTATTTGATGGAATTTTGCTTCTTTATCCAGTAATACCAATTAGATGAAAATATAACCAAGGAAGGTAACTCTTTATATATTCTTGTGAACCGATGAATATAATATAAGCTTTTCTCCTGAAAAATCTATGGAAATTTAATGAGCACACTTTTTTTTTCCAGCTTTTTGCTAAATTTTTTTTCATAAATCTCAAGTGTCTCATTCGTATTGATTCCATATCAGAAAGCTTTTGCTCACGAGAGTTACTGCCCTTGAAGTAAACCATCTCCATTACTGAGTGTTGATTAATATATATATATTTTTTTTTTTTGACTTGCATGAACATTTTAAAGTATTAACAATTGATAGAAAGTGGATTGGTGTGCAGTGACTGTTAAGTCTAATGGTTGGGGGTCCATTTATTGTCATTAGGTCTTGTATCACCCAACTCTCCAAAGAATTTTGTAAGATTTATTTTTGTCCAGTCTATTTGTACATACCTTCAGTTCGTGTACAAATAAGACTATGGTTGTATCATGTGGCATGACTGACAGTACCAACAGCTGTTGTCGTTAGGGAGAATTTATTTAAAGTTAGTGTAGACGACATGAGCAATGTTGTTATGTGTCACTCAAGGTATGTGTAGCCAAAAACTTTGAGTCTTTGATACTTGGGATATTGGACAAATCTTAGTCCAATAAATTTAGTGTGAGGCAAGGTTGCTAGATTTAGCTATAAGGAGGATAATCTGAGCTTTATCTCTGAGACTTACCCAACACAGACATTGGAACAGCGTCGAATTTGAAAATCAAGCAAGTCTTGGGGCTGAGGTTCAATAACACCAGCATCTTGAACCTGGAAGTCCGAGATAAATCTCGGACTATCTCGCCTCATGGCTATATCTGGCAAACCTGGTTTAAGATGCAAGTTGGAATAGCTCTCCCCTCCTTTTTTTATTTTTCTTAAGACAATTGAATATAGTTTTCAGATTTATTTTTATATTCAAAGTTCATCAGAATATTTTTTGTTCTTTTACAGTGAGAATAAAATCCTTTAGACAACCTTTTTTTTATAAAACTTGGAATATTTAAGCAATAAAAAGGGGGGAAATATCTAATTCGGAAAAGCTCAAAGTGCTTCAGGCAGTTTTCATGTCTCTTAAATTTTTAAAACCAAAAATTTTGAATAAAACGATGCAGATCTGCCACATGATAAACATGGTTTCTTTGCAACCAAATCTCATAAATTTCTAAAGAAATAATCTTCTAACATTACTATTGATAAATAATGATATTGAAGTTGAGTTGAATGAATTTTCAAAAAGCTGATACTTCTTCACGGTTGCCAGATTAGGCTACAAGGGGAGATAATCTAAGCTCTATCTCCAATACTTACCCAACACGGGCATTGGAATAGCATTGAATTTGGAAATCAAGCAAGTCTGAAGCAGAGGTCCAACACCAGCTTGATGTGGGCCTGCTGTGTTTGGTAAGTCTTGGAGATAGAGCTTGGATGAGCTTCTCCTGGACCCTAATCAGGCAACTCTGCTTAAAAAGCCAGTTGAGCATCAACATGTTTAGTCTAAGTTTCCAAACAAAAGTCTGGACCTTCACCATAACACTCTTAAGTGTGTTGTTATTCAGTGCTAGTGGTAGTAATTTTTACTAATAATTAAAGTATTTGAAATCATTTGTACAGCATCAAGATATTTTGAACTAAACAGAAAGAAACTTTGTATTTTCTAAGTAATTTGTATTTTTCAAGGAACATTAAAGTTAGGCAGTTATTTTATTTTTATTTTTTTTTGTTAACATTACTTTATTAGCAAAATTTTCAGTTCAAATCTCACTAATAACTGATTTATTGATATTCTCTGTTCATTTACTCTATTATTGTAGACTAAAAAAAAGCTCAACATATTTTTCTTTTTCAAGTAATTGTTCTTGTATAAATATAGATATTTTACAATTTATTTTTATTGGCTTTTAGTTAGTAGACAGTTAAATTCAGATTACATTATGCTGGGAGAAGGGAGCCTTTATTATTAATCCTCTTGTTTTGTTTGTTCTTTTGTTGTTATTGTTGTTTTTTATCTTCTTTTTTTAAAATACTCAGTGGTTATTTGAAAAGAAAATCAATTTTGAATGTTTTAACAATTTGTTTAAATGATTTTAAATATATTTTTGGTTTTTAAAATGGTTCTGAATTGTGAAATGTGCTGGACACATTTTGTTACCCCCCACCCATTATTTTCTGAAAAGTCTGATTATCTTCCTGTTTTGAAATTTCCTGATTTTTTTCCTTCAATTCAAGATGGTCACCCAATTTGTTTTTTGTATGTGTTGATATATACAAGGTAATTGAAATGTTTAACCCCTTTTAAGCATAAAGTTGTCAGACATATCTAAAAAGTATGCTTACCATGCAATTCAAAGGTATGGTAAACTTTTGAAAATATTTGTCATTTTATTGATTACCAGATTTATATGGTAAGAGAAAACTATCTAATATTTTTCATGATGTTTTGTCTTGCACAATTCCTAATGAGGCAGAAATAGACCATTATTGCTTCATAACATTCGTCAATTTAAGGCCTAAGGAATTCTTTTGGTATTCAATTGTTTTTTTGCAAATCTTGTCAACAGAGAAATATTTGAAGTTTAATTTCCATTTACTGATATTGATAGAAAATAGTTATTTTCAAATACTTGCCTTCGATTCTCAGAGAACCAAATCACAGTGTGTCTCAAAAGTAACGTCTGATTTGGCCAAACAGTAATGTCAGTTCCAAGGGAAGTAACTCTTTAATGTAGTGTACAGCATGCTATACCACCAAAAATTTGAAGTAATCTGAAGACTCGTTTATTCATCCGAAGAGATAATATTACAAATCATTAGTAAAATTGAAGACTTTTGCTAATTAATTAGACGAGAAATTTTTATTTCTCATTTTGCTTATTGCTTATCTGATTAATTAGCAAGAGTCTTCAATTTTATTGGTAATTTTTGGTATACTAGTGTGCTGAACATTACATTAAATATTTGCTTCCCTTGGAACTGGCATTACTATCGAGACAAATTTGGTGTCGCACCCGGTTCATTAAACGTGTAAAATAATAAGTGGGTATCATTTTATGCAGTATATGTATGTTTTTTTGTTGTTTTTTTTTTAAATTCAAAATAAGTCAAAATTAGGTAAAATATTTTGAGTTATTGATGATATTGCAAAAAGTGAACACTGGATGATAAAATGGTTCTCAGTTAACATGTATTCATAATTAATAACTTCAGTCTGTTGATCATCTTAGATGCAGATCGAAGTAACTTGGCATAGACATCATAACAAGGTGAAGTAAGCTAATCATAGAACTGAATTCTATCAACAGATATTTTTTATTTGGCTTGTAGTGAAAGATTTTTTTATCATGAGAATGAGTACCTAATCCATCTTGACATTTAATTCAATTAATAATATTGGACGTAAAAATTACCTCTGTTATAAAAAATTAACTTTCTATCTGTAAAATGAACTGAATGTAACTTTTGGTAACTCCCACAATAACTGACAAACTTAATCTTTTTTGTGGTTTTATAAGACCTCAAGAAATAGATTGCTTAGTTGTATATACCAGGGCTTCTCAAAGTAGGGGGTGGGACCTCCAAGGGTCACATAAATATAAATGGGATCACAGAAATTTTTTTAAATCCTTTTTTTTTTTTTTCAAAGAATAATTATGTAATTAGTGTTTTTCAATCTCTATACAAAAATGTACTCCCTCCGGTGCTTATTGTAAATATGACAATGCTATCCATTAATTTTTATTAAATGAATTTTGTTCATGTTTAAGTAATTTTTTTTTTTCATATTAAACACAGTAAGCCCTAGAATATATTTATGATCTATAATGATTTTTGACAATTTGGGGGCAGTTATTTATTTTATGTTTATTTGATATTAGATAACAAGTAAAGACTAATTTATATTTTTAGTACCTATTGCTTTTATAACAATGAATGAGGGGTCATGAGAAAATTTCTTATCAAAATGGGCTGCAAATGAAAAAAGTTTGAGAAATCCTGTTGTATACAATAGAGTTAAAAAAAAAACCATTACATCTGTCAGTATCAGTTTCCATAATGTGAATTTAGTTATATTTTTATGTGCAATAAACCTGATAGCATTTTACATAGAACTATGCAAGTATACATGAAGTGATAATAGATTCAACATAGTTACCTTAACTTACTGAACATATAAATGAATCACAGTAAAAATTCTAGCATTTTACCTGACAGCATTGAACAAACTTACTAACTGAAATATCATTAATTCAGACAACGGTATAATCAACATTTTAAAAAAACAAAACTCAGAATAAATCTGCATTTCATAATCAAAAATGACATATTCTTTTCTTCTGAATGTAGGCCTAGATCAGTGCTTCTTAAAATGGTGAATGAAATTATTCGGTAGAGGGAGGGTGAATGACTTGATTTACTTAGATATTCATATTTTCCTATACTCAAATGAAGCAATTTTGGCAGCAGACATATACAGTAAGAAAACATTATTGCTAAAAAATCTGATTCTAAGTTCTAAAATTGTTGTTTACAATGTGTAAACTAGAAAATTTCTTATAATATTTTGCTTATTTGTTTCGTCATTTCTAGTTATATTTTATGAATGAAATTTTGTAATAAAGAGGGTGAATGACAATGAAATAGTTCAAGAAACACTGACATAGATATAGTTAACAAAAAGGACAGTAACTTTCCCGCAGACCTAATATTACATTAGACAGCTTATTCAATTCTAGATAGCTGTTGTAAAATATATATTTTATGAAGGGTGCCATTTTAGATTTTGGAATTCATTAGAGCTGTGACAAGTGTAGATTAACATGTTTTAGAGACAGCTCTTTCTTTTATACTACCTTTGTCTCATGATTGTTATTACATTTGCATAGAAATAATCACTACTAAATGTAACAACTATTATGGGACAGGTTATAGTATTCAAGCACTTTAGTGTGGCAACATGTTATATATACAAATGTATATGTGTGTGTGTGTATATGTATAGTAGACTTATTAATGTATATAACATGTGGTGGGCTGTTAGGTTCTCACACAGCTCAATGACTACTTGCACTAACTTTTAGTTGTAAAACCTATTCGTTCTATGATTGTTCCCGGGATTGTAAGTGCCAGAGGGGAGGATTTGACTCTTTTTCAAAATATTTCTTCAGGAAAGTGAATGGAATGGATGCTTCCACTTTATTCACTTCACATTTCGTAGTGGGCCACCTTACACCTTCATAACATTTGAAGAAACTCTTTGACTGTTCCTTCTGAAAAACTCAGGGAGAATCGGAGCATCATTACGCAGTGTCAATGTCTTCACCAATACTGAATTACCTCACCCTGTATTGTGCTTATTTATTACATGGCACGTTGCAGACGGTGCATGTGTAAGTGTTTCTAATCAGCTGGATGTCTGCATCAGTCAAGACTTGGTCGATGATGAGAACTTTACACAAGCTTTTAAAATAAAATTATTCGTAATTTTTTTTGTTTTGTTTTTAAGGGGGGGGGGGGTTAATTCAGTATTGGTAAAGACCTTGACTCTGCATCAGAAATAATGCTTTGATTCTCCCATTTTACCAGAACTTCCTTATTACCATACGAGAAATAAAATCAGTCCAAATAGGTATCAGTCTATGAAAAAAAAAAATTATTGAACTTTTAGATAAATTAAAATCATAAAAAGAATTTAGTTCCTGTTTGTGGGTGACAGGCTGCAATCAAGTTCACATGATATTCTTAGAAAAATGATCAGCAACAGATCTTTTTCTTTTCAACTAAACCATCCATAATTGAAAGGAATATTTTGTTGTTGGTAGTATTTT
The DNA here is from genome assembly GCA_963457665.1 of Thysanoteuthis rhombus. Classification (NCBI taxonomy): domain Eukaryota; kingdom Metazoa; phylum Mollusca; class Cephalopoda; order Oegopsida; family Thysanoteuthidae; genus Thysanoteuthis; species Thysanoteuthis major. Next base: position 49,650,339 of record OY735198.1, read on the forward strand.
AGATGTCTTTATGGCTATGTGGAAATAATATTCAATCTACACAATTGATAACAAAATGCATCATCCTGCTTGATGATCAGTAGCATTGGTTGGTGAAGCTAGAAAAAATAGTTTGTATCTGAATATTTAAGAAGAATTTCGAGCATGATGTATGTATATCAGTTATTTTCATCTCAGTAACAATTGTCCTACATAATACAAACATTTTACTTGCTTGACCAATAACTTGTGCATTTTCTTCTACTTACAAATTTGCCTTTCCCTCATTCTGCATAAAATTTCTTTGCATTTTTAAAAAAGATTTTTGCAAAAAAACAGAAACCAAGATTTATGTAATGAAGTGAAATGAAAGAATTGTTTGGTATTAATTTTTGATTAATCTCAAATGTTAATCAAAATATATGAATATATAATATGAATATTTCACTAACCTTTTTCATTCAATAATGCATCTTTTAGTGATTGTGAAGGGTGGTCCGCATAAAACTGATGTTGTACATGAACGATCGACGTGTTTGTATTTATCAATTGTATTTTTACCCAGGTGCAATATTTTAAATATATGTGTGTGCCTATATGGTTTGCAGAAATCTCATATGGGTTCACAAGTGTTCTTAGGTATTTTTAAGGCCAGGTGTTTAGAGAGGAGAACACCTGCAAATATGAAATACGTAAGAAACACTGCTATTCCAAATGTCTAAATTGACTCTTTCTTTCTATATATTTAGTTGTCTGAAGTGTCGCAATGGCAACTTATTCTTCAACATAATAAATATGATGTACAATTAGTTGTTTTTACTTCTAATCAATTAATTAAATATTGATGTGATTGCGGTTTGGTATAACATTTTCATTTTTTTGTCAGAATTCTATTAGACAGTGTTTCAATCATTGGATGTGGTTTAATCAGATTATTTTCCTTGTCTATGTTGCTCATTTTTTCACATTCCAGCAGTGTACCCTCCAGCTTTCTCCATTCTAGAATGTGGAAACTAATTCCTGCAACACATGTTCTCATACAGGCATGACATGACATGACAGGCAGGGTAAAGCAAGCAGCATGCGTTGCAGGAATCAGTTTCTACATATCTGAGTGAAGAATACTTGAAAGGGGCCAGAGGGTACAGTTGAAACAGGAAAAAAAAAAATGAGCACCGTAGACAGGGCAAAATGGTCAGACTAAACCACATACAATGATTCTCATTTAGAAACTTATTACAGTGTAGCATACAAATACAAACTGTAGGAATTGTAGAGCCTTAATTATATGTTCTTGGCTGCACTAGCTTTCTGTATGAGGATATATTTATAAGTATATATATATATAATGGGAGGAGTTGCAGAGTGGTTTAATGGTTACCAGCAAACAGTTCAAATTCCCCTTGGGACTGCTTGTTTACTTTGGACATACGCCTTTAGGAAAGACATTAATCCACTCCTTGCACTGCCCATCGTCAGATATCTCAATGTTTCATCTTTGGCATCCTGCGATGGAGAAAATGAGTTTTGGGGCAAACCTCTCTCAAATAAGCTTGATTGTCCAGGCTGTAGCAACAAAAAAAACTGTTACTACTATAGCCCACCTCAATACAATCCAATTGCACCCAAGAAAAAAATACTCTTATAATTGACCTCACTAGAATGCACTTTTTTTTTTCCCCGTCTTTCTCTTCAATAATACATGCAATCATTAAACTTATTCAATTTTAATAATCATTTCAAAATCTTGTCCATAACTCTGAGAGGAGTCATTAACATTCAAACTAACTTGTTTGAACAATCGGATCTCTTACCTTTTTTGGTGTTTTTACCTGATCCATTCTTCAGCTCATGTCAGGTGTATAATCCAAAAAGAAAGCCAGTTCCCTTTGGGGTAGATGAGAGAGAGGTTTGCCTCTTTCCATGGATTCTACACCTGACAGAGGCTGAACAATGGAACATCAAAAAAAGTACGAGGAGATTCAATTGTTCTGAAGAAGTCTGAACTTAAGAATTGATTAAATGAATTAACTCTTAACACTTTATTCAATGCTCGAAGAGCATAGGCTATCTTTGTTAAAATATTTTTATAAAAAATGATTCATGATGAAGTTGAGGATGTTAGTCCAAAGCAGTAATTTTCATTTTGTTCAGTTTTGTTTTTGACTTCAGATTTATTTTATAAAATAAATTCATTGTTTTATATTTATTCCAATTTCCTCTTCCCTGAAGCAGGGTTGCCAGATTGGATTACTAGGGGAGATAATTCAAACTTTATCAATCTCATCTAACACAGGCATTAGAATAGTGTTGGATTTGGATCTGGATCTTGCTTGATTTCCAACTCTGATGCTATTCCAACGCTTGTCTCGGGCATAAAGGGAATTATCTCACCTTGCAGCCCTATCTAACAACCCTGCCTTGATGTGTCACACGAAAAAAATATTTGAAATCTGACTGGTGTATGTTGTGAGCAACCACCATATTGTCTGGTAACAATATGGCACTTGTCTCAACAAGCCAGGGTTTCAATAACTCTCAACACATACAAAAATGACCTTCATGCAAGAGGCTGTTCCTCATTTCGAAAATATCTGAGCAAAGCCATTTAGTGTCTTCCATCTTAGGAGTCTATTTTGTAACTGACTGAAGATTAAAAATGAAAAAAAAAAAAAGAAAAGTTGATTCAGATGATCAGAAACTTTGCCAAAATATTGGTCCGGGTCTCTTTTTGAGTATTGAATAGGCAAAACAAAAATATTGAAGTAGTTCCCTTTTATAATATAGATGTCAGGGTCCAAGATAACTTTGTTATAACTGTACCACAAATGCCAACAAGTTCACTGATTTTGTGATGAAAACAACACCTTAAGAAATTGTGTGTGAAATGTCATGTAATTCTATGTTGATTGCCAACTGAAATTCAATATTTTAGTCAGTCATATTACAGCTTTTGAAGGATTTAACGGTTTTCTGGATAAAAGGGGGTGCGATAATAATAATGCTGGAGTCCACCACCACCCACCTCCTTAACCACAAACCGCGCAATATCGAGGGACTCGTATATTTACCACCTCAGGCTATTTGCAGTGTTTGTATTTAGATATGATTTGGCATAATTACATAAGAAATTTTCATCACTGAGAAGATACTGAATAAGCTCATAGAATAGCTGGTATTGATCAGATTAAATTATTTCAATTCTAGGTCAGCTAATAATCTTTTACCACCTCTATCCCATAATGTTATATTTTGTGTATGAAATGCAAATGTAACTTATGGAACAAAGGTAATATATATACTATGCTAGAGTAAGGCTGCTCTAGAAAACGTGGGTTCAATCAATTGACTTGAATGGCTTTAAGTTCAGGTAAGATTTTCTCGTTGCCTAATGATATAAAATCAGATGCAAGGATTAAATCTAATCTCATTCCTTACTTGAACAAGTAAGAATATCACCAAAGACTTGTCAACAGTGTTAGCCATTCATCAATAGAGGTCAATTTTACATTCTAGTTTTGACATATATATAGATAGATAGATAGATATCAGCATTAATGGACAAGTCATTTATAGTTCAGTATTTCTAACTCTGGAAATCCAGCTATTATTTAAGTGTATGTATTGGCCTTGCTATATATAATAAACACTAAATGACTTGCTTGAATATAAGCTAATACTATGATTCAATACTAACCAATTTGTTTTCAGTAATAAAAATAGATTGAAATGGTCATTTAGCTTCCCTCATAGAAAACTTGACCATGATAAAGTACAACTTATTAGTATTCTACTTTTTTTTACTATTATATGAGCATCAAAAAAAATGAAAAAAAAAGTAAAATTCTATATGGATCGACTAAAAGATTTGTTGCTTCTTCCTTAGTCACAAGAGAAAACACTAGGCTTCCTCAGTTTCAAGATTTTTCGCCAAGTTGCAATTAACAATGTGACAGATTAGTCAGGAGCACCTCTGCATTTGGTCGACATAAAAACCTAAAACTTTGCTTTCTTCTCCCTGCCTGTCCTATCCAATCTTTAAAAATAGATAACTTTTTTTTTTGTTGGAGCACTTCATTTTGTCAACTGCCATATATTTTTTAATTGGATATTTAATTATTTATTCAAGGAGATGAATCAGATTTCAATTGACTTGTTATTAATGCTTGTTGAAAAATCAAGATAATTTATGTATTCTAACAAAAATAAACATTTTATTTGCCTTTTCTTGTGTTTGGCTTTTTTTCTCTGCTGCTCTGTGAAAGAACAGGAAACTTTTTAAAAAAATTGCTGTATTTCCGACTTGGATTGAGAGTGAAAAAAAAAAAAAAAAATCTTGGCAACTTTGAGGACTTCTTAGATATGAAAGATGAGTGAAGTGTAGGCTTTGTTTCCAATCAACATGCATCAGTTTATAGTAGTACTAGAATTTAGACAATGCTGACCCAACTCTGAATCTGGCAGGTTTTGTTTCAATTTTCACTTTCTGCACAGAGGCACAGCATTTTAAAGTATGGGAGACAAGTCTTGAAAAAGCAATATGTCAAGGTTGCTTAGAACTATTGGAAGGACTAGGATCCCCATGTTTTTTTTTTTTCCTTTTGTCGGTTTGAAATGAAAAGGCATTAACATTATGGCTTAGTAATTAAAAATGGAATTGCAATACATAGAAACCATCAAGTAATGAGAATTTTTTTATGGGAGGAAAAAAAAAAAAAAATCATCCACAGGTTGTTAACAGGTAAAAATATTCCTTGCAGAACATTTCAGATTTTTGTCACTGATATGGAATAAATGATATAATGGATTTTTTTTTTCAGTCAAGAAAAATAAAAAGAAAAAAAAAGCTAGATATTTCAACAGTAGAGGAGCAGTTAACTTGTTACTTTTGTCTAATAAATGAAATTTACATTAAATACTCTATTCAAATTTTAGCAAAAATTTTTTTCAAAAAAATTTTTTAAATTATACATATGCAGACATTTGAACTAGTAGTCATGATTAGCAAACATTAAATTTTTCCTTGAGATTAGTGTTAAGAAATTGCAAATAGATTTAAACTACAGTAAATTTTTAAAGACAAGATTTTGTTGAAGAGGAAAAATAAAAAAGAAAGACAGGACTTCAATTTTCTAATGTTTATTTTAAAACTTTACAATTACAGGCAACCACTGCCACTGCTGCTGCTCCAAGGAGTTGAGTTGACTTTTTTTTCTCTTTTTACACTAGTGTCTTCTGGGCCCCTATCACTCAAAATGTCCAAAAGAAAGTTTTGGGAGGGATAAGAAAAAATAATTAGAAAAAAAAATCCAATCAAGGAAAATAGGTGTTAGGTGTAGAGTTTAGAGGGGTAGATTTGTTCATCCCCAGGTAGCAGCTGCACTGTTTTTACAGTAGAGTTCATAGATTAAAGTAAAACAAATAAGGTTTCAAGATATTCAGAAGCCATTTATAGGTTCCTCAAAAGCTCTGGGACAGCAACCAATAGCCATTAGATGAAATAGTCAACAGGGTTTTTTTGTTTTTGTTTTTATAAAGAAAAAAAAACAAAAAAAAGTCAAGGTTCTTTTAGCAATAAGAGGCAATTTATAGGAAAAAAAATTCTGAATAAGTTTATACCAAGAGGAAGATTGTTCCAACTTTACCCGAGGGATGAAGAAAGCAAAGGGAAATAGCAAAGAAAAGCTAACTTGTAACTCACATCCTTCTTCCATTTGAAAACACAACAGGTTCCTTTTTCTTTTTTTTTCTAAGGGATTTGAATCATGGCGAAATGGCTGACTAATCTTCCAGCAGGGAGGGGAAAGGGTTGTCAGCAGAGCAGCCAAATGTGAGACTTGAAAACAACTTCATAGATTAAGATATAGAAAAAAAGAAGTAAATGAAAATTAGGTTTGGAAAGTCTTCACATTGGGTGGGGGGGGATATTTTTACTGTGAAGATAAATGTATCCCCATATCAGAAAATTAGGAACACTTACATTAAAATGAAACAAGGAAGCTGAGTAAAATAAAATAAATAAGGCAAAAGTCTAAGTTAATTTGGAATAGTTTCAACTGAAAAACAGCTTCCAGAAAATGGGAGGGGTTATCCAATGGCCTTAAAAAGGGCTTTCATTTGACTATAGAATACACAGGAAAGGACGTCATCCACGTCTCCAGTATTTGGGATGAACTGAGAGGCTGGCACCACTCCCAGAGATGCCAGGAAATCTTGTGTAACAGCAACATTCAGGAATTTTTTAAATAAGAATTAAATCAATAGAGTAAGAAGCAAGAAATGCATCAAGTGCTTGTTGCTGTGGTTGGGAGTCAAGCCCACAATTTCATTGAAGGAAACCACCCCTGGGAAGACCATAGCCAAAACATGAGAAGAGAACTACAAAAAAATATGAACTATTTCAATTGGTTAATGAAGTAAAAGTAAAAGGGAAAAAAAAAAAAAAAAAAATCAAGCAGGAAATGGAGAAGGGATTTGAGAAGTTAATGACAATTCCAATTTTTCATTTTCCTCGGGCCATTGTAGTTGTAAAGAGGAGTTTCTTCATTTTCTTTTTCTTTTTTCCACCTCCTGATGCAGCAGCAGAAGTACCTGGAAAAAAAAATTTAAATAAAATAAAAACTGGCAGAGATTATTGCGAAGGAATGCAGTCCTTGGAAAATTATTTCTCAACCTATTTTGTAACTGTAGGTGATTTTGTAACAGGTGATTTCACACTAACAGACCAATTTTTTTTTTTTTTTTTTTTTAAGAAACATTCTCTGATAATGGAAAAAAGTATTTTAGTTAAATATGAAAATGAGCCAAGCATTGACCTTCCTTGGGCTGCCTCAGAAATGAGAACAGATTAGAAAATTATCAACAAAAATTAGAAGGATTATTGTGGCTATGACTTTCAATTCAAAACTAGGTCAAACTGCAGCTTGAACACAAAATTCAAGCTTGTCAATATAAAACAATCTTCCGACAACAGAAAGTTACAGCATTCTTACTTGCTATGTCCCCCTAATTTTTAAAAGGCTTGCACAGGATTAAAAAGTCTGCAAACAACTGAAGAAGTGGATGGAGTAAGCAGAAAATATTTCTACTTTTGAGATATATATATATATATATGTATATATATATATATATATATATATCTACACACACACTAGACAAGTACATTTCCTGAAGGAACAGCAAGTTTGAATTAATCAACAAACTGCTGCAACAGTGCAAAGAGCATGGGATGACATGGAGTGAAGAGGAATTTTATATATTCTGCAAATCTATAGCATAGATTACTAGGATTTGGGGAAAAAAAAAATTTTCTGATATTCAGTCTAGAAATATTGTGTTGTGTGCTTATAGCTATGATAGAGGAGCAGTGACTGAAAAATTCCTGGATCTGCGCCAAATTTGAAGCAGTTTTTCCTCAGAAGCATTGCCAATCATTCTGCAAAATTATATTGAAATTTTTTCAGAACTTTTGAAGATATTGTGCTGTATAGAAATATCCACAATGTAGGGTAGGCAACTGAAAATTCGTTGATGCACCCAAAAATGTAGTAGACACTTCATTAGTACCATGCCCATTCTTCCATAATTTCATTGACAAAAAAATATTGTACTGTGTACATATAGCTATAATATGGGAAAGGTACCAGTGAAAATATTCTGGATCCATCCTAAGTTTATTGCCCACCCTTACACAAAATTTCACTGAAATTCATTGGCAATTCTTGGAACCATTACCCCCTCCCCTTGTACAAACAACTACGATGTAGAGGAGATAATCGTGAATCAATTGAAACACCCACCACCTTTAAAAACTCTTTAAAAACAACCCCCCCCCACTATATGTAATCACAATACACAGCATTAAAACACTTTAGCATTGGAATGGCATTGATAACTCTATAACTGTAAGAGAAGCGGCACCAAAATTGGAATAAGGATAAATGATGATAAAATACATAAGAATCTTTTGATTCATTTACATGCTATCAGACTAACAAAAAGGTGAAAAAATTTTAAATCAATGACAAATAATTTCACTAAAAATAAAATAATTTTCTAATCAAAAAGTTTCTATCAAATATAACTTGCTATAATCCCACACTAAATTTAAAATATACTTTAAAAATAAGACATTCAAATTTTCTTGTTTGGTAATCTAGTGAGTCACTTGGGCCTCATTATACTCTGGATGGTATTGATTTCAGGCTTCAATAATTGTAAGTCTCCTTGTTTTGTAATGTCTAATCTGTTTCTCTTTTTGCGGCAGTTTTATGCCATAGACTCTTCACACCCTAATTCCTAATTGCCTATATTTGAATTGCTCTTTTGAAGGGCATCCACCCCACATTAAGAATCATTGGCTTAGAATATCCATCAAATGATACAGTTAACAAGAGAAACAACTGTTTATAATCAAATGTTCATTCAGCGAAGATCAAAAATAGTTCATTATAAAATCATATGATTTAATAGCCATAAATTTTATTCTTGAAGCTCTTCCAGTTTTCTTAATAGGCTCATTTAGTAATCCACTAAATCTATAGTCTGACAATTTAAAGCCAAATGTAAGTAAAAGTATGTCTTAATTTACTTTAATTATTTTCAGTCGAACAATGATTAAATGCTCTGGAATTGAAGTAAAAAAAGTAAAATAAAATAAAAAAAAAAACAAAAAAAAAGTGAGATTCTCATTAGGTCTGAATTTACTTGTTCTTTTGTTATTCATGTATTCTTGGATTATAAAAAAAATTTCTTGATAGAGAAAGAGTCACTGGTTACCAAGAATTTAGTAATCTTACAATCAGTAATGAAATTTGATCAATATGTTAATCCAAAGACTTCCTCCAGAAAGGGGAAAAAAAAAAAAAAAAGAATTTGTGATAAGGTTAGATTTAGGATTGTTTACAGATGCAACTTTTCTTCTATAAGTTGCAATAACACTTTTCCTCTTAAGTGTAAAGCAATCCTTTCAAGTAATATCACCACTTAACACTATTTTGTTTCTTGGGCAACATAGAGACATGGGAAGGAAAAATAAAATCTAATAAGATGCTTTCTTCCACACCCTTCCCTCCCATCTTAAATCCAAGGAGATTAAATCAGTTGTAGTCATTAGTTGAATGTTTATCAAATTTTGGCAAGTAAGCAGTGTTACCTCTAAGCAGTGTGACCACGCACAAGAAAAAAAAAATTATGCCCCACAGTAAAATTTCAATACTGTGCACTATATAGGATTATAGAGTAATGAATAGGTATTAAAGAAAAATCAATACACTGAATAAGTCATTTTTTATTGATCTTATTAGTTTGATTGCACGTTTATGAATTAAACTATTGTTCTTGTATGTATTATTATTATTCCAATTTTCACAAGCAGATGAGTGAACAATGATCAAAGAAAGATGTTTACATTTCTGAGTGGATCCAGGGATATTTTAGTTACTACCTACTTTTTAGACAAACTTACACAGCACCATTTCACCAAAAGTTCAATGAATTCTAGCAAAATTATGAGGAAGGGTGGGCAATGGTCTCAGGAAGATGTGTTTACATTTTGGGAACCTCCCAGAATTTTTCATGATTACCTCCCCTGCATCATAGCTATACATACATGATGCAATATCTCCAAAGTTCTCAATGAATTCCAGTAAAATTCTGAGGATTGGCAAAAGGCTTAGGAAGGAGCCTTTACATGGGGCAGACCAGGAAAATTTTCAGTCAACTCCCCTGCATTGTGGCTATATGTACATATATCCCCAGATTGAATTACAGAAAAATTCAATCAAGCAATAGAGTTGTAGAACTATGGCATAGATTATTAGAATATGGATTGCTCTCAATGAAAGAGAAAACCTGAAGTAACTTTAATTAGCAGCTGATTTTATTGAAACCAAAACTATCAATGTAGATTTCTTCAGTTTTTAACCCGGTCTGACTTGCTCTCTCCAGATCAACAAACTACTGCAATGGCGTAATCTGCAGTCCCTTTAGGAAAAGCACACATCTAGACTAAGACTAAATTCAAGATATACCTTTTCAACACCAAATCAGTTGAATCATAATAAGTTGAATCATAACCTCAAATTTTTTCACAAAAAAGTTCAAAGCTAAAAATGGCAGATGCCATTCAGTTTTGTTGCAAAATAAAGCATCAAACTCACCAGTATTATTCTGCTCTAAATTGTCCAAAGCTGTTTGTATGGCATCACCAAAAGAGTTTTGAAAGTTTGGAACCGGAACCTTGTCTTCATTGTCACTAATATCACTGTCAGAGGCACGTATTGGATGACCTCGAAGAGCAGAATCAGGTTTAAGTGATCCAGATGCTTGGACAGGACCTACGGAGGATCGAACTTTGCCAGATTTCAACATCTGAAGGCAACAAAATAAAGCTGGATTAGAAGAATTTTATGCAAATGGTCGGCAAAATCACCTTTTATAAAGCATCTTGAAACTAATTATTTTTCCTATTTGTGTTCGATCAAAGACTGAAAAATGTAAAGCCAACATTTAGATGAAATGACCAAGTTTTGGTTCCTTACTTATACGGAAGTAAAATAACATTTTTCTCACAGTAAGCTTCAGTTCTTCAAATAACACTTAGCACCATACAGTACACACCCAGAATATCAGAAATCTAAATGTGCCTTAAAGAAAATTAAAGACAAGTTTGTTACATTGAATGCACTGTTTCTGTCAAACCTAGACAAATTCATGGTGCACAATCCACTAATAAATGACTTTGATGGATATACTATATAGAACTACCATATTTTGCATCCATAAGACCAACCAAGGTTTATAATGAAAAAGGTTGGAGGAGGAAAAAAAACAAAAACAAAACAAAACAAAACAAAAAACAAACTTATTTTCATTGTGTTCATATCTGATAAATATGTTGTATAAATATACTTTTTGAGCCTTTTCATGCTGTGCTGGCTATTTTTTTTAGCTTTTTTTTTTCCTTCTTTACATCCGTATAAGCAAGGTACTAAAAGTTGTGTCAAAACTAGTTTTGTATTCAATTACATTCAAGTTTAGAAAATTCTGATCTTTGTCATAACTAAGATTAAGGAGTTGAAAAAAAAAAAAAAAAAAAGAAAGAAATACAAATAACTCAATAAACATCAAATATTTTGCGGACAATTGACAACTTAGACATCTGTAACCAGATAGGACCCCAACCCCATGTCTTTCTCTGGTTACCATACTGTGTGGAGTAGATAAGATTTTTTCCACTATCATTTTTTTTTTTTGTAAAAGTACACAGGGATTTTTCTGGGTAGAAATAAGGGCTATATATATATAGTAAATATAAGGTAAGCACTAAAAGTAGTTTTTTGTTGAAGAGAAGAGTTTTAATGTTTTTAGCCAAGTAAGATAAAAGGCTCATGTTGGCACATTCCAGAGGTGATTCATAATTTCCAAGATTTTTGCTAACTATAACAAAAAGATAGCTTTTTGAGGACCTTTTAAACTCCATGGTTGTTGGCAGGGGAATGTGGGTTTTTTGTCTCCATTAGAGGGATGGAAGCAACCCAATATGGGGAAAAATCATGTCAAAAAAGATGAATATATTCTTAAACATAACTAACAGTAGGAAAAGGTTCTCACAACTTCCAAGGAAAGATCAAATCACATTTCTTTTTCTTTGAGTTGCAAACTAACCAACACCCAACAACTTGTGGTAAAAAGTAACAGGTCTGGTTGGTCACTCAATAGAAACCGTCAAAGAATCAGCGTCTTTTGGCAATACGCCATGTCGGGGAGATCAATTAAAAATTGGAAAAGGGGGTGATCAATGAATAAGTTACTACTCTTATCTTTTGTTTTTACAGAAGTGAAATTCACTAGGAAATCGTAACAAAAAATTAGTACATTACTGAATGTGGATTTGCCCCAAATAGAAGTCAGACAATGCAAATGATTAATTTGAAACTGATAACCAGATAGGTATAAATACCACTTTGCTAAGTGTGTCAATAAAAGGCACTTGATTGTGTATAGGTTGTGAAGAGAGAAGGTTGAACTATGCTTTGCACATTGCGTAAATTGTCAGTTGCCAAAATTAGCAAGAATAAGAGAAATGAGAAACATTTTATGGTGAGAAATATAGATCTTCAATCGATAAAGGAATTTGTACAAGATAAATGAAAGTGCTTTTCTCGGAAGTGTAACTTCCCCAGGGAGACAGTCAAAATGGTGTGATTACTCTTAAGCCAATGGTCAGCATACTAGATGAGGTGATCTGCACAGTCCTGCCCATTCTTGGAAATAGTGAGAGGACACTGGTCAATGAAATCAAAGGATGAAGTGGAGGTATGCCAAAGCGTCTCGATTCTCCATAAATACACTTGTAAATCAGCATTGACAAGTAGACGACAGGAAACGGACCCAGAGAGCATATACCAGCAGATAGTGATAATGGGCAGACCTGGCGATTCCTTGAGACCATGAAATCAAGTAATACTTGTAAAGTTTACAGGTTCAGCTGAAGTTCCAACTCAAGATACTTAAAAAAAATCCAGAGCAACAAGAAGTGCTAGAATCGGTTGTATCCTGTCAACACCAACTTCTCTTATATTTGCCACAGATCTATCTTTGTTCAGTAACTAAGCACTTCAGGAAGGGTTAAACTGAAGTTCATAATCCTAGAGCATCTACTAAAATAACTCTTTGTTATTATTAACCTTTACATGAGCATTCCTTAGGTCAACAAGATCTTTGGCAAATTCACTTTGCAATTGGACCAACCCAAACAGATGTTTCAATCAACTTTGCCAACAACCCATCAGTGGATCTTCAAGCAAACATGGAGAAAAGGATAACACAAAAGATGGTTTTCCAACTATGCTCTCAAGAAATGAGGAGTTGCTGATTGAACAAGCCATCAACAAAACGCAGTAGATGGCTCACACATTTGTGTATATTTTTTGCATCACCATCGAAGGAAGAGTGTTACAGGTCTCGTCTAATTTATACATTACTAACTATTTTTTCAGCTCAATTTTAGTCCATAGATATGATTACTCTCAAATCAATGAACTTGTCAAATTACAAAGGCTGCAGGAGTTCCATATGGATGAAATGAAGTGATTTCTAACCAGAACAGCTTGAATGTTAATAACTTTGTACAGTAAATGAACTGAGCCATTATAATGTTCCTAAATAAGCAATTATTATACTTCAACTGGAGAAAAAAAAAATTAGCTTAGCATTAGAATATCTCATAAGACAGGTGACCTATTTAAATGTGTTCCAGGTTAGAGAACATAGTATAAAGGCAAACCCAGCTCAAAAAGAATTAAGTAGAAACCAGAGGGGAAAAAAAGTCAACCAATTATATTAATCCATCACACCCAAAGCTTAAGCCAAAAATTGGCAGAAAAGGTTAAGAAAGGATTAAAATATCCATCAGACCAAAAGATAAAAGGCGATTTATTCTGATCAAGAGGTGTAGGGTTGCTGAACGAATAATAGCCAAAAGAATGGACTCAGCAAGCAGAGTCCAAACTCTGGCTGGGATAGTTTGTGTTAAATTTACACTAATGCCATCGGGAAGGATATGAATCAATCTCTTCCCCGACTATAGGTTAAATAGCACAGATTGAAATGAGTTAGGCCACAGGTGCACATCACCTCTAAATCTATTCAAGATATCGCAAAATAAGATGATCAAGTAGTAAGGTGATATGTGGAGATACAGCTGAAGCCAGAAGAAGAAAGTAGTGCCTTAATGGCACTACTTATTTTGATCAAGTTGTGAGAGAGAAGAGAAAATTACCTGAGCAAAAGATGTTGTCTGATTGCCATCACTGGTGCAAGAGGAGGCAGCTACAAAATGAAATGAATCTTAATGAACATTTTTGGTAGGGAAACAATCCCAAAGTAAAAGGGAATGGTCACGAAGTAGGAGTTAGAACAAGATACGCATTTCAAAATTCTAAAATACAGTGAAAAAATTATTCATCATTATCAGATTAAGTATTATAACCAAATATTCTACTAATTTAGACCACTTTTTACCTTCATCTTTATTTTTAGTCGTAGTTGCAATGAACATAACTAAAAATTCAAGAAGGTAAGAAGTGAATGAAAATATTTTTGGCAGAGCGATGTTTTACTAGGAAGAGAAATAATATCAACCTACATAATGACAATTGATTAGACTGAATCTTTATGATACTTTGAAAAAGAAACTTAATTTTCAGGCCAGGCATCAGAGCCAATTTCCATGTACAACAATTATATATATATATATATATATATATATATATATATATATATATATATATATATATGTGTGTGTGTATAAATTAAAAAAATTTTTTTTTTTAATTTAAAAAAAAAAAAAAAAGGTTTCCATCAATTGAAAGCTGAGCTCCTTGATTTCACAAATAGGAAAATGTTTTTAGCCTGACCCACAGTGCAATGTTAGGAACCCAGCAGTAGACATTTGGATAAAAATCACCAAGAAAAGATCATTTACTTTGGTAAGAGAGCCATTTGAAACAAGCAAATCATTTTATATCTATAAATCAAAACTTGCTGAAAACACCCAGCAAGTGGCATTTTCAGGTGGAGGTCTACTTTCTATGATTAGACATAAAGATGAAAGATTCAGTTTAACCAACTTGGACACAAAGGGTCCTATTTAGCACTATGCTTACAGAGTAAATTGAACCTCAAGCTAAAATCTTGAAAAGTTAAAGAATGAATGCGCAAAAAATTAAAAAAAAAAAAAAAAAAAAAAAAAAAGTAATCCTAAAATTTGGTAGCTATAACTCAAACCATCCTTGAGTTATCCAAGGACAGGCAAACATTAGAATTATAGTAAGACGAAGGAATTTGTATAGGGCAAGCACCAGGTTAATGCTTATAACTTTAGGAAAGAAAACTTGAGTGTGTCTACCTGATGATGGACTAGCAATGGGCGAGTCTCCAGATGTTGATGGCGATATGATGTCGATGGCCGTTACCGGCTGAGGAGAGTATGAAGGAACAACAGGAATACTCCATCCAGACAGTGAAGTCTGACTTTTGATTTCAGCTGCAGAGCTCATCACAATCTTAACAGGAGCTGAACAGGAAGAAAACAAAGAAAAAACAATTGAAATTATTTTCATTCTACCGAAAATCAAGTTCCAATACTTGTGTTTTCATTCACATAAGATTTTTCCAATAAACTTTATCATAATAATACATATTTTTAAAAAAAAAAATTCTTTTTTTCCTCACTGTTTGAAACTATTAGATTAATTTTTGACCTAACTTTTTTTTTTTTGATACTGTTAACTCAGAAACAGAAGCAAACATCGGACAGAGATATCGGGATAAGGGATAGGTTTAAAGCTTATATTTGGACTTCTACAAGCCAGTTAGTTCTTGTGGTTGAGTAGTATAATAGCAGTGCATTAACCTCGCAATAGGTATGAGAGTTCAAGTCTCATCAATAGCTTATTCTATGTTTCCAATCCATGCTGTATTAAGTGATGCAGAAAATTTTTTTTTAAGCTAAATTGAAAAATCAAAATGGAAGCAAAAAATAATCAAAAATTAATAATTCACCACACATCAAATGATATAGTAATAGACTACAGAGTTCAGAAAGTCAACTGATCTTGCAAAGTGTTTGCTAGCAATTTCTGTTGTTCGCTATGTAACATAAGGGATTTCGTTTTTAATAGTTTCAAGGACTGCAAAAGAAAAAAAAGGAAAAAAGAAATGCAGCTGTTAAGTTTAACTGTCATACAATTATAAAATGCAACACTTACAAATTCCATATTTCCGGTTCTCCTCTTCTTGAATTCTCTTTGATCGATAACGTTCCTCACGGTTTTTCTTTTGTCGAATTCTGCGCCGTTTCTCAATCTCATCTGTAAAGAAGTGAAATAAACTGCAATGCTCACATCTTTGACTTATAAAATACAGATGAAATAAGTAAAATAAATGAGAAAATAAATATAAGTCACTTTCTCTCATTCTTACCACTGAAACATTTGAGGGTTTCTTTAGAAACTATGGGAGGCTTTAATAGCAATTCAGCCACTTTGAATTCTGCACTGAGAGGGAGGTGACTCAAATAACGTAAACGTTTACGTAACTCCTGCAAAAAGAAAAGAAAAAAGGTTCTCAAAATACAGAATAGCCGAAAGGACTTCAATTCTATCAAAAATACTCTCTTTGAAATCACTCATTGAGAAATTTTTTTTTTAATACGATGAGACTAAAACTAATTTGAATTTAGACTTTTCCAATCTTGAGTTATTGTGATATTTTGTGCCAATACAAAGGATTCTAATGTATTCAAGACAATTTTTTCCAAAAGTTGTTTTTTTACCAATTCATTAAGGAATTATTTACTTCAGTTATTTTGCATGTGTAACAATACCTCTAAGGCTATAAAACATTATGCGATGAGAAATTGATTTTTTTCCAGCGAACAGATATTTAGATAGTATAGGATTCTTTTTCAAGTATTTTTTTGAGAAACATTTAGTAATGTAAAATTTCCCAAACAAATTATGAGTAATAAAAGACAGCATCATAGACAGTTTCTGAAATAGCTATATTGTACACTTTGGTTAAAGTGTCATGTATATAAGAATACACATACACAATAATTCATCATGAAGGCGAGATATATCAACTCCTAGGGATTAAATTCAACAGCTCTGGAAAGTACCTACCAGATGAGCTGCACAGCATTAGCCCATACCTTCTTGTTGAGTCTCAACATCATATATTTCATAAGAATTATCTTGACGAAAACATAGCAAGGCAAAGAGAGATGCTATTTATGCTATATTATAATGTCCTTGTATAGCAATGCATTTTTTAGGAACATATCCAGAGTGTTATTTATTATATTATAGTATTTCATTCCAGAAATATAGAGTTATTTACTATTTTACTTTACCTCAGTCATGGTGACACTTTCCAACTCAACAATGGTAGCTTCAATGGAATCTGGACAATTCATCAAGCTGCCATATTCTTGAACCATGCATCGAGCATTAATAGCATGCATGTAAATATGCTGACCATCAGCCGCTGGTAAAAAAAAAAAAAAAGAAAAAGAATTAAAAAAGAATTAAAAAAGAATTAAAAAAGAATTAAAAAAGAATTAAAAAAGAATTAAAAAAGAATTAAAAAAGAATTAAAAAAGAATTAAAAAAGAATTAAAAAAGAATTAAAAAAGAAAATTTTTTTTTTAAAAAATCAAATATTCTGATTACAAACACAATAAATCCATTATAGAGAGACCTTTTAATAGAATTACACATTTTTTCAAGAAAGAGGTAATAGGGAGGGATGAATAATTATGATAATGGAAAAAAGGTGAGCTTCCTGCAATCAGTTCTTGTATTACTTGATTAATGTGATAAAACTAAAATAGCAAAGAAAAAGTGAGCTGTCTCACTTTCAGTGCGCAGAAAGCAAATATGCCCAATTTATCCAAACTTGAATCCTTCCTTTCTTTTTCATGATTCTGAAGCCAGTATATCATAACCAGATCTGCTGCAATGAATGCTATGTCTGTGGCTGATACGAAAAAACCATGCCCAGGACTTTGCCAATGAACATTTAGTACATGCAAATACACATTTCATCAAAAACCTTTTTGTTGAAGTATTTTTTCTCCCATTATCTTCTTGGAAGTATTAATTAGCCAACAAATAATATGTTGACAGACAGTTGGGTTCAACTTTTGAATCAGAATAATTAGTTTCAAATTAGTTATTCTTCATGTTGCCAAAAAATTGAAATGTTGATTTATTAAAAAAGATCAATTAAAATTCTATTCAAAACTAGCCAATCAACTTGTCAAAGAGAATTTGGCTCGTATTTCTAAAAATGAAATTAACTTTCAATCACAAAATTTCAAGACTTGTATAGAAATTCCATTGAAGATTAAATATAGTCAGAATAAACTATTTATGATATCACTGGTGTTTTCCACTGGAAAACAACTAATATAGACTGAAGTAATAACTATACCCATCAAAATAAGCATATATACACACACACATATATATATACATATATATATATATATATATATATATATATATATGAATAAATAAAAGATGGAACTTTTTGCCAACTTAGGTGGCTATGATAGTTCAATTTTATGGACAAATTCTGAGAAGAGTCCTGATTAGAGTCATAAAATGGACATTTTATAAAATATAATCTTAGAGAGACTCGGGCAAATGACTTAGCCCATACATAAATGGACTGATCAAGAGGTAGTAGAACGTTTTTGTAAGAAAGTCGAGAGCACAACGTTCATTTCCAGCTTTACTTCAAAACAGTAAATAGACCCTTTCAAAAGAATAGGTTAACTAATTC
Organism: Thysanoteuthis rhombus; assembly: GCA_963457665.1. NCBI lineage: Eukaryota > Metazoa > Mollusca > Cephalopoda > Oegopsida > Thysanoteuthidae > Thysanoteuthis > Thysanoteuthis major. The sequence goes on from OY735198.1 coordinate 49,668,672, forward strand.
ATGAAACATTCGATCCATATTTTTCTTCAACCGGAGGAAACAATTTTTGTACAGACTTTCATCCCTTGTACAGAGTAGCCGAGGCTCACATCAAGGGCATGTCTTTGGCAAGATAGCCTGATAGAGCTCATCCATCTCCAGGTTTCCTTAATCCTACTAGTCATGCTTAGTAGTTATGCATCAAGTATTATTTTCAAAGATTGCGGATTGAAGCCATGACCTACCAAACTGGAGGCAAGTACTTTACAATTGAGCCACAGTGATCAGTTCAATATTTTTTTCATTAAAAAAAAGAAAAGAAAAAAAAAAGACTAACCTTGGTAAAAATAAAAAGTATTTTTGGGAGAACATTTTGGTCGACGTTTCCCGCCTGCCTCTTCATCTCCCAAGTCATGAGGAAGTTCGAGGCACTGAGCCGCCTGCTCAGTGGGCATCAACTCCTGGTCAGTTGGGCCACAAGAGTCAGAGAGTGAAGCTGCTGCTGCCATACAGGCCACACCTTGCTGCTCCTCTTCTGCAGCCTCAGTGTCCAATGAGTAATTAAAACCATGATCGTCCAAACAGGCAACTGGAGTAGAACCAGCTTCCTCTGCTATCTCATCGAAGGCATTAACATAGTATTTTGAAGTCTATAATAATGAAAGAAAAAAAAATATGAAGACCAACAAGTACTTCAAACTCCCACAATATCTTTTTTAAATCTAAATTAAACATAATTAGAGCAGTATTTGGGATTTTTTAGAAAAATTGGGAATTGAAAATAAAAATGCTTCGTGATACTGATGTAATCCAATTAATTTACACACCCTAATCATTTAAACAATGGTAAAATGCTTACAATAAGGGTTGATCAATAATTCCACAGCCTGATGGAAGGAGATAATGTTGAAAAATAAACGTGTAGAATTAAAATCAATCCTTTTTTTTTCATTATTAGGCTGTTACTATCCAAAACCACACTGTTCTAATCTTCTAAATATATTAATTTGTACAGCAATATTTCAACTCACTTATGCCTGGGTTTCTCAAGTGTTACCAAGTAAGGCAAGACTTACATTAGGATCAGATTCTTTTACGTGAAGTAGCCAGACTAGAAACCAATAAAAGGAGAACTGAAGCCTAGGACAGGAATCACTAATTGGACACCAACCCCTCTTTTCGGGCTACTCCAAGGAAAACTAACTACCCAACAATGGAAATATGACCAAGGGATCAGGACAAATGGCAAAATTAACAGAAATGTTTTTCCTTATGCTACTCATCATATGTGAATTTCGATAAAGACAATCCTCAAATAACTATAAATGAAGTGACATGAGATTTGAAAACATCATGAATATCAAGCCTGGTCTGTTCCTATTTGTACAAAACTTCTACTTTTGCAATTTGAATAGCTCACATAACAGGACAATTTAATGACACACGCATTCTAATGGCTCAACTGTTTTCATATTCTTGAGACTATTGCTGGAGATAATACCTTTTATGAAGCAAATTCAAGTAAAAACTTTACTTGCCATATTTTTTAATCCATCTGTTATAACAGCATATTTGAGGGTGCCATTATAACCTGAGTCTACTGTATTTACAAAGCATGGAGAGGTGGTATCCTATTTTACTGTTCTTAGATAATACCCAACTTTTCAAGCACTGACCTTATGAGAAATTGAAGTATCAAGGTTAGATTTGGTCAAAGTCAAATTCTCAAACTCTGAAGAAAGTTGTTGCTCTTCTTGAGCTTTGTGAGTAGGAGATGAGGGTTGCTGCAATGATGTTCGATCCTGAAATAAAATAAGAATGGCTGCAAAGATCAGATGGTCTATTAACAATGGGTAATACAGTAGTACCCCTTTATAACACTGGTGCTAGAGTCCAAGAAACAAAAGGCAATTATGAGAGCCGAACATATTCAATTGTGAACAAAGGTGTTTTCATCACAAAATCAAAGAAATTATGTGTAAAACATCATGTAATTATATATCGATTGCAAATTGAAAAAAAATTCAATAATTTTAGTCATTAAGTGATTCTTTTGATGGAATTCAGTTTTTATTTGTGGTTTTCTGGACAAGTGGGTGATTATATAGACAAACCTTATAACACAAACCATGCTATAGCCAAGTACTCCTGTATTTCAACTACTCTTGATACAAGTCATTCCTCACTTTTCTGAATAAGATTACTAGTGTTTCTCCCTTGCATTTAAGCAAATTGAAACTTTAGCATATAATCACTGCTTTATAATAATTCATTTTTATAATGGTACAGACATTTGGTTGCTCAGTTAAACTTCACGTTGCATCATACAACCCCACAACCCTTAAGCCCAAAACATCCACAACTTATACTTCTACCAAATATTATTTGCAAGTAACATTAAGTTAAGTAAAACTATAAGGAAAAAAAAAAAAAAAATTCTTTTAGAAGTGAAATAAGTACTTAGTTGTATAAAAGGAAGTACAAAAAAGGGATTGAAGTCCATGAGCCAAACAAGACTAGTTATCATTGATATCAAGAGCCTAATGCAATTTATATTATACTGCCTCATGGGGCAACCAGGGCTCTTCAAAATAACCATAGGGATCCCTACAACCATTCTATTGAGCCCTAATTTGCAATAACATTCCCCTTCCCAGACCACAACAAACAGCTGATACATATGAGACCCATCTACCCCAAGCCATTAAGTAAGTAAAATTTATTTCATTTACAATTTTGGTCCATTTCCAAATATTTTCAATACAAATATGATGATACTTTTCAATGTACAATGTGTCAAACATTTTAGAAAATCATGGCAATCAGACTTGAAATTACTTTTATATTAAAGGAATATACAAAATTATTTGTAGCTGTTTTTGTTCAATGATAGATAAACTTATGAAGTTCAACTGATAAAATGCTAAAACTTACTTTCTGTTGTAACAATGCAGATTCAATGAAACATTTCTCAGACTCCTGTAAAAAATGAAGTAGAGGATATTGTCAGATAGCAAATCAAAATCAAGGTTTTAATTGTTTTTTTGTTTTTTTAAACCAAAATAAACTTCATCGATTTTAGATATTTACCTTATAGATACTACCATTACTAAAAATAAACATGGCACAGAAATATCGGGACTCAGAGTATGTTTAACAGTTGTATTTAGACTTATGCAAGCTAGCAAAGCTTGCATGGCCTAGTTGGTATAGCAGCAGGTGCATTAAACCTGGCTTCCCTCTGGCAAGAGGGTTGTGAGCTCGAGTCATCAACAGACTATTCTTTACTTTTGATCCATGCTGTTCACTCACTGCCATAAAATGATGGCCAGAGTTGAGTTGTCATGAAATTTTAAAAAATAATAAATAAAAAAAAAATTTTCTTAAAAATGGAGATGAAAGTAAATAGTAGTCAAAAATTGATAAGGATTTATAACACTTTATCCGCTAAAAATATAACTCATTAACTCACTAAAAAGGAGAGAAAAGCAAATGAAAAGGAGAGAAAAGCAAATGAAAAGGAGAGAAAAGCAAATGAAAAGGAGAGAAAAGCAAATGAAAAGGAGAGAAAAGCAAATGAAAAGGAGAGAAAAGCAAATGAAAAGGAGAGAAAAGCAAATGAAAAGGAGAGAAAAGCAAATGAAAAGGAGAGAAAAGCAAATGAAAAGGAGAGAAAAGCAAATGAAAAGGAGAGAAAAGCAAATGAAAAGGAGAGAAAAGCAAATGAAAAGGAGAGAAAAGCAAATGAAAAGGAGAGAAAAGCAAATGAAAAGGAGAGAAAAGCAAATGAAAAGGAGAGAAAAGCAAATGAAAAGGAGAGAAAAGCAAATGAAAAGGAGAGAAAAGCAAATGAAAAGGAGAGAAAAGCAAATGAAAAGGAGAGAAAAGCAAATGAAAAGGAGAGAAAAGCAAATGAAAAGGAGAGAAAAGCAAATGAAAAGGAGAGAAAAGCAAATGAAAAGGAGAGAAAAGCAAATGAAAAGGAGAGAAAAGCAAATGAAAAGGAGAGAAAAGCAAATGAAAAGGAGAGAAAAGCAAATGAAAAGGAGAGAAAAGCAAATGAAAAGGAGAGAAAAGCAAATGAAAAGGAGAGAAAAGCAAATGAAAAGGAGAGAAAAGCAAATGAAAAGGAGAGAAAAGCAAATGAAAAGGAGAGAAAAGCAAATGAAAAGGAGAGAAAAGCAAATGAAAAGGAGAGAAAAGCAAATGAAAAGGAGAGAAAAGCAAATGAAAAGGAGAGAAAAGCAAATGAAAAGGAGAGAAAAGCAAATGAAAAGGAGAGAAAAGCAAATGAAAAGGAGAGAAAAGCAAATGAAAAGGAGAGAAAAGCAAATGAAAAGGAGAGAAAAGCAAATGAAAAGGAGAGAAAAGCAAATGAAAAGGAGAGAAAAGCAAATGAAAAGGAGAGAAAAGCAAATGAAAAGGAGAGAAAAGCAAATGAAAAGGAGAGAAAAGCAAATGAAAAGGAGAGAAAAGCAAATGAAAAGGAGAGAAAGCCATGAAAGCACTTACTTCAGCCTCATCCATTTGTTTTACAAGTTGTGCTGTTTCTGTTTCTATAACTATTTCTTGAACATCAGCAGGAGTAGCAGTCACCACTTTGGAGTAACAGGCCATATGACTTTCTAAATACAAAATTAAAAGAAAACTTTCTCAATAGTGTTTTATTAAGTTTGCTGATCACTTTTCTATTTCCTAAGAAAGAGAGAATATGTTAGCTATGCTTTATATATGAACTTGAAAATCTTTAAGAAATTCAACACTGACTCAATTTAATGATTTTGGTATTTACATATGTTTCGAAGTAGCATAAAACACTGCAAACGAGGTCAGAACAAAAAAGATTGATCCTATCATTAATCAAAACGATGTCAAAATTAAACAGTCCACTAGATTAGCAAATAATCAAAAGAAAAATATAACTGAAAATAATTGAGAAAAATTACCAATATCATGTACGCTGCAAAAAGCATTTCAATAGACATGGAGGAGTCTAGTGCAAGGTAGCCAGGTGGGAGAATATTCTGAGCTTCATCACAGAGACAAACCAAACACACGCATTGGAATAGTCTGGAGGTTGAATAACAGCCATGGTATTGAATATCTCCCTCAAAACTCAATCAATTTCCAAATCCAATGTTATTTCAATGCCCATGTTGGGTGAATCTCTGAGATAAAGCCTAGATTATTTACCCTTAAGACCAAATCTGACAGACCCGATTGCTTTTGATATTTAGCTCAATATTTATAACAAAAGATTAAAAACTTCAAGTTGATTTATAGAACAATTTTCACATAATGGTTGGCCAGTGGTATTTACCTTTTACATTGAATGGTTTTGATGGAACTCCATTCCAGTCTGATCTGGCCACAGATATTGTATTGCCTTTGTCGCGCCTCATCAAGTTTAATTTGATCATATCACCAACTTTATAGCGACGAACTTCTATGGTCTTCACGCTGAAATAAGAATGAGGATTTAAGCTAATGTAAAATGTTTGAAAGCAAATTACAAGCATTCTACAAAAACATCAGTTATCAGTATTTGCACATTTGTTAAAAGATTCAGAAACTAGTTTTGGAGAAAAGGATTCCAACATACTTCAATTTTTAAATATTTCTAAAATTATTCCTATTTAAATACTATTAGAGACCAGAATAAGTGAGCTTTTCTGGCTAGATTTTCTGTACTATCACAACTTTCAAGTGTCACAAGATAAAAGATTACAATGAGATAAATTTAATCAATTTATACATTGCTCCAATTTCAGCAAATCTGCTTTTGAAAAAAAAAAAAAAAGTTTTATTTTGACCATATGAAAATTAATCATTTTCATTCTCTACATCAAGAGTTCTCAAACTGGCATACTAAGAAATATATTTGACTTACACAGCACACCAACAATAACAATGAAATGAATTGGACTAAAACATTTTGGGAGTTATTGTACAAAACTTTTATTTCTGCATGTTGATATATATATTATCCTTATTTGCCTACATCAGTTGCCAAAAAGTTGAGATTTCACAAAATCTAGTGATAAAACCCCCAGATCAGCAACTCTTTGGTGGAAGCAAGACAGAGACAATACCTATACTGGACATGTTCACAGTTTGAAATATGTTTTTGTACTTGGAAAAATTTACACAGCATTCTTGGGGAAATAGTGGCAGCATACTATTGTGCAACGGTACAGTTTGAGAACCTTTGATTAGGATAAGATGGATAGACGGTCCTTAGAGAAAGATAAGTTACCTTTTCAAATCTTTTTGGTGCACAGCTTCATTGCAAATGGGACATTTATGCCAGTTCTTCTCAGACAGGGCAAGGTAATGGAGGATGCACGACCAACAGTAGATGTGACCACATTTGGTGATTTTACCTGCAACATACATGGAACAGAAAGTAGTTTTTTTTTAAATTGTCAACAAATAGATTAGAAAAGATACTGGCCTATAACATGCAAAGTTTACAAGAGTATTTATGACGGATATTGCCCACTGCAATTTATCCAAGCCCAAAGCTTTCCATCTTGAGATAAACCTTCAGTCATATCAGCACACGGGATGCAGTGTAATATTTGCATAATTATTTCTTCACTTGAAATTTGTGTCTTATATTCCTACAATATAATAATCAGTGTGATTTCTTCTGTGTCTTGGTTCTTAATGAACTCACCGATTTGAGGAAACGATTTTGCTGATAAAATATCCAACCAACTATTTGAAACAATGGACTCTTCCACTTGAGTTCAGTAGTTTCTTTTCAGAAAAAAGATCTTAGAAATTCAAATATATTCATATTTTTCATGCAAATTCACTAGTCATCATAAAATTTGAAGCATTATTAGAATAAAAGCTAAAACTTGACTCTTCATCAAGAGTAATTTTTTTTTTAGCCAAATCAGATAATGCAGCTGCTACAAATGATTCGTTTAAAACATTTAAGTTTGTTCAAATTGCATGATTATGAAAATATGAATTTAGAATGTTAAAAGCTCAAGTTTGAACTGTTGGACCAGAAGAACAAGAAATAAAATTTGTGAAAGTGAAAAAAAAAAAAAAAAAAAAATCCAATCAACCAATCAAAAATGCAGAAAAAATAAACAACTATCACTGAACAAAATCAACTCCTTGGCAGACACATTCTCCAGAGTTTATTCTCTCAAATACAGTCATATGTCGACTTACATCTGAATGCAGTTACATCCACAAAAGGCATCAAAGTCCATTAATTGCAGATGACAGGAACTTGAGTTATTGCAATTCTATGGCTCGATTGCAAATAGCAGAAATTACCACTAGTCACATGTGTATCAATATAACTCGACGCATGAGATGGACAAAAATTTGTCGTTTGATTGTTAGCTTGCCTACAGAGAAGCCAATGTATAAGTCATGTTTGTTTCAAGTTCTCCAGAAGAGAAAGTAAAAGAACAGACACCTAACAGAGTTGAACTAATGACTTACTGAAAGAAACGTAATGCATGACATTTCTCCCCTTCTCTTTGGAAAGTGAAAAGCCATAATATAAAGGTTTAGATAAATATGTATGTCCATTGTCATATCTTATGCTGCACAGTACTGTATATTTTCTTTCACGCTATAATGGTCATCTTAGGCTCAGATAAAGTTTCATCCATACTGACAAAATGCAAGACAATGCATGGCTATATAGACAAAAACATCCAATTGAAATTTAAATGAAAATTGACAGAATGAACTATTGAGCATAAAGAAAACTGTTTGAAAAGTTTTCATTAAATGAACATACTATACAATGCCAAATAATTTATTATACTACAGCTGCATAATTCTACATTTTTGGCAAGAACTTGGCTATAATATGAAAAAAAAAAACCTAAAACAAAAACAATAAAATGTGCATTTAATCTTCCAGTGATTTATTTCTCTAGATAAATATTTAACCTCAAGAAAATGTAAACTTGTTTAGTCACTGAAAAAAAAAAAAAAAAAAGGGTCAATGAAAATGTAGTTCCAGGATTTTATGAAAGTTTAAATAAGCATTTGCAACAGACTTCTTTGAGATATTAGATTTCTACTTAAAATTTCCGCAAGCTAAATCAAGAAGAATAAGAAAAAAATTTACCTGCCACAGGAGGACTCAGACAGATAGGGCACAGAGGCAGATCAGGTGTTGACATGCGCTAAATTAGGGGAAATAGAAAATAAAATACTGTTAATTTTGCTATGAGATTGACATAAAACAAACAAAAAAAACAACTTATTTCTTGATATTTCAAAATTAAGTTTTCAACTGAAATTTATAAGTTTAAGCATGTACCATTTTTTTCTTTTTGAGGTTAGAAAATTGGAAAAATTATTTTTACAAAATCTTTCTGGATCCATGCCAAGTGGACCAATTTTGCTAACAATGGTCATAGGTTCTTTGGGGTCTGAAGGTCCTGTGAGATTTCAGCTCAATATTTTTACTGGTTCAGTCATTATGGATCCAAGAACGACTACTTAGTTGCAACAGCAACCATATTGATTTTCAACTAGCCATCATTCCATAACAGTAAGTTCTACTGAACTGAAAATTTAGAAACAGGGTAAACTTCTCACATAGATTCTAAATGTTATCAGCTTACCTTTGGAGAATATTTTTTTAGAAAATTATGTCAAAGTGGGCTCTAAATATCAGTAATTTCCAAAAAACCTGTTTCAAGTAATCATAATTCAGGACCTGGCCCAACTTTCTGGCAAGGAGGAAAGTACAATGAATGTCACAATCTGGATCTTTCTAGCTTTTCTAGATACTAAGGTGTCAAAAAAAAAAAAAAAAAAAAAAAAAAAAATGAAAATGCACCATTTTTAGAAGGTTAAAATGAGCATGTGGAACAAGCTGTACCATTTCTGAGCAAAGAGCAAGTTAAGAAGTACTAGGGACTAGTTTTTCAATTTAGTCTCAATTCTCTCATATTCTAATCAGTGGTGGAAATGGGGAAGGTGGTACACAAAGGCATGGCATATACCTACTTCTCTATCTCCAGGTTTTTTTTTTGAATATCCAAATGTCTACCACTGCAGACTTAACCCCCCCAAAAAACCAGCCTTGCAGTATACCTAGTTCTTAAAACCCATTTCCACCAATGGTTCTAATAGAGCATTGAAATTTTGTTTATTGAAGAAAAGAAAAAAACTGACAACATTTTCACCAGGATTCTTTTGTTTCACTCATCATTAGACTTAAAAAGGTTTGCTTCAAGACAGTAAAATTCACCGAATTAAGCGAAGGAAAACGTATCTTCAATCCAAAACAGGACAACAAAATTATATATTAAGCAAGAAAATACAAAATGCTGCATTAGATGTGTTTTTAGAATCAAAATAATTCAAAGAAACCAAGAAATTACACTTTCAAATAATTTTTTTCTTGAAATCACATTCAACATCCATAACAGGAAAAACTATGATTCTATATGAAGCTGTAAACCAGGGAAAAAGTAAGCAGTTTTTGAATATTGAAATTTTTTTTTGCAGTCCTCAATGATACAGCATTTGTTTTACTATGCCGAAATATAGACCACAGGACAGCTACATCGCTAAAAATAGAATAAAATACAAATAGCAGAAATTTTTATACTGATGATTCTAAGCATGGGGTTCAATTTGGAAGTGATGAGAGGAAAGTGTTCCTTGACTCAACATTAATGAGGCATAAGCGATTAATTACTTTCTAATTACACAATACTATTGATTACTAATTTTACAACAGATTCTTTAGTAACTAATGCTAAACTCATGAAGTTTGTAGGGTAGAAAGCCATGAAGAAATGGTGCTGTTACTGAATTTCACACAAAGAAATTACAAAAGATTTAGGCTTTTTTTTTGTTTTTTTCCTTTAGGTGGGTCAAGGAGCAAAAGAGAAAAAAAGGTCAAGAACCACTGGTATAGACAGTTTTAATATATATATATATATATATATATATATATATATATATATATATATATATATATATATTCAAACAGAAGTGTTGCCAATTCAAACAATAAATTGACTGAAATTATTGCTAAAATTTTAACTCTTGAGCAATTTATGAAATTAAGACATAAAATCAGTCTGATATACTTACCACCTGTTCAATATTATCCCAATCTACAGGTTGATCAGGGTCTATAGCATGGATGCTATAGTCACCACTGTCTTTCATCACAAACTGGCAACTAATAGAAAATTTATAAAAAAATTGAAAAAAAAACAACAGCAAAACAATATTTGGTGAATGTTTACAAATTTTAAAAGAACCTCCACAACTAAAGTCATTTCTATCATCTTCTCACACTGTAGGGTTATGTATGCTGATCTTGCAACCCTAAGGTTTAAGCATTTACGTAACATTGCAGTCAAGCTAAATCATAACTCCTCAAAATTGACTGTGTAATTCATACAAAAGAAATACAATTTAAATAGTTGTTGAAATTTGGTACTGTTTTACACCAAGTGTAAGTAAGTTATCATTAAGTAAGTATGAACAACATGAACAGAATTTTCACCAGAAAATTGACTATCGAGAATGCTAAAAATCTTGCAAGAATCAGCTTATCAGATTTTGATAAAATTTCCAAATCCCTTTTTTTTCTTCTTTTTTTTAAAGGATGGATTTAAAAAAACAAAAAACAAACACACCCTTTATCATTTTGATGATTTATTCAATTTATATATCGACATTTTCATTAATGCACTTTCTTTTTCTTAATATTCCATATTGAAATAAGGTCGGGTGGGGGTCTTATATGCCATCATACACTTGCTAAATAAAATCAACAACTTATAATGGTTATTCTGTAGGCTATTTCCTTAGACAATGCAGGAGCTTGATGCGGGGGGGGGGGGTAACGATTTCTTGAATTTTAGATAAAGAAGAGATTGAAGAATCTACTCACTTAGCTTGCAGATACTGCTGCTTATTGAAGACCCCTCCTGCTGCATAACCACTTTTGAAGTGGTAGCGACGAGGCCGATTAGGCATGGTTCCATGATAGGAACTCGTGGAACTGCGATGAAATCCATAATCAAAGTTGATCATTTGATTCAGATCTTTTTTAGACACTGAGGAGTTGAACTCCTTCACTATTTCATTTGCTACCTGGAAAACAATAATCACTCATGAAGTATAGATTGATAACATAAAAATAACTGCTATAAAATATGATGCATTCAGAATTATAAACGATTGAAAATCTCACTTCACTATCAAGAATTAAGACGACAAGCACTTGGAAATTAAATGTTTGAGACAATGAGCTATTCTCTTTTTTAGGTAGCTGGATACCTGTGTTCCCCGATCTTACACTGTTAAAGCACGGTTCGCAAGATAAGGCAGATGAGGTGGATCATGAATCTCAACATTATGATTTTTCCCTACCCAAAAATATACTTGACTAACACCAATTAACCAATTGCAAAAATTTAATTAATTAGACAAAATCATTTCAGTAGTCAATGGATAAAACTTATAAAAATGATTTCTTTTCCTCTCAGATACACGGTATTAGAAGGTGCGGCAGTTTACAGTTTGAAATGGATAAGTCATTGGTGTAAATATTTTATTTTCAGATACTTTGTAATATTTTGGTGGTATTATTCAATACAATAACAAACACTGAAGAAAGAGTGTTCATTTGTTTGAATCTCACCAAGTTTTTAGACAATGATGGTCATCTATCACCCACACTCATCCCACAATTATCGGCTCAATCATAATGCAGTTGCCTTTCTCGGACCCGAACACTTGCATTGAATGGGGGACACCTGTACTTCAGAAGGAAAATCCATGAAGTAATTGACTGAAATTAAAATGTAAAATGTTCAAAGCTTTATATGTAAACCAAATAATTCCCTCACAGTACTCAACATTGAATTGATAGAGCCTTGGTACACCCTCATTTAAAAATTTGATACCAGCAAATATGAAATTATACTGCAGGAAGTTTGAAATAGACGTTATCAAGTATCTCAAAGGAAGTATCATAAGACTATGTTGGTTAACTTTCAAGAAATTTTCATTTGTCAAGTACATAGGTTTCCATCAGTTAGACTTCTAGTTTTTTCATATTTGCATTATTGAAAACTATGCAATAAGAATAATGGATAAGAGATGCAAGTTCAAACCTTGCTGAGACATTTTTTTAAATTTATTCATTTCTGATCTCAATAGTTGTAGAATAAATGTAAAAATGACCCAAAAGTTGCAATAAAAAGCAACAAAATATAAATATATGCAAGCGAAAATTGATATAAAATGATAATGCTTCATCTAACGCAGAGTTTCTTGACTTTTCTTGGACAGCAGACCGGTTTAATATAAACAATATTCTTGTGGACGAGCCGACAATGGAGTTAATCACGATCAGAATATAAGTGATAAGTCACTTATTACTGGCTATTACACTATTTTGTTTCTAAAAGAAGTTCATCTAATGAATTTAATAAGATCCAAGGAAATGAATTAGTTTTTATATTGCATCACCAAATCCTAAAGTTTCCTTGCAGGTCCCATAGCATATGCCTTATGGACCAATGCTCATCTAAAACCTGGTGGTTGAGGACTATGGATCAAAGAAATTCAGACAACTATGCAAGAGCAAAGTTTAAATCAAGAAAAAAATTGAAAAAAGTTTGTGTGTAGTTATATCAGCCTCAGACTTGAAACTGGTGATCTTCATAATATAATGCTTAAAAACTTCTATCACATATTGTGGATATGATTATAAAACTGAAGACACTCACCTCATCCCTCTGCTTGTCATTGAAATAACCCCGAGGCCGTGGTCTCTTGTCACTGGCTGTCCGGGCTTTTTGAGGAAAAGGTTTCTTATTGGGATTAGCATCCTGGTACGAACGGGCTCCATTTTCTTTTCGTCTTGGAGTACGTTGAAATCTTGTATTATCTAGAAATGAATAACAAAGCAAAACTTCAAAAGAAAGAAATAAAATAGGGTTTGAGGCTAAAAAAGAAAGAAAAAAAAGGTAGAAAAAGGAATAAATTGCTATGATTATCAGCATACTACGGAAACGTTAGTGCTGAACAGATCAACAACTAATTCTCTCTGAATTGGCAAGAAATGAATAATTGACAGGCTAACTATTTGGTAGGCCATAAGCATTCTTATTTGCTATAAATAGTGATAGAAACAAGAAATACAAGTACATTAGAAATATAAAACTAGTAAGTCATTCTATCCTAGGAGTCAATGACGTGAAATTCTGGAGATGCTAACAAGGTAATTAATTTATGGCTATAATTAACCCATTAAATGCAGAAGATAATGAAGAGTAAGTTATCCATTGGAAGATAGAAGTCCCAACTTACAGATAGAACTGAGAAGTTCCTAGATATTTATTCAACAGTAAAACCCATGATAAAGAAGTATGGCAAATCCTGGGGAAGGTCTATGTCCAGCATTTTCTAGTTTATGTCCAACTAGAATGATCATAGATTCTTTGTGTACTTGTAAAGCAGCAAATAAAGGGAAACTACTCCATAATTATCATTTATCAGGTCTATCCCTTGACAAATGTTATAAATATAGAGACAATAACATGGTGCATTATATAATTAGATTACGGAAAAATAAATACTATTTTCATTTCAGATTTTTTCCAAGATATGTTAAAGTTTTGGCTTAATTCAAGCTGTACAACATATTTAGATACAGATGATAAAATGGAGTTTTACAAAATCGTGAGAAACTGGTTATTTACTTAATAACCATAAAACGTAATGTTTGAATACATTTACTGATCTCAAAAATTTGGCATATATGTCCAATAAGGTAATAAAATTATGCCAAATCACTTCAGATAGCTCATTTTCACAGTTCCAGCCTTCAACACAGTCATTGCAACAAATGACCAAAGGGATTTGCCATATAATGAGAGATAAATAAGAATACATGCAAGTGTGTGTGGCTATTAAATAACAAGACTGACCTTATGTAAGTCGAACCATAATGCACATATGCTAATCACATTGTATATATTGACTACAGGGCGAGCACGAACAACCCCTAAAAGGTTAATTCTACCTGCTGTTATGTATCATGTAAGGTAGACATGTTTTTTGACAAGTTGTAGAAAAAAAAAAAGATAAGAGAAAAAGATTTAAAAAAAGATAAAAATTGGGCGATGAACAATGAATCAATCTGAATTTTTTTGTCTTTTTTTAAAAATGGCTACTTAATTTTATTTATAAGTTAACTCAAGTTTATCTGAAAGAATGCATGTCACATGCACCTGGGTTCGAGTGACATAAGATAACGTCGATAAATGTTGTGGACACCCATGTAAATCAAGAATAGCTAAGAAAGTTTGGAAAAAATAAAAAGTAAAGGATTAAATATTCAGCATGATTGCAGATATGATCACCAAATTTTACACAAAAATCTAAAAATGACAAAAGATTGTGCAGAATATTCAGCCTATGAACAAAAATAATTATCTACTGCAATATTTAGGACCAGATTTCATCATTACACTTCACTGCATTATTTCAAAATCTTAGTTTACTTTAGTAAAAGCCAGGCTGATCTTCAAAGAGTTATTTCCAGATTTTTTGTCACTATATATTTCAATATCAAAGCAAATGTTTATAAGAGTTTCACTTGACATTTTGCTAGTTATATAGTCAATTACAGTGAACTCTGAAGAGCCTAACAAAACCCTAGCATCACAGCAATATGAAGTTAAACATAAATGAATAGTAAATATTTAAATGCTATCCATATTGCAAATCTAGCTGGAATTCCTTCATTGTATGGTAGATTGTTAGTAGATTGATTTATGTTACTATTAATGATCAAAGTCTAATTGTTACTACAAGTGAATGAACTTTGTAGCAGCTGAAACTTTTTCAAATGCCAAACTGTATACAGATTTCAAGATAGGGGAGATAACATGCTGTCTTACTTTTCTTTCTTCCACAGAGGGGAGGGGTTCTATTTCCAAATACTCAGCTGTAAATTTCTGTTTACTCTAGTAAAACAGTATTTCTGTCATCATTTTTCAAGGAAATCATTTTTTTCCATTTTTTGAGAAATCTTAAATTTTCATTTCAAGAATTATTAAGTTTCAGTCTCATACCGAGAAACTTTTACAAAGATATCAAAAAAAAAAAAAAAAAATGAAAATATCAATTTAATTTAACTTTAAACCCCTAAGTTGAAAAAAATGAAATAAAATAAAAATGAAAGTAGTAAATATTTTCATTTTTTATTTCATCTTTTTAAATAACCCTAATCAAGCATGAGATTAAAACTTATTTATTCTTATAAAACATTCAATATCCAAGAAGCTTAGACACTGTTTTTGCTTGCATACAGACGTTAAATGATTTTTAATTCAAGAAATATCTTATTGCTAAATTATTCCTATTTTGAGAGATAAAAAAAATATAGAATCTGGATATTTCTAAATGCATCAAAAACTTAATAGTAATCAAAGCACATACTTTTGCCAATCCTATTGTTGCTGAAAACTAAATGAAATTCATTTCACAAGTAGTTAAAATGTAGGGGGCAGTAGCTGTTAAAATTCCTGAAAATGCACCAAAATTAAATCAATTTTACCTTAACCCATGGTCAGTCTACCCTACAACAAAATATCATTGGAATTCATTTAGAACTTATTCACTGAAATATAGAATATTTAATAAAAAAACATAACGGTCGATAAAAACTTCCTATGCTCTAAATACAATGCAGAAGTTATTTTTAAGGTTTCCACCCCATATGATGAAGGGGCGTAAAATTGGTGAAAAATCTATGCTTTTTTTTTAATATGATAATTTTTAAAATAACACGGATTGATTTCAGTCTAAAATATGCGGATTGATTTCGGTCTAAAATATACATATTGATTTTGTTTGTGTCAAGCAAAGTCAAGAATGAATTTTCCACTAAAATATTTTCTTTATGAGCATCAGAAAAGTGTTAAGTATAGATTTTCATCAAAATATTTTGTCAACGTGAATATTTTCATCGGAATACAGTAAAGCCTTGTTTTAATGGACCCCAATATAGAAGTTTTCAGGTTTAACAAGGCATGAAATTACAGGTGTGGGTTCAGGGATGCCAAATCGGCCATTTTCGGCTAGATCTAGCTGATTATCTCCATGTTTAGCCCATCAATATCTGCAAAAACAGAGAGCCATAAATCTGGCCAAAATAAATACCCAATTTTATAGTTAACTCAAACCATATTTAATATTTTTAGCCATTAAGTTAATTGAAAATGGGGAAAATTTAGCTGATATTAGCCATTTTTAGAAGGCAAGTTGTAGAAAATCGAACTACATAGGAAAATAATTTTTCATGATTTTCATTATCTTTTTGTACTCGAGATCTTCATAGCAAATTTCAACCGAAACTAAGGCTTTAAAAATGTTTTGAAAGTCAGATATAATATATTTTTTAGCAAATCCACTTCAAATCTGGTAAGCTTAATAAATGTGAATGTACAATGTTTATCCATTATTTTGTCCTGAAGTCTTAGAACATAGTTATTTTGATTGATATCACAGCATCTCAGTAGCACACATTTGCAAAATTTACGGTATAAAAAAAATACATCCCATATTCGAAAACCAAGAGCTGAATTGCTGCAGTTATTTTTCACGTTTGGTTCTATAGTGGGGAATAGAAAATACATGCAAGTCGTCAAAAGTAGAAATTAAATTAGTTTTATATTCTTGCTTTAATCAAATAAAATAGAATAGTGATCAACTTGGAACTACCTATATTTTTTTTATTTCAAGAGATTCGGTTAAATTCAACAAGATTTTGTTTACTTTTCAGCAAGAATGTTGACAATAGGTATTAACTCAAAATTGTAAAAGAAGGGGTAAATACTGAAGTTTCTCTCGTAACATTCGATTTCACAGACATTTCCCCCGCCCCTATTAGTCCATTAAACCGAGTGTTTACAGTATTTCGTTAACGTGTCAGGAAATGTCATGCAGCGGCAGGTATAAAAAGTAATGCCCACTGTTGGCTCGCTGCAGTAAAAGTTATGATAAAAACAACTCAAATAGAAAGATGAAAGTGTTCAAAACTGATCATTTTATCTTATAAACCAGTTACCAATTTAGATGTTCTCATCTGAATAAGTAAATATTTTGGTTACGTCTAGATGTCAGAAATTGCTATTTAGATGATAAATAAGATAATATTTTAATGAAATAAAAGTTGAAAAGTGACACATTTCATTTTTTAACAATATGCAATATATTTTCGATTTTTCCAGATGTTCGTAGACGATTGGACACAATTTTAGACGTAAATTTGCAAATTAATTTCGCAATACTGAAAAAAAATACAAGAAAAAAAAATGGCGTACGATGGTGGATAAAGTAAATAAGTACACTTTAGGTGCAGCTAATAATAGATTGAGGAAAGAATGTGGCCAAGTAATTAGTGGAGAATTGATTCAAGATCAAGGAACAGATAGGTAGATTCATAATGGAACCAACAGGTAAACCCAACCCTATTGCCGAACTGATCCAGAAATGGAGGAGAAAAGCTGCGGTTTGGTGGTAACCAATGTTACCAAATTTATTTTCATGTTTACATCTAAAATGGAGTTGAAAAAGCATCTAGATTTTCCAAATGTATATCTACTATCTGGGAAGTATATAACATATTATCAGTAAATTGAATGTGGCATTATTATGAAAATATTACTCACTCCTTTCACTGTGAATCAAATAAGAATACCGCTTATTTTATCAAATTATCTAATAAAAATTTCTGTCACCTGGACGCAACCCAAAACATCTAGATTTAGATGGAAAACATGTAAACTGGCTACACTAGTGGTAATAACAACGAATATAGGTCAATGACATGGATGACGTAAGGCTAAAACTAAACAGCCAAACGCTGAACAGCATACTCTCATTCGTATATCATTGGTATAAGGAAAGATATTAGAGATCTGACAATAATTTCATCCGGATATCTTTTTAAAAAAACAACCTTACGTAATAACTACACCTTTGAATGATGAAAAAGAAGGTTAAGAATCGTAACGCGACAGAAAAAAAAATCATGTAGGTGCCATTATCTCTAGCAGCTGGGATGGTCTTTTTTATCAGCAATGCTTTTCAAAAGGAAATATTTTTCCAAAAATAGAAAAAAAAATATTTGGAAAATAAAAAAAACAAAACATTAGTCTTTAACGTATTTACCTATTCAATAATATACAAAGCTAGAGCTCTGAAAGTGAAAATAATTTTCATAACATTTAATTCTGAAGTTATTTTATCAATTTTTCTATTTTCATTAGATAAAGTTGGCCCATTTTCGTTGACTACTATTCAACTTGATTTGTTGTTTTTATCACTACTCAATTAGGGTCGTCAATAATACGGCAGCGAGTATACAGGTCTTCTTTTGCAGTTATTTACCATTTTTTTAAACACTTCATACAATTTATTTGTTCAATCTGACAAATCGAATTCGAGTAGAAAAAAATAAAAACTCACAATATTTAAGAAAATTAAATGAAAAGTCGACAGTGAGAATAATAACAAAAATTTAACTATCTTCACCTGTCTTTTTATCTCCTGCACTGGTCTTCACGGGGACCGGAGAATGTCGGCTGATTGGTTTCTTTTCCATATTTCCTTCGTCTAACATCTACCGTCACAATAACGGACGACAAGAGGTCGGCAAGGTGGTTGCTCCCTGGCCGAGCCAAGGGCCCGACACCTCCGGCAAGTTGGTGGGTGAAGGACTTGCCCCCTTCAACACAGAATTTGTTAGACTTGCTTTCTCGTAAGAACACCATTTTTCAAAGATCCATCTTGAACAAGACAAAAAAGTGAAAAAATAATGTATCTCACTTGAGTTACAAATCAGTAAGATGATTTAGTTGAAGGAAGATCCAAAATATCCTTCACTTGGGGGTTACCTTGTCCCCCAAAACCTTTTCTGGCCGTTAATAAACGCCCCAAATGGCGATCGTCAGATCGCAGTAGATTACACAGTTATGGCGACCATGCGCCCTGTCTGGTCTGGTCGGAGCTGTCCAACTCTCGTCTCGTTAATTCTCGTTTCTTACCGTCAGAAAAAACGGGATTTTGCTGAGATCCGCCTAATTTGAATTTTGAATTGAACGACCAAATAATCTGAGGGTTGGATAAAGTAAGTTTGACGGACTTTATTTCCTTTTAAATGATCGATATGCATTTACTGTAAAAGTAAATAGAAGATCAGAAAATTATTATTTTTTTTTTAGCAATAGTTAGTGTATGTCTATTGAGAGTGCTTTCACAGATGTAAATTTTCTAAAGAATTATTGCATTCACTCATGTATAATGCGAGAAATTTACTATCAAAAAATTAACACTAAATAAATGTTTGGGAAGGTTTTATCTCAAGATATTCGAATGTTACTTTTGATACATACTCAGTTGTGACAATGTTTTTGTTTTTTCTCCTACTGTAGAGACCGATTTAAACTTCGGATCCAGACTAAGTCCTCAACTTTTCAAAGATAATGTTTACTAATTATTTGAAAATTTGTTGTTATTCATTTTAATTTTCCCTCTGTTGAGGTTCTGTTCAGTAATTTGAAATATTCCTTAACTGAACTATTTTTAATAGCCCTGTTAGGTTTCTTGAAAAAACATTTTTTCTTTTAGGTCTGGTTACTTTCTCATTCGAGGCGTTCAGAAAGAAAAATTAAAATTTGTTGAAAAAATGTAAATCAGTTGAAAATTTTAATCCTTAGTTTCACTACTTTTTTCCCTTGGCTATCTTCGGAAAGACGCATCATGTAACCATTTTGATATTGACAATTCTAAACGGCTAAAAGTGGCTACATTTATACCGTTGAAAGTTTTAAAAAAAATAATGTATAAATGTGACCCTTGGATAATTTTATCATTCACTTTTGAAATTGAAAATTAACGTTGATACAGACAGAATTAAATCAACACAGTTACCTGGCAATTAAATCTTACCTATTGCCATTTTTTTAAAATCTAGCCACTTTAAGCCATCAAAATGGCCCATATCAAAATGACAATGATGCGTCTCTGCAAAGAAAGCCCTCTTCCTTATATAGAATTCTCACCATCTAGTGTAAACAAAAAAGGGTTTAGAGTGGGTTATTCATGGTGAATTTGGGATCCACCAGAAAAAATAGATCTTTTTATTTTTATTTTCAAGTTTTTTGAAATAATAGTTGCTGACGACGCGAGTTCTATTCTAAGCATAATCACGCAACTTCTGATATCTTCGACACCTGATTTTAAAACATAATTAATTAATTTTTTTAAATACATTTTGAAATTCTGTAATTAAAAAATCTACTATGAATAATTTATGATTACAATAAATGTAATTTAATTTGCGAAAGTTAGTTTTATAACTACTCGAATGAACTGTGGTAAAAAAAAAAGCTTGTTGCATGCTGCGTAAAAAAAAAAACAATGAAATAGATTTTTTTCAACAATAAGGGTTGGTATAATCCTTCATCGGAGATCAATCAGCTGATGACAGATCATGAAATAGTAGCAGACAACATATGTGGTGGCTTGAGCAGTGAAAGAAAAAAATGGAGTTGATTTGGTTTCTTTCCTGAGACAAGAAGTCATATGATTGGGTAGACTATTAATTACAGTCTTCAGCAGAGAAAAATATTGTCCAATTAACAATGATGAAAAAATATTTGAAAAATTCCCCACATTAGTATTTTTTCTTTAATGTTTCATAAAAAAATTCACTATTATTTTGTTAAAATGGTATGAATTTTATCTTTTGCACTTCATGAAAGGACTAGAAAATATGAAATAAAACAAATCAAAATGATAGGAAGAAATCTTCATAAAAAATAATTTAATGTTGATATTTTTTTTTACTGAAAATAGCTATAATATATTAATTTGCAAAAAAAGATGAAAACTTTCCAAAAGCAATATTTTTTTTTTTTTTTTTCAATTTTTAAAATTCCTAATACGGTTTTTGTGCTGATTTTCTGTGCTGTTTTCATAACAGAATTCATTTTGACATGGACCTATCTTTAATATATGTAAAACTCATGACCTAGCAGAAATTATGAATTTTTTTTAAAATCACCAAATGATGGAGGGGGGATCATCACATAAAAATAAAAGTTTTTTCCTTGAAATTTGAAATGGAAAGTTTGTTTTTTTTTAAAACTGTCCTTTGTTATATAAGTACTGAAAATATTTTACAATAAAAAAAATGTCTCCTACGTTAGAAAAATTATGGGCAATATGGAGTTTTTGAACTGTTGTTATCACATCATTTTAATGGGACTCATTTTGACATTTCACTGTCTTTTTTTTCTTCAAATGTTGAAGTATTTTGTTTCTCATTCATGACCTCTCTTATCCATTTTATACAAGGACCATTTTAATTTTTTTTTTTATGAATGAAAAATAATTCTACATTTGTGATCAATCAGAATTTAAGAATCAAAAATAATTGAAATATAAAGGATTGGATTTGGATCTGAAAATTCTTGCATAAAAAATGAAATGATGAATATTAAATAGCGTCCGAAATTTGATATACTGTAATTTATTTCATTTATATCAATGATTCCCAAAAAAACTGTTACCACTCCTTGCTGGCACTCAAAGGCAAGAGGTTTGTTGGAATACAAGGATGCTGCTAACTAATATTGAGCCAGGTATGGAAAAATTTGTCTCATCATAACAGGCCCATCTTTTACACTAATTATTTCCATATCATATAATCAAATACTTCAAGATACTTAGGGACAATTATATTTTCTGTTATAGAATAAATGTTCGAGTTTGTTCTTTGCTTTTTTTTAAATTTATTGAAATTTAATTTTCAATATATCATTTCATTGGAGTGGGGAGTGGGGTGCTGATGAAATATATATGCTCTTAAAGGGGATAGTAGTCAGGAAAAGTTTGTGAAAAACTGATTCATATTAAAACAACTAGTTAATTCCTGTGGGAAAAAATCATGGATATTTTTGAATTTCTGCAAGATGATTTTGGAAATGGAACATGGCCAGACCCTGGAAAACCAATGGAGGACTTTGAACTGGACACCTAAAGAATGTGTTTAGAATATGAGGCTAGGTGAAGAAATCTAAGAGAGGTAATACAGTATTTGGAATACAAAATTTGTTTGCAACATGAAAACCTTCTATTTGAATTTACCGAGTGATATGACAGAAAAATCTGTTTCCTAAAAATTCATTTCACATGACTACACAACTGTCACAAAAGGAGTTGCAAAGTTGATAACAATATACTGATATTGTGTGATTTTACAATTTGGATTAAAGCTATATAGAAAGCTGAATTTCTGTTGGCAACTAGTGACTCTGTTAATTATTAAATAACAAATTATACTGAGTTCTAACGAACAATCTCTCTGATCTCTTAATTTACCTCTGCCAACAAAGTTAGCCAAGGTATATGCCTTCACTTGTGTCTGTCTCTCTTTGTGTCTGTACACACAATATCCACCAAAGTTCTCTGTGAATATGGAAGAAATTTTGTGTAAACATAAGCAATGGCTATGGATGAAGTGATTAAATTTGGGGGTGGATCTATAAAAATTTTAGATTTACCTCAGCATCATAGCTATATGTCCACATCATATCTGAATTAATTTCAATGAAATTTTCTCTAAGTGTAAGTCATGGAGTAAGGAAGAATGAGTTGAATTTTGAGGCAGATCCAGAAATTTTCAGTTATCATCATTGTATCATAAACATTTGTGAACTGATTTTCATTCAGTTTTTACTTACAATAGAGTTTTCAATTTCTAATATGAGTTTGTCTCTTTCAGACCAGTTATTTGGCCATAACTATAATGGAGCTAAATGGGATGTATGTGCATGAGTGTGTCCCAAACTTGATCCAAGCCAGATACTCTTATGAACATTTTCACCCTTTGATAAAAAAGCACCAGTGACATATCCCCACTTCTGAATCATGTTTCTTGTTCTTCCCACTTTGGATCTTGCTCTGTTCAAAGTAACCCAGTCCTTTTACTACACCCTGATGTTGGATGCATCACTTATTATAGTAATTGATCTCCAAATTGGATTCATTAACAGAGGCATCACAAGGAAGTATGTTACATGCTCCCAAAAGGATGCTTATCTATTTATACTGTACACTAATTTCTTGGCTAAGTTTGCCTTAAATTGTTGTTTCTTTATCACAGGAAAGATACTTCAGGTATTTCAATAATAACACAACACAGTAAAAATGTTTGAAATTGAATTACATCTATGCATAGGGGGTCTGTTATTTTATTCATTTTAAGAAAACGGATGTAATATACACCTGAGCAAGGCCTAAGAACACATTGGCTGAGAGACAGTGAGAGTGTTTATTTTTAAAAAGATCATTTGTTTTTGTTTTTTAGCTTGCTAAAGATATCCAAGGTATTTTGTTAGTACAATGATCTAACAGGTTTTATTTCTCCTATTGCAGATCAGTATGAAAGAGAGTAACAAACACATAATGGAATGAGTATTTAATCATGTCCACATTAATCAGTTGTATGCAATGAATGCAGAAAGTATCCATTTATTACCACATATTAGGTTGAAATTTGAACCAAAGATCAATATTAATACAAAAATAAAATCAAAATATACAGTAGGGCTGTTAACACCATAACCTTGTCAGGAAGTACTTTGGTCCCCATTTTCACTTATTGGTATTTACTCAACTCAGTAAAAGATAAGGCCAGAAATGTAGGGTACCCAATGAGGATCAAACTTTCTACAGTAATTATGGTCTGTGAGACCAGTTAACTAACCACTATTCCACAGTGAAGTTCCCATTCACTGATATTTATTATAGAATACTTAGCCAGCTCAATATGTACTTTATTTCACAATCAATGTTGGATTTTTTTTTTTTTATTAAATAAAAAGCTGTTTCGATCCTACTATAATTCACCAAATGTCTGTCCATCTGTATGTGACTCAGGTATTATACAAACTATTTCCATGAAATTTTCTGTGAGTTCTAATTGGATCTTGGGTATGTTTTTAGCTAGTTAGTTTTTGAAAATTAAAAAAAAAAAAATTGTGGTCAGTGTTCATGCTCACACTGATAATAACGATCTGATTTCCATCAATTTATCTTTTTATCTTAATATAATTCACCTATCTTTCATGGAATCCCCCCCCCCCGCTAATTAAATTAGATGTGAACCAAGAGTTTATGGTGGTGATGATTTTAAAATAAAGTACAATTCAATGAATATATACTTCAAATCCATTTAGGCCACCTCTGAGAACTGTAGAGCGAATTTTCAGCTAGTAGCTGAAATTTAACACATTTGTTAACAATAAGAGCAGATCAAGGAAGGGTATAAACCAAGAACCTGCTGTAGTTTGCACTGTCAGTGGGGCTCTGTATGCTTGATTAGATAAATCAATCGTAATCTAAAGGTAGACAGCACAGTAGACCATGATAACTCAGTTACCTGAAAATAGCAGATCAATAACATTCACCTTGCTATCTTTAAAGAAAAAAACTGCCTACCACATGGTTTTAAAATCTATCACAGTCTCACTGAAAGAATCTCTTATCTCAAGAGATCGAGATATTATGGCTCTGCACCGCACGTATTAATCAAAACTCTCAAGATAAATTCATTCATTCATTCATTTCTTAGTCATCAAGGAGGATTAATAGGATTAGCGTGTTAGACTCTCTACATGATCTCCAGCTGTTTACAGCACCTGGTATACTCAGTTGGTCACCCATCGAGGTACTGATCAGACTTGATATTGTTCAACTTCATTGATCATACAAAAACCAGTATAGCCAATATGATTTGGCCGTAACTCAAGAAAAATTGGGATGCCCAAAATGTTAGATTGTTACCTATGGAATATATTTTTTTTACATATATATAATAAGATTAAGACTGGTATAAACAACCACTAGAAACAGTAAATATTTAATGAAAATATGATAAAAATAACCTTCTTCCAATGATCCTCTATGCTATCTCAATTATAAAATTCCTTAGGTTTAGTTGTCACTTGTTCAGTAAAAAGCACAAATTATGGCTTCCCTATTATGGAGCCTTTAATTACAGATATTAAGTCCAAAATGCTTGAGAAGATGATAATCTGTAGGAGCAATGTCAGGTAAATATGGAGAATATGGACTTCATATCCCAACTCTCCAAGCTTAGACACAGTTAGCTGAAAGGTGTGGCATTGGACTCTGTCAAGGAGCATTACATTTAGTTCATGTGGGACCTATTTTTCCAACTTTTTAATCTTTCCTATTGCCTTGAAATGAAGTGATATGGTTGTTTTTGAAGTCCTAAAATCTCCAGAAAGTGCTTAAACCATTGTTTTGATGTTGTTGGCTACTTCTCCCCAAAATTCTTCATCATTAAGAACAGAATTAGATCCTTCCCAAGGTTTACATCTTTAAACTTAAATGTATTGAACCAACACTAATACAGTTATCCCTTGCTATTTGTTGGTTTTCTATTCACAGTTCAGGCATAGATAATGTAATGGAAATATTTTCCAGTGCTATAAATGCATATATATTTATCTATTATATAGCAACTATCACAGGCTTTTGACAAAAAGTGAGGTGTTTTGATAAAAACATCTGGAAGTTGTAAGCTATTAATTTTATTGTGATAATCCTTGCAATAGTAAAAAGAAAGATTGTAGAAAATTATCATCTAAGAATTATTTTTGTAGACAATATAAACCCAGAGAATTTTTTCTTAATCGCTGTACTATTGTTTTATGAACTTTATGGTTCTCGTTAATTAACTGTGTATTTTATTTGCTGTATTCATCTATGTTGTGGTGGCTGCTTAATTTTCAGTTAAAATTAGATATGAAAATAATCAGGTGTTGACTTTTGCTGCAAAACCCTAAATTTGGCTAAATATACGAAACATTATTTCCTCCATCCTATAAAAGCCCTCTTTCACTCGCTCATTTGCTCTGTTTTTTTAGCCAGTTACCTTCTGCCTTTCTTTTTCTCTAAACTCACGGCCAGTGTAGTTTCTATTCTTTGACCATGACTATATGAATTATCTTTTGCCACTAACCTTCCTCAATATGAGAATCCGCAAGAGCTTCATAGCTACTGAATACACACACTGCAACTACTTCATTTTTGGTGACAATGCAAACACTGCAATTATTATTTCGCCCCTTTTAGCTCCTTCTTGCACCTAACCTGAACTAGCCGCCTTTTGATTATCTAACTCGGTGAAACATACCAGCACCACTAATCAAGCTCTATTTGATAGATAAATCAAACGACATTAGACCTCTTACGTCGTGTGTTCCCTAAGTACTCATTCTTTCCTATATTTCATTTTTATGCAAAGAAATAGCCCTCTGAACTAAAGAGGCCTCTTCTCTACACAATTGATCGTCTTAATGTTTCCTTACATGTATTTCTTTTCAGTCTGGTTTTGATATAAATGTGACTTTATCAAATGTATGTTTTATTTGTTTGTCCAAATATTTGTATGTGTCTTCATTTCAATCAATCGTACTTCGTTTAATCTCCACATCCACACTCATACTTGGTGTGCATATTCTCCATGCAGTCATGGCAACTATTGTTTCCCTTTTCCTCCTTTAGCATTTCTACTGATGTTGGTATGCGGTGGGAAGAACCCAATACCGTGGTGACAAAATCCTTCCTCCTCCACAACCACATCATCTTGTTGCTACTCATAGAACTCCAACTACATCATTCTTTACTACACATACGAAAGGAGCCACCTATAAACAGTGACTTTACAACATATATAATCCAATAATATTCATAATGTATTTGTACATTTATAATTTGGCAAAGTGTTTGCTTATCAAATAGCTTATAATACAAGATTCAATGTTTGTGAGACCCAGAAGGGTTGGGGGTGAGCTAAAATTATTTGCAGATTTAACCCTGCAAATGGCAAGGGATAACAGTACATGAAATTGAAATTTTTCTCATATTTACTTATTGAATGTTTTGCCCATATTCTTGGAATTCAAATACAATACAGTCAAAATTATTGTGCACTTTTTCAAAATAGACTTATTTCATTTTTAAACTCCATTTAAACTACAAAGATGTAAACGGTAGTACGTGTTATTATTTGAACCATTTTTTTACCTCAAGCAAACTTGACCTCATCCTACCCCGGATGGTGGATGATCTCAAGTGAACTAGCACACCCTTTCAAGACTCCTTGGTTCCTACCTTGTTTCCATTTAATCTCATTTATGATAACATGTCTGAATGCATATGTATGTTGATCTATTTTGCACTTGTTTTAAAACAGTTATGAAAGAATTTTTTTTTACATTTTCAGAATGGAGACTCATGATGAGTTTGATGACCCTTCAAGGCTACAGCAGAAATATCATTCTATGGTGACAGAGGAAGAATATGAGATGCAGGCTTCTGAGGAAACATACAAAGCTATTCAAGTAACTTTTATCTATCAACTTGTAGCACCCTCTATACTATTAGTTAGGAATTAAATACAAAACCCTTCTTTTCGCTAGATATTGAAAACATCACTTTCTATGACGACCCCTATAAAAGCCCTGGACACACGTGGTCAAATGCTCATTGGCGCCAGCACTCCTTGCTGGTTACGCTTCTGATACTTGTTGCCAGCTACTCTTTCTCTCTCTTTCCTTCTCCCTAAGATTGTGGTCATTTCGCCGACCTCCCGGCTGATCCAATCTTAATCATTTTTCCACCATGACCTATCTCTTTACTAACTTTGCCTATTTCATTTCACCGATGTCGAGGCATCACACATACACACATCTACGCCACCATGTCCTCACCATGTGCTCCAAATGCGTATAAACCTCTCACTCTCATGAATGAAATGGCAATGCTTTTTACTATCAGATAGTCACGATAATCTTTCCTAAAGATCCAAGCCATATGGATTTAAAAGCAGTTCAGACAACTCCACTTAGATTGTGATGACTGTACTATCAATGACAACGAAGCTCCCACCTTTCGCTATCTCTTCTCTTCTCATCTCTTTACGCGATCGATCAGATTTATGTTATCATTATATGTACTTCATTTTCATTCGTCATTTGTCATAAATGTCTTTGTATTAAATGTATGTCTTTTTTGTTGATCCAAATACTTGTATGCATTCTTTTTACTTTGTTTCATTGCCGCATTCTTGGCACGCATTCTCTTTGTACATCTCCCTTTCTCCTTCTACATCTCCAGTGATGTCGCCTCACCATCAAATCACAAAGAGACAAAATCCTTTGTCTCCCAACATTCATCACGCTATTCATATTCCAGCTATTCCTAAAAAAAAAAAAATAATAATCAAAATAATCATAAAAATACAATTTTTACAAAAATTTATCATGAAATAAAATGCAAAGTTTTTCAACTATTTTATATCACCGACAATTGTTTTAAAAACTTAAATTGGATCCATAATACCTCAAGTTACTTTTCCCTATGAAATCTGATGTCTGGAAATATATGTTCTTGAAAGAAACCTTTCCATGAATATTTTCTTCCCAAAGAGATTTCTTTATAAAACCAAATTGTATCTATATTATTAATTTTGACTAGTCTTTATCTTCATTTTCATTTTTACAATAACAACAAGATCAGAAATGGTTGCTGTAGAATTATGGTCTGACTCCAAGTTGTGATAAAAAGCTACTTAAAAAAAAAGAAGTCATTTAGAACTATTTAATAATCACTTTTTCCTTATGACTTTTTTTCCTACAATAAAAAGAGATCTGACATCTTGGGGTTGATTTTATTTTCTTATGTGCTTTGGAGAGAAAGTATCCAATGGAATCATAGATCCAATTTAAATGTTAAAAACAATTATTGGTGAGGTAAAATAGTTAACGTTCTCTTTCAACTCGATTAATTCTGGGGTGTTTTTTTTTTTTTGTATATTTGATCCAAAGTCAGGCTAGATGTATTTTTATATTAAATTCTTTAATCTTCGTACCAAAATCAGTTCTTGTTTAAAATTTTGGATACTGTTTGGATGATTAAGTTGAGTATATGTGAACTTGTATACGCTAACAGAAAATCTACTTATAGGCCAGGATTTTCAGCTAATTCCTGCAGAAGGCCTAATTTTTTGACCTGATAAAATTTGTAATGTCATTCTGCTTGTTCCTACTTCATATGAAAAAATTATAGATTTGATGTATATATGTTTTGAATTGTACCTTATTTGAAAAATCATCACCATCATTAAGCCTTGGTTCACATTAAATTAAATTATATTAGATATCTGGATGGATAAAGCTTATTACTTAAAAATCTTCCCTTAAGTCCATTGATTATGCTTGCCAAATTTGGTTGGGCAAATCAGATTCATGAAAACAGATGACAATCAGATCATTATTATCAGGGTGAGTGTGAACACACGTAAAAATTAATTTTTTCAAAATCCAAAATCTGGATCTTTAATTCTATTATGTTCTCATTCCCAGGGTCTGATGGAATTCATTGAACAGAATCCTGAAAAGTATGCAACCATTTTGAAGAAAAAGAAAAAAGATGAATATGAAAATTCTTCTAGTGTGTCTTTTTTGAAAGTGAGTATTTATTCTTGGAACTAATAACATGTAGCCTAATAATGGAAAAGCATTTATTTTAACCTTCCTTGTCTCGGTGCACTAAATTCATATTAATCACTTTGATCCACCATTGTTATGTACGGTAGAGACTTCTTCAACCTATTTAGTTACAATTCCAGTAAAAGATCATTTATCCAGCTAGCTCTGGACTGGAGGTGACAAGGATTTCTAGATTTTCCAGATTTCTGCATCAAGGCTTAGTATATACTTGAAATACAAAAAAATTAATGGAAAGTCTAGATTGAAATTGTATTTAACAGATACAAATTCATTCACATCTAAAGCAAAATCTCTTTGATCCTCATTAATCCACTTGAAATTCTTAAAATATAGAATATAAAAATGTTTGATGAAAAGCAAATGAGGAAAAGTAAAGAACTTTTTACAACATACACAGACTACTCCTTTAGGGTCTGTTTAATCAATATTTATCCACCAATCTTCATTTGAAGACCATGCCACAAAAATTAAAACAAGTGTCTTAGCAATTAACTACTACTAAACCCGCCAAATTCAAAACTAACCAGTTTTAAAAAATAGCTTGTCTTATGATAATTTTAGTTTCCTGGAAGCTGAGTAAACAGTTTTGTATTGTACAATACATTAAATTTGTGCCTGATTTCTCCTTCAATCGATGAAGATAATTTAACTTCTTGATTCAATATGTTCAGTCTGTTTATACTGATTCTTGTATATTTCAGTCTAGGTTCATGTCAGCAATTGGTATGTCCGATTATCTCCCTTGTTCTGTAAGTGAGCTAGAATGCAGAGAAAAAGTGCAAGAGTTAAAATCAAATATGTGCAGGGCGTTCAACTATTCACAAGGTAACCTCATTTTTTCCATCATTTGACTGTTTGCAACATGATCTTTTTGATGTTTCAACTATTCAGCTATTTATTAGCATCCAAAGTTTTACCTCTGCTACATTACCAGGACTATTTAATTGAGTTAATAATCTAGGGAATTTCATCAATGTACATTTATACTTTGATTAGCACTCTAGATACATTCCTAAAATAAATGCTGCACTAAACAGGGTCATTGAACATAGTGTAAATAGAGATTGTTCCAGCAATCATTTTAAAATATATGGTGTTGCTGAGCCGCAACAAGATTGAATGGATTAGTGCAGTTGTAGTGCCCCACGCCCATTTAGCTAAAATTAGTATGAAACTAAATAACTGAATACAGAACCAACTGAATACATAGATATAACCATAAAAACACTAAAGTTGACTCATATCTACTTGCATCACTTCCTTTTAACCACTTGCTATGAAAGCCTTAACTTCTGCTATAGCAATACCCAATTCTCACTTTACGCTGACAATGGCAGAGCTCTGGTCTTTGGACCAGTAACTTTTCTTTTTACTCATTCACCAGCCTTTGGCCACAAGCATAGCCCTGGTTGTAAGACTAGTTATCTTTATTCCCTATTTATTACTGTATTTTCTATTAGCTTTGTTTATTCCCTATTTGCTACCCCATGGCTTGCTCAAGTTAGTCCGAATTAAGTGGACCCTTGGCTTCTTTGACCGGTATATTCTCTATTAGTTTTCCCTTACTCACTTCTGACTCTTAGCCATGATTATGCACACGTAGTATTGAGGGCTATACACATCCCTTCCTTCATTCTGACTCATATTGCATTTTGCTATGCTATCCATCTTCCCAACATCTAACAGCCTTATTTCCATACCTTGCACTTTCAGCAGATATATTTGGTCAGTCATGCCTTGAGAGCCAATAGTGGTTCTAATGTACAAGCTTTTGGCAAATATTTGTATACATATTTTGTATAGAGAGCTTTGTCAATCTTCTGTATTTATTCATTGAAGCTTGGTTCTTGATAGTATCTTGGCATTCTAGGACCCCAAATCATCTAAACACGATTCAGTACCTTTACTTTTCTTCACAACATAATATAGAAATAGTATGCAAAGCTAGATCTCATCCTTTTTCTATTCTACCTGGTAAGGTTAGCTTCAACTCATGATTAACCAAGATTTGCGATTTACATGACTGTTCTTGTCCACAAGAAAGAAAAATTGCCCTCTGGCATACTATATTATCTGCCTCTTGTGTTTGCTCCCTTAACTCTTATGAATAGCCTGATCACTGTCACACTTAATATTGCCTGGTTCTTCAATAGCCAAACTTTATTGAGGGCAGAATTGTCAGATTCCATTGTTAAGTAAATATATGATTACTGGATTCATTAGATCACATCTCTCCTTCATATCTTTTTCCAAATGAATTTTTTGCTACATCTCACTTCTCTACTATAAGCCTAGCTAGACTTAGCTACTAATTATAGATTGTACTACCATCATCCTAAATGTTTACATTTAGATGTTTACGTTTCTCCTTTTCAGCCTAAATGTATGAACTATTTATAATTGTTATTTTTGTCTGTTATCAAACATTTCTATGTTTGTCTAAAACATCTGTATTCATTTTCATTTCTCATCATATGAACTTTCTTTTTGTTTTGATCATTTTCTTCTTCACATCTCAATATTTAAAATGACCGTGTGTGTTGTTGAAATATCAACATATGGTATCAATCAAAATGGCAGACTCTTTCTTGTCCAAACTTATTCTCTATGTCATACCTCCATTCGAATTCTATAATTTGGCAAACAAAACTTTTGATATTTCAAGAAAGCACATTGCTTCAAAAAAAAAATCATCTATGTTCGATTCTCAATTCACCAAAAAGCCAGATCCCTTGGCACCACTGTTACTCTGAATAACACTGCTCATATTCTTCAAGTGACCAAATGTATGAACCCAAGGACACAGTATCTCACGTCTAAAATCAGGAAACTTGGATAATTATTTTCCGTACAAAAATCCTATTCAAAGTCTGCCAAAAAATCAAAGTTTCAAATCAACCTGATTCTCTAGCTAGAAAAGTGATGTCCACTATAGCTGGTCAGACCAATAACAGTTGCTGACAAGATCCTAGCCAGCCCACCAGGGGTACAGTTATGGTTGACACTAACACCTGCAGATCTACCTAAAATTAACCCATACTAGCAGGGTACAGCAGTGGCTCACACAAGGTCTTACAAACACTGACATCAGCAGCAAAGCAAGCCATCTCAACTGGGACAAAATAAGTACCCACTCATATATACACGTTCTATACAGGACTTTTGTTTTCACACACACATACATTTTCAAAGGCACTCACTCCTTCAAACACAACTCACTCACATACAGACATACAAACATTTACTTGTTCTAAATGAAACATTCAATTCTCGTTTGTTTAATACAAAGATATCTTCATGTGTTGTTTTCATTTGATTCGTTCTTTACTTGATCTTTAATCTTCTCTTCCTTACCACGTGCTACTATTCCATTCATGTTTCTCGCATAATTACATTTAATCTACATTGTAGTGGCATTACTGTAAATAATACAAATACTAAATCAGTTCCCCTGTGAGTAGTGCTGCTACATCCCTGATATCACAGATTGAGCAGCGACCTGAAATATGTAGCATTGGCCTACATGATTAGTCTTTATTTCCTTGCCACAACTTACAGCAACATATTCCTCCTACACTGGACTATGATTAACCCCGTTCTAATACCAACATTGTACTGCTAATATTAACTACAGTGAGAACCTTTAAACGCTATGTATCTCATCTGGTAGCTACTTTCTGTGGCTTGTAAAATATCACTTGGTATCAATGTACATTGATATATGATAAAACTTTGGATGTATATGTATATTCTCATGCACCTTACATATTAATCAAAGTGTACAGTATACAGTTATTTTTGGAAACTGTCCATGATACTGATTTTTATTATTATTTTGGAATTTTAAGATTACTAAATTAATTACAGATTTTTTAGAAAAAGCACTATAGCAATACTTTGTACTTCCGTTTTTAATTGATTCTAGTTGGCTATCAATCTAAAGGTCATATGTATGGGCTGCCCCAATGGAGCTAGATAGGGCTTGAAATTTGAACACTTACTCCTTATTATATGTAGAAAAAAAATTTTAACCCTTCCCTTGCAAGTTTTTCATCAAGGTTTCAGTTTAGAATGTAAGTTAATGCTAAATTGGTCCCTTAGTTGGTATCCAACAGCATTTATGCTAGTTTTTTCAAAACTCAGATTTTTTTTAATGATCACCGCCAAGCAAAAGGCATCAGAATTAAGTTATTCATTGATCACCCCTATTTCCAATTTTTTAATCAATCATCCCCAATGCCGCATGCTGCTGGAAGAAATTACAGTTTTAGACTTGAAAGCTTACTAAGATTTCAAATAGCACAGTATAGAATACAGAATTTTTTCCTAAGCTGTCATTAACAAAGCTACACCACTCAATTATTGAAGAGGGTGAGGGTTGTACATACACACATTATCTTTAGTCAGACTTATTCCTTTGCCAGTTGTCAGCCAGCCAGTAACTTTATGAAAGGAAAGATCCATTGATTTAATGACTTGAATATTTTTAAAGAAATTTGGACATTTCTTTAGTCATGATGTGATGATGCCAAAGTTTATAGCTACAAGTCTTTAAATTAATCTAAATGTGTAGGTTTTGAGGAATATTTCTATGCTATTATATTATTCAGAAAGTTTTGTGGATGTGCAGTAAAGGCTTTTAAACCAGTGCCTCTTAAATTATGCATAATTCATTTCGTATCAAGAGCAACAAACATTAATTATATTATTTCCTATTTGTTTATTCTATTCAAGCTTTTTAAATTCCCAAAAATATGTTGAGAAACCTAGGAGTGAATAATTGATGCAAAAATCAGGAATTTTTCTGGTTTACATAATGTAAAGTTGGTAACAATATTAGAGTATAGAATTCAATTTTTATAAACAATGTTTTTTATTGAGCTTGTTTACCACAAAAAATTTTAAAGTATAGAAAAAGAATATATATTTGAGTAAATCAAGTCATTTACCCTCCTAAATATTTCATTCACCAATTTGAAAAGCATTGTTCTAAAGTAAGGCATGCCTTTGCTTTCTTCCCTTTCTTGCAGATGCCAAGAGGACTCGGTTTTCCAAACGACTCGCTTATAAAAAAGACAAAGAAAATCAAAGTCCATTGGCACGACCGGCCCTCCACCCGACCAACATCCCACCACCACCACCACCACCTCCACTACCACCTCCACTTCCTTCTATGTTGTCTGCTGTTCCCTCGTACCTTAGTTGTAAAGAGGAACTATCTGGGCCTAAATCTCAGCCCTGTTCCCCACTGAAAGAAAGAAATTCAATAGACGTAAGTTTATATAAATGTTCCCAAGTTTTAATATCAATTGCATTTATAATCTCACACAACTATTGCTACAAAAACAAAGCCTTCATCTGAGCTTTTAATTGAGCCTTCATCAGACCCTAGCGTCAAGAATGGTTTCATGGCTGAAACATCATAACCTAGCGCTATCCAGCACTAAATGAAGATATCACTAGATTTTGTTTGTCTTCCATTAAAATGTGGAAATGCTCCCTTTTAGCTTTTTTCCCTACTGAGATAACCATAGTAAACAAAAATGTATTTCTATTATTGTGGATAGTGATTGTAACTGCCACTATATTTTCTTTTACGTTTTGTATAACCTTGAAAAAGTTGTTTCCGTTCTGATGATTTTTTTTCAAATCTTTTCATGAAATGTCTAATGTTTATATTTACCTGATACTAACTTCTCATGTTATTGGAACACATTATCATTCTTAGTAGAAATGTTTTTTACTGCATTCCTTTTTTTAAATGATTTGCTAAACATATTTCTTGACTGCCTCATCCTACAGATTCGGGCTCCCAGCAGTGTCAACATTCTTGAAGCTAAATCAAAATTGAAACAACCGGCCAGGTTGGTTTGATTATTTTTTTGTTTTTTTATATGACTTTTCAAATTATGTAAAGTTTCTGAAAGTTTTGATTTATGTACTTTAAGTGAACAAGAATCTTCTGATTAGAAAAAAATATGTAGCGTTCTCTTTTTATTTTTATCAATTTATTCTTTTTTAATGTAAGTAAAATAATTCATTTGACTTAGCACTTGCATTACATCAAATACCAAGTACATCCTTGAAGTAGAAAGATGAAACAATCATATAGTGCATTTTGGAGAACTTCCAGAAAATGCTGCCATCTCCACTTGAATATCCTGTTGACAGTTACATCCACCAGCACCAATTTTAAAGTTGATTACCAGTCAAAAAGTATAGATTTCCAACTCATGATTGCTTATACAAAGAATGTTAAGAGGTTAAGAGTATATTGTAGGTTGTGCTGTAAAGATGGGATGTAATATAGATAACACATAGTGATGAAGTGGGTAGACTGAAGTACCTATCTGCTTATCTAGTATTAGCTGGTATACCCGGCTGGAGAAATCTATAGCCCTTAATTAAAAAGAATATACATAACATTTATCATACTGCGATAATTGGTCAGATATAAGGGAGCGAATTTAGATTCATTAAACGAAGTTATCATCCCTTGACTGAGACCAGTTCACATTTTCTCTATATGTTTGGTTCATAAACACATACACACACAATATATACTACTTTCATCTGGGTCTTTTTAAAGTTTGTGTTTTAAACCACTCATGCCACAGACAACTTGAAAAGGGTGGAAAAACAAACAAGGTTTGTTATGGGAATTTCACACTTTTACAAACTGGCATCACCTCATTAGGATCAATCCTGAAATTACTCAAATCACTGCATTGCATAAGAGAAAACAACTCCAAATTCACCAACACTGGAAAGCAAATGAGATATTATAGAAATTTCATGAGGTCAAATAAAGGATGGGATGCTTGTGTGATAAAAGTAGGTCTGACCCTAAATTGCTTAATCCTGAAACAAGTTACCCTTGTACACTAATTTGTAGCCCTTAGGGAGCAGCCATCTCCCTGAGATTCGAAAATTAAATAATTGACCAAATCGTAAATTGATCTTTAGGGACCATCAGAGGTCAGTACCACCTATCCTATGTCCATCCTAATGTTATCCTTGTATCCAAATTTTCAGCACGTAGGGTGCAACTGTTTAAGAGTCTATAAAATGTGAAGTTAGTTACAAACAAAGATACAAATTTTCCAAGTTGAGAACATTCCTTGTATTTATTCTGTTAGCTGTAAAGCACATGTCTATATTTTGTGTCTGTAACATCCAAGGGAAATAACTTTGACATTTTCACTCCAGAGTTACTTCCTGTTGGAGACCATTTCGTTATTTGTGAAAGAAAGATGATAGTACACAATGATATTTGATTTCTGCGACTATTCTCAATTAAATTAGCTTTACAGCTTCTTTTGATGTTCTAAGCGTCTACATAATATCAAAATTACTTGAATACTGCCATCAATTTTTGACCACAAGGGTAAACTGGTAAGATGAAAACTATAGCTGCATATTGATAACCCATTTATTTGACTGCTTGAATATATTCTTTGTTTTACTCCTTTTCCTCTCTGCCTCTCAGACTCTGCCGTGATGAAAATGGAGGTTCTTATCTAAGCATTGCTGAAGAAATCGCATTGCACAATCCTTTGCGAAGACTCAAGTCTACAAATCAATTAAGGTATTATATTTTATCATTAACTAATATTATCAACATAATGGAACTCAGGTAAGCATATGTAACCAAAACTGCTGCTGATATGTGATGAAAGTGTGTCGAGATTTTTCATGGACAGATGTCTCATCTATGCGAAGAGATCTTTCATCAAAAACCTTTTTGTTGGAAAAATTTATAATTCTTTTTAATTAATTATTAGCTGACATGTTATGTTGGACTGACATTCAGGTTTTGCTTATTAATCTGTATATTTATTTTCTCAAAATATGCATACTTTATATTACAAAAAAAACTTATGTGTTATTGTAGCGAGGTGGGAACTTTGAATCTACATTATTTCAAAATATTTATATTTCATGATGCAAAAAATTAAACTTAATCATTCATTGATTCATTAGAATGAAATAATGGAAAAGGATTTTTTATTTAAAACAACTATGTGAATAACCCATATGAGATAGGTTTTCGGCTTGTTCAGAATAACTTTACTATTGCATTTAATCCTAAAATAAGAAGCAAGACCAGAATTTATGGTTCTTTCTCCACCTGTAGAAACAGACAAACGACTGTTTCTACCGGCGGAGAAAGAACCATAAATTCTGGTTTTGCTTATATGTCTCCTAGATTATTTGGAAACTTATTTAAAACTTCTTTGACATTTCAAAAGATTCTGTTCAAAAAATGTGATTATTTGATATATTTTCAAAATAAAATAGGTTTGCTAATAAATGATATTCAATTACTGTATTATATATATAAGAACAACTTAACTCTTGAGTTTAGACTTTTTCTAGCTAGAAAAAAAAAACAACGAAATGGGAAAAACACTTTCATCGATTATGTTGTAGAATTCGATTTGTAAAGTCAATGTTTACTTTCAGTATAGATTACCAATTAGCTAAATCTAAATTTCAAAAATTGTATAACTGTAACAGAAAATCTACCAAAAATTATTGTCAAATCGAAATGATTTGATGAAAAAACAGTTTCATGATGGCTCCACTGAACTATGCAAAAAAAACTACTTTTTGCCTAAAAAAACAATAAAAATGCATTTTTCTGTAATCACTGTTCAAAGGTTAAAAATGGTGTTGCACATGATGTTCATCAACATATTTTATGATGAAATTGGGTAAGAAATTGTACATCAAGCATTCTTCCATTCAACTTTTTATGGTGGTTTTTCTACTATGTCTTATTTGAGCAAACAAGTAATGTGTCATTGCTTAATTTCCCATTACAGTTCAATCATGTTTAATTTTTATACCAGTGTAAAGGGTATCAAATTTTTCATTTATTTCTAATTACAAAATATTGCTTCCACGAATCTCACTCCAGAACTCTGGTCACCAAGAAAAAAAATTTTCACCATTGGAAAGAACACTTGATCCCAAATATTTGTTTTTTGGTCAAGTAAATAATTTCCCAACATCTGTTATTAACAAAGACAATTTGAAAATTCCCTTAAAAATATGTCTGCTTATTATTTTTTTATTAATTCTTACATTTCTGCATAATTGAATCACAGCTGCAGTTTAATAACAGCATTTCAAACTCATGGAAATGATTAAACAATAATTTTTAAACAATAAAGAACACTTGAATACTTTAATTCTTTTTCTTTTTTTTTTTTAATTTTAGTGAATTTTTTTATTTTTATACCTAAGGAAGTCTACTTTTCATTTGACAAAACAAAAAAGTTATCAAACAAAGCCATATTTTAGCCTATATTACAGTTTTTGAATTTTTCAATTTGGCATAATTTCAACCTCATTGGGTAAATTTTTTTCTTTAATTTTAATTGTTTCAATTTTTCTTGGGATTTGTTTTTATAAAAATGTAAACACCTTCCACATCTATGCAAGAGATATCTTATTATATTTAATTTCATAAAATTAAATGAGTCTGGTGGGTATTTACTCTTAAAAAATATGTCCATTAATATTTACACCATAGAACCCTTTTGATTAATAAATTTAATCACAAATGAATAAGTAATGAAAATTTCATTGAAATCCATGAATTAGATGATCTTTGGTGAATTTTTTTAAATCAACTTTTCAAACACTGATATCTTCAGGTATATGTGTATATAAATTATTTTTAAATCAGAATTTTCTCCAATATTTTTTATTAATGGTACAAAGATTATGACAATAGAATTAACTTTCATACAAGTTTGGATTGTTTGTATTTTTTACGTCACAAATCTGTTGAGGTACCTTGAGATATAATATGATCTCACAAGATTAAAAATAATGGATTTATATTGAACTATTCAACTGTCTGCCTCTCCAGCATCATAACTATATGTCTACACGATATCTCTGGAAGTCTTCAATGATAGATTATGGGCTAAGGATGAATTGATTTAATTATGGGGAGGATCCCGGAACTTTTTGCTTAAATTGAGATATATATATATATATATTTTTTTTTTTTTAAATTTTACATCTATGTATTCACTCATGTTTGTCCACACAATATCTGCAAAAATTCTCAATTATATTTTGTGAGCTGGTTGGCCATGGGCTAAAGAAGATTTGATTAAATTTGGGGTCAGATCCAGAAATTTTTTACTGTTACCCATTATCATAGCTATATATGAGCTGATTTTCAATCAGTTTTTAGTGACTATGGCATTCGCAGAGAAACGCATTCTGAGTACTTTCTTCTTGTTCTACGTAGAAGATATTGTGCAAGTACAAATTACACAAAATAAATGAATAAAAACTCATTAGAGACTAAATAATCACATTCAATTGGTTAAAAAGGGCACAGCCAATCAGCAGTCCAAAACACAGTCCTGTGATGATTTTGAAGTGTCTTACTTTGACATGGCCAAAAACGTGTGTGCTAAAACTGCTGTCAGTTCTTGGCCTATCATGGACTATGCTAGTCACTCCTGATCTACTAGTAATCAAGTGGAGTGAATGATAAATTTTCATTCATTTCATTTCATATAATTTGTACCACCACAATATCAGAAGTGAAAATTGGATTCTGAGCATATACCTGTTATGTTTTCTGCTTCCGGATAAAATGCTGTCACATCCAACTTGAGAATAATGTGAGGAAAAATTTGTGAGGTAGCCAATCTGTTAGAATGGTTGCTCAGAATCCTAAGTAATTCAATCTACATCTGTTCTCCCTGATATATCATTTATTTCCTCATTTCCCTGGATAAAATTGGGGAAACCAATATGAGGAAAGAGTTGGTCAGTCCTATGATTTGGATCAGCGATAGGCCACCTACAGCCTGTAAGTAGATATTAGGATGCAATATTTACTCTTTATGTTTTAAAGATTCTTTGATAGTTTGAAAAATGCTTTGATAGGAATAGATTGGGACTAAATTTAGTTTTTTGATTACTAATTGGTGTCCTCAGTGCAGCACTAATGATTTTCTAGCTTGCGTTATTCATTGATTTGAGGCAAAATATAACTAGACATATTTAAATGGATAATGCCTATATTCAATGCTCTCCATGGCATTTGCTGATCCACTGTCCACTTATTATGTGGTCCAGTTCATAGATGGAAGAAGTTCGATGGCTCCTGATCAATATCAACAGTGTCTTTCATGTCATCTCTACAGCAAGTGGAGGTTACTTGACGGTGCTCACCTACCCTCCGAGAAACAAGACGGATAGTACTGGGTTACATGGTAACAGCAGCAGAATAGAATCTCTGACCTAACATCATGAAGAGGAAGATGGATAAACAAATAATAATTTTTTTTTTTTCTTGCTTTCAACTTTGTTTCAGTGATACTTCATTTGTCTTCTGGGACTCTGAATAAAATCCAGTGATTTTTTTTTTTTTTTTTTTATCTCTTTAGATCTCCCGGTGGCACTCCTGTCCAAGATGGACTTACACCCAGA
Organism: Thysanoteuthis rhombus; assembly: GCA_963457665.1. NCBI lineage: Eukaryota > Metazoa > Mollusca > Cephalopoda > Oegopsida > Thysanoteuthidae > Thysanoteuthis > Thysanoteuthis major. The sequence continues at coordinate 49,709,768 of OY735198.1, forward strand.
AAACAGAACAGTTTCAGTGACCCTTTAATGCAAGCCTTCAACAACATTTTACAAGAAAAGTTCCGCAATGTCCGTAGCCCCAGCCCAAGATGTAACATGCAGACCAGTGTTTGGGAACCAGCCAGTCCATGTTTTAATAGTCCCTAATGCAATGGTCCCCCAACTTCTTCTACGCATTTATTATTTATCATAAATATCCATTTTTTTTTTTTTTTAATTTGGCTGGAACAACACACTGGACCAATCCTTTCAAGCATAGTTGTCATGTATGAATATTTATACATGTATTTACACCAAAGCTTCTCAAACTTTTTTTTTTTTTTTTCTCAATTTAATCACAACCCCTTCTTATGAGACAAAATTTTTTGTGGCAATTCATTCACTGTTATAAAAGTGATAGATACTAAGAATATATTTAATTAGTTGTTAGCCATAATCCATCAGTTAGAAAACATAGAAACAAATAATTATGAAAAAATTGCAACATGTTTATAATCTATGTCAAGTTTTACAGTATTTATCATGAGAGATTGAAAAACAATAAAAAACAAAATTTTTCAAAAATTAGTGAATAGCATTGATCCATTTTACAATAATCACTAGAACATTTATGTGTAGAGATAATAAAAATCCCTAGTTACATAATTATTCTTTGAAAAAATGATTATAATATTTCTGCAATCCCTAATAATCTTTACGCAACCCCCAAAAGGGGTTTAACCCCTACTTCGAGAAGCCTTGATTTACACTGATACCAAATTTCATCTTGGTTATTCATTGCATACAACTTTGATGGTTCTAGGTGAATTCGATTATAATTCATCTACATTAATTTACCTACAGATACAATTTATCTACAAGGGTATATAAAAATAATTTAATGAATACACATACATGCATGCTCATACACATGTAAACATACATGAAATTGTTGGTTTATGCGTGTATATTTATTTCATATCCATAAATTGCCAGACCAACTTTGTTGACTCACAATTATCTTAAGAAACATGTCAAATCTTTTTTGAGTTGACAAAATTTATATCGGTTTGATTTTCCTTGATCAGTATTTTAATTTCTATTTCTTTCCTTCTCTCAATGACACAATCTTTTCCTCTCTTGAGGGTTTCGCAAGGGTGTGCAAACATGCATGCGTGTGTACATTTGAAAATATGAGGAATTAATGGCTGTATTATAGAAGTCTTTTTTTTTTTTCCATTTTTTCATGACAAAATTATGCTTTAATGAATATTACTGGTTCAATATTACACAAAATAATGAGGCCAGTTTTATAATGACTTATGTTGCCATGGCTCAAAGATGTATCAGTCTCTGATTGGTTCTTGATATTCACTAAGCATTACTTAGTGTATTACAAGGTCAAATGAAGGGAATAGAGCAGATGGTAATGGCTGCTATTTTTATTATATTTTACTTCTCTGATTATAACCTCTGAGGTTTGTTTGAAGGAAAAGTGTTCAATGGTACTAGGGCATTTGCATCAGGCTACAATCCTTCTTTTAATAAAAATCCTTTTGATTTAAAGAAAAAATAACAAAAATATGTAAAACTATATCTTATATGAAATGTACATATTGTCGAGTAAATTTTCAGGGTACAAAGATTTTTTAAAAAAACTTTCAATATGAGATAAACATATTGGAATGCAAAAAATATATATATACATATGTCCAGGAACACTGTCTTGGATACAATTGTACTGTCACCATACTAAATATTCTGGTTTGTCTCTTCTTAAACTACAAAAGAGATTGAAAATAAATTCTTCTTTTATTATAATGATTAGTTTTCCAGTTTCAGTTTAGCTTTCATGACCTGGTTAGTATTATTAGCTGTAGAAGGTATAAAAAAAACAATTATATTTCCTGTCATCGAAGACATTATTTTTTTTCCACCTGAAATAAGTCTAAAAGATTTACTGTTTCCTATTGGCTGAAGATTACCTTCTTTTTATTAGGCCTACCCCCCCCTCTATTAAATTTCACAAGTCAAAATTGGGGCATGCCCTTTAGAATGTGAAATATGGTATGTAAAACCAAATTCTTTTATTAGCATATACCCATGAAAAATGACAGGATTGTTTATGAATTAATTGGTCATGTGATGGTTTCTATCAAGTGACTAATGTCTTTTGGCAGCATGCTATGTTGGGGGGTCAAAAAAGTGGAATAAAGGGTTATCAGTGAGCGAGTTACTTCTCTCACCTTTTGTTTAACATTGTTCTCTAAAAAGTTTGAATTTTCAACAAGAAAAAAAAAGCACAAACACAGCCATGCACAATGATGGACCAATTTAGCATAGACTTTCATTGTAAATGAAATTTCATTTCAATTCATTCAGTAAAATATATATATTAGGTTTAATTATTTTTTAATATGAAGTAGATATATAGATTTTCATAAGTAACAAAGAAAGAAAAAAAAAAAAAATTCACTTTACATCAAAATATGCCCCAGTTTATTTCGGGGGTGGTTCCTTCAATTATTTGAAAATTGGAAAAGAAAAATTGTATTTTTGCAAGTTTTTTTTTTCTTCCTCTCATAAGACCATTACATTTGGAAATCATTTATTTTTGATAAAAATCAATTTTTCTTCAAGTTTTAACGGTGTGTATTGGGGGGGGGGTGACAAATTTACTGCTTCCCATTGCAGGTATTTCAGCTACCAAGGTAAAAAAAATTGGCAATTTTAAACATTTCCACTTTAGATTTCGCTTTTGAAGTCCAACAGATAATTTATAAACTTTTTTCTGTAGCTAAAATACCCACCTTAACAGGAATATTAAAAAAAAAAAAAAATTATTCAATTTTCATTACTTATCTTTTTAACATCATCTGTGAACTTTTTTTAGAAGCCAGAACATCTTTTGTTTATTACTAATATTTAAAGCTTAATTATAACATTTTCATATTTTTCGACTTTTGTCATTCTTTTTTCCATTTTCAATGTAAATGATATATTTGTAATAAAATTTTTTAAACCATACCTTGATTGAGTACATTAATCTACTCCTCATGTAATGAACAATGTGATTTTCTTTTTTCTGTCCGTTACAATAGACTTTCCCATCTTAAGGTAAGAATTTTGCTGATGAAAATGGAAACATATCTGAATTTTTTCACAGGGATTAACCAGTAAATTGTATTAAAAAGATAACACAAAAACTTGTATTGCAATGATCAGCAAAGTAATCTTTCTGGCTGTTAGTAGGTTCAATTTCATTGGATCACCCACTATTACCTGATACTGCATAGTTAATAATTCATTGGGGGTGGGGCACATCAGGACACACAGAGCATTGACCAAAAATCTAATCTTGTTGGCTGTTTGTAGGTTCATCCTCATTGGATCTCCGATTATTGATGGTCTGCTACCAGAAAGCAATAAAAAAAATTACAGATCAGGATGCACATCCTATAGTAATGATCAAGCTAATATTTTCAGTTATTGTTAGTGGCTTTTTCCTCATTGGATCTCTCTGTATCGATAGTCTGATACCAATTTATAGTAACTACCTACATAATAAACGGTATGATTTTTTTTTTGCCCAGCTTTCCTTAACAATGAACTCTTCCATTTTAAGGTAACAATTTTGCTGATGAAAATATCTTCTACCAACCATTCAAAATTAAGGCCACTTCCACAAAACAAATTCACTATTTTTCTTTCTTAAAAAAAAAATCGTCAATTAGAAATTGGATGAACTTAGGTAAAGATTGTTTTTTTTGGGGGGGGGGGGTAACAAAATCAGCATTACAATATTCCATACAATGGTGTGAATACACTTCCCTGGCACTGGATTTGTCCTATGGCCACCACAATACAAGGTGGGGGGGGGCTAAGTATTTCAGATCAACTTTGGAGGTTCATTAATAGAAGTCAACCAAATGTAATGTTACACATCCAGCACCAAATTTCAACTTATTTGTTTCTCTTTCGAACATATCAACATGTCATAGGAATGAAAAGGCACACAGAGCTCATGGCTCAGCAACTCTGAGATCACCAGCTATTTGAATGTGGCCAGGTTCTTTGTGTTCAGGACTAGGAACAAGCAGGAGACCTCTGGCTGAAATGTGTCACCTGCGGCCAAGAGAAAAAGACACTCTCAGCAGTCAGACTTCATCAGGAGAGTTGAGTTTGTCCAGCAGGTGCAGGACTTCATCAACAACAACCACAGCAAGTCAATAAGGATCTTCATCTAACAGCTCAAGGTGACAGAGTCCACTATCAGATGTATGGTGCACAGGGACATCAGGTATAAGTCCTACATGAAGAGAAGGCAGTTAATGAGAACCTTATGATCCAGCCCTAGTACCCAGGATCCCAGCAGACTAGTTCTTCTCCAATGAGAAAAACTTTGACAAGTGACTCTTTGCAGAACCCATAATGATGCACATCAAGTTGTGATGGTCCTGAGCTAGGTCATGCTGCTCAACTTCTTCCTCCAGAGCCTCAGGCTCAATGCCATCACCTACATTAAGGTGTTGGATATGGAAATCAAGCCCTGGATCAAGGGGATGGCCTAGGCAGGACTCTGGATCCATCCTACAAGTCCCTGGAGCGGCTGGACAAGAAATTTCACTATCATGTAACTCCCGCCATGTATCTTTCAACCTTTCATGATTTGAATACTCAGGACTACTACGTCTGGAGTATCATTGAGAGGGAGACCAACCAACAGGTCCACAATATAGACTTGTTGAAGGCCACCATCACGGACATGATGGCCAACATGAACAAAAAATCATCTGACCTGGGCATGTAGTTACATCCGAGACTGCATAGAGGGTAAAGGCCGTTCTATTGAATAACCTGTTTCTTAATATCCAAGTTGAAATGTGCACTAATTTTTATAAAAATATATTAATTTTCTTCTTTTGAAAATTGTTGTCTCAGTCTCCCTAGGGCAATACTCCCCCATTGCACTCAGAGGAGGGAGGGGTAGTTGGTCTACATGTCTCCTTTGTGACACTGTTTGTGAGGACTGGGCAATTTTTGTTCTTGTTCACACACACGTTCCCCTACCCTTTATATTCCACCACGTGGGGAAGCGAATAAATATCTTCCCCCTTCATCAGCAGTAAAAGATTCTCCATAAGTTCAAGCTAGAATATTCTGTATCCATATTTTGTATGTTGTCCCTAATTTGATCTGATCCATTTTATCTTTTATGATAGATTTACCCACTTAAATCTCTTCAACTTGTATTTATAGCACATTTTCAAATGACAAGTTTGTAAATACAAGTATCAAAAATAGATTTGTGAATTATATTTGCAAGAAACAGATAAAATCATTCATCAAATCTGACTTAGACTTCTCGGCAAAACATGACACATCTCTTTATATCCAAGTAGTATAAAAACTTTCTGCAAAATAAGTCCAACATTCAAAAGGATATCAATTTATTTCCCACTGTACATAAAATAATGAAGTAAAAAAATTGAGAGATGAAAAAGGATGATAGCTGGTTGATGATACAAGATGAGAAACAGCAACTGATTCATTCTGCTTCATGCTTTTCACGTACTGCTTCCTGAAAAAGAAGTTGTTTTATTAGTTACATAATTTAACTGTAGAGGAAAGAGAGAGTACAAGAGAATTTCATATAATACAGTAAGCAAAAAAAAAGTATTCAGAGATATACGTTAAGCATATAATTTACATTGAAAAGCACAAATAGATTTTATCTATATACTTTTTGAAAGGAATTTCTTTTCATGATCAAATATGATTTTACCTTTGCTACTATTCAACATCAATGCATTTCTAGCATTTGAATGTCCAGACCAAACTTTTAATAACTGACAAATTTTTTTAAATCTTCACTATCTGCTACACACACTTTGAAAACTTTACAACTGCTGCAGTCTGTAGTTATTTCAAACCATCCAATAATGAATACCACTTTTTTTAATTCAATCATTTGCAAATAACATGAAATTATTATTATTACTCAGTCAATGAAGTTGAAAGAAGTATGACAGATTTGCCAAATTTAACCAGAAGAGGAGATGGTACAGGCTTTATTTTGGAGACTTGCCCAATATAGGCATTGGAAATCGAGAGTCAGAGGTTCAATACCAGCTTCTTGAGGCTGGCTTGTCTCTGAGATAGAACTCAAATTATCCTTCCTGCTGGTCAAATATGGCAACCTTGGTATATTTATTCTTTTGTCATTCCAAGAATATCTCTAAATGGTCTTAATTGAATTTAAGGGAAGATCTACAAAATTGTTTTCAATCGAATGATTTCTTTTCCATTTTTCTGCAGGAAAAGTAAAGGGAAATAACTCAATAATTGTACATTTAAACTTCTCTACTAATTTTTAAAAAATATTTAAAAATCTCAAACCTGGGTGATTTGCAATTATATAATAGACAAAAATTTCCTGGTGTTATTGTTGGTTTGCCAAAGAGATTGCAGTGTATATGTCATGTTTGTTTCAAGTTCTCCAGATAGGAAAGGTGAGAAAGAGTAGATAGAAAAACAGTTGAGTTGATGATTTAATAAAATGAATGTAACTAATGACATTTGTTTCTTTCTCTCCAGAGAGAGGCAAGAGAAATGAATGTACAATATAGAGGTTTAAGCACATGTATCATGGTATCTTATGTTGTGCACTGCATATATTTTACATCACGCTATAATGGACGACTTTTACCCAGATCAAGTTGTGTCCATACTACCAAAACATAACCCAGATACAAATGGTCACATGGCTGAAATACTGTTTTAATGAGGAAACATTTATGTCTTTACATTTATTTTTAAAACCAGACTTACTTGAAATCTTTCTTCAAGCAGAGATATTTCACTCATTAAATCTGTAATAGCACTTGTGAAGGCCTCTTGAGGGGTATAGTCAGGTGTTGTTTGTATCCGTAAGACAAATTTATGTTCCAAAGGATGAGGAATTTTGTATCCAGCAAAAAGAATTCGAGGATCTTTCAGCAATTGGCTGTAACAGAAAAATAAAAGGAATTTTCAAAATAAAATAAAAAATTCAAATATTTTTGATTGAACCATGTTTATATTTGAAAAAGTAAATATATTTTGATTTAGATGCTTGTGATGAAGATTTTTTTCATTTATCCTTCAACATCAATTGATGTGTTCATTGAGGCAGGAGCAAGGACGATATTTATTTTCCTTAAACTTGAAATTTAAATCTAGTCTTTTTATCAACTGATTGTTTTTAACCTTTTTCCCAGCAAAATAAAAATCTCTCAATCAAAAGACAAATTATTCTCTTATAGCCCATGACACAACCTTCCACAAAGTTCCATTGAGAACTTTTGGAGATATTGTTGGACAAACAGATGGACAGGTACAAGTGAATACATGTACAGTGAACACTAGGTTTATTGGACCCCAATACAATGGTTTCCGAATTTAGCGAACATTTCAACCAAGTCTGCATTTGCGCATGTGCATTGCTAATTTAGATATTTTATATCTAAATTTAGATATATTTGTTGCATTTAGATAGGAGACATTATTTTCAGGTAATGGATATCAGGATTTTTTTTGGCAAAATCTTTATAAATATTTAGATATACTTCAGGCACTGAATTTTTGCCAATTATTAAAAATATTAAAATTTGGCCAAATTACATGTATTTTAGGGTTTGTATTTTTTTAAATAAATAAGTGAATTCAGACAAATTCAAAACTTAAATCTAAAAAAATGAAAAATATTCTGTTCCAATGAAGGTCATATCCATTCAAAAAATATCCTGGAACATCTTGAAATTTTTTTGCGCCATTTTTTTTTTTTTTAGATAATTTTCAAGAAAAACTAGATATTTTGGGATTTTTTTTTGGAAACACTGCTCACTTTGTTTTGACTCAAGTTCAGCTTCGGTCACACAACATTACTATCAAATTATCACTGATTGAACTGTAAGTTGAACTCAAGTTTCACCAAGTGTCGCCAATTAGTATTCAATCACAGATCTAGACATTTTATATTCATGCCACTATGACTCGATTGAATTGTTGCAGAAAAGTCTGCTGTCATATGACCATGATATATAAATAAAAAGATAGTTATGATTTAATCAATTTTATTTGATTTCATTTATTTAATACATGGATTTTTTTTTTCACTAAAAAGTGGTTAAAAACTCAAATATTCTAAAATAGAAAGAAAAAAAAAAAACTTTTCACAAGTAATTGTTCATACTTTCAATCTACAATATCTCATTTAACCCTTTGTAAAAACATTTTTTTATCAAACTAACAAAAAAATGTTCCTTCCTATATACCCATTCATCAAACTATTTTAGATATACTAAAAGACAAAGCAAACAAAGCTACTTTAGTTAACATACTCAACTACTAACTGATTTCAACAATCAAGTATGTTCTGTAACTACTATGAAAACAAATACAAAAAGTGAATATGCATTTTTACTTACGTTGTTATCAAGTTACCCAACGTGTGATCTTCTTTATTTACTGTAAAAATTGCAGCATTGGGTACTTTGGTGTCTTTTTCTATTTGGATCCTGAAGAAAATAAATGAATACATGAATAAAATGATTAACCTATTAAAAACTTCTAAGGTAATTAAAAAAATGCCAACATGTCAATAAGCTGAAACAGCAATAAATTATCTCGTATAAAAATTATTATCTTATAAACCAATCAGAAATCTAAAACATAGTGGATAGATATGAAAGAAGAAAAAGGTGGGAGGGGGACAGTTCTCAAAAAAGCAATATGCTAAAAATTTGCTTCAGAGTGCCATTAGTAACCTAAGAAAAATCGGTGTCCACAGTTCTAGCCATCCTTGGATTATGTGATTACTAACAGAGCACATTTATTAAAATCCATTTGAAACAGCAATTACACATACACTTCACAAACTTAGTATTTAGGTTAAATTATACCATATTCTTTCAATATTTCCAGGGCAATTTTCATTTTCAAACAAACTTTGAGATTATCAAGAATAAAATCAACAGTTGTTCTATAGTTTGTATTTTTGCAGATGAAAAGGCAATCACAAGATGAAAGAAAAATTAGTCAAAAATTAATAATGAATATACTTCATTCAAGAATTCAGATTATCATTTGAAAGCAAAGTGAACACAATAGAATCATGTATGGGTAAACCCGCAGACCCATGTCCGGCCTAGTCATGTTTATAAAAGTTGGCAGGCGGTTACAGGCAGTGAGCCAGATCATGTCTACAAAAGAAATCATGAATTTATTGCCTTTGTGACTAGACTGTTCTAAAAAGACAGAAAACTGGCCCAGTGGCCAATGATGACTCAGCCATGTTGGTATTTGAGATCAAAAAAAGATGAAATGGTCAGGATAATATTAATCCTCATTTCCACTCATCAGTTCAAGGTGTTTTTCGATGAGTGCATTGTCTGAAACCCTGGGAAGGCAGAAAGGGTGTTCATTGTTTATTTCTTTAGTGCTAATGTTCTATTATGTACAAAAAAAGGTTGACTGTAGCACATTTTCAGTTACTGGAAATTTTGAGTGAAAGGCAGTTTTTTCTCAATCTCCCACACACGAAAAACAATGGCAGCATAAAAGAGTCAGTAACTGAATTATTCATTACTATCGGACTTGGCTTATAAAAAAATTTTAAAAAGTCATTGGGCCATACATCTTCCAAAGTTTAGTAACAAATATTCATATGAACATATCTATCAATAACAAAGCAATTCACATCACTTTGTTGCTTTTTTAGTGTCCATTCATTTTTTTCTGTCTCCATTTCACACACACATCCATTTACCAACATACAGAACTTTGGCTTTTTCGCACTCAACGAAATACTCAAGCATACATGGCCATTCTTTTCAAGCAGTCATTATTCATTCTCAAAAAGCCATCAAAATAAGGAATGTCCTTCTTCAGTGATCATTAATAAACATCTATCAATCTTTAAAAACACTATGAAAAAATAGCATTCTTTCTCTAGGACATTTCTGCAGATCTTGCTAGCAATATGTTTCAGATCAATGTAATGATTCTATTTGTGCACATTTAATGAATACTCTTGTTATTTCATAAGATCGCATTTGTATTTTTCTTTCAAATCGTCGCATGTTTACAATGTGCCTACAAGTGGAAGAAAGTGAATGTAAAGCTTATACTTTCCCTATCTCTCCACACATCTGATTTAGAATTTTCAACACCTGGAAGGTAATGTAATGAGATATTTCTTTTCATACATTAGCAATCTACTACTACTATTAGGCATTGCATAAAAGTTAATATCAAACTAAAAGAAGTGTGGCCCTGCCTAAAAAGAGGTGGACCAATGAGAACACAGTCACGGTCCGACAACGGGCACGGAAGAAAAGATGTTAAAAATAAATTCCAAATTTGGGAACCTCCTCTCGGATAGCGGTGGGAGATTGATTAATTTGGGCCTATGAGTGATTAATCATGCCCCATACTGCATCAAACCCAACTCAGAAAAATAACCAATATCCATAAAAAGGAGTTGATTTTTAGCTTTCAGTAGCAGATAAAACTAGTTGCTGACTGAATTTTTGTTGTTATCCCAGGAGACTCTACTTGCTGAGACCAAAGACTGGCATAGGAACCTGAAGAGTAAAAAGCCAAGAATTCAACCTAAACAATTCACCCAGAAAGCAGAAATGGTAGGCAGAAATTGAACACTTGTTTCTAGGATAACCTTAACATTCCCCCATAGACCACTCTGTGTCTTCTTCTCCATTACAAATTCACCCTTCTGTCTCTCAAGACGATTTAACCCTAGGAAAAGTATTACAGTGCCTCCAATCATTACCAATAGAAAATAAACACTAAATTTGTTAAAACAATTAGTACCCATTTTTGTTGATGCTTCAACCATAGCACCTGAACTTCATATTTTGATATATGTACAATGTTGGGGAGGTCAACAGCTGGTGTGGAGTATTCCAGAACCAGCAGCGATGATGTGATAATTGTTGCTGGGTACCACGATTCTTGGCCCAGGGTGAATCACAAACCATGGGATAACCAATTATTCAAATATGATTAAAGAATATATATATGTTGTGTAATTGTATTTGGAGAGCAAACATGTTTTTTAATGTCTAAAAATATGTGAAGAAAACTAGGACTACTAGGAGTAACAGAATTTTACAAAAAAAAAAAAAAAAAAAAAAAAAAAAAGGGCAAATGATTAGAATTTTTTCAGTTTAAGAATTAAGTACGAAACCCTTCTTCTAGCTAGATATCAAAAACGTCACTTCCGACGACGACCCCAATAAAAGCCCTGGACGCACATGGTCCAATGCTCACTAGTGCCAGCACTCCTCACTGGTTACACTTTTTGCCGGCAACTCTTTCTCTCTCTCCTCCTCCTCTTCAAGATTGTTATCATTTTACCGACCTCCCAGGTGATCTGATCTTGACCATTTTTACATCATGACTTATCTCTGCCCATTTCACTTTATTGATGTCGGGGCATCACACATACACACAGCTATGCCACCATGCCCTCACCACATGCTCCAAATGTATATACACCTCTCACTCTCATGAATGATATGGCAATGCTTTTTATTCTCTGATAGTCACAATAATCTTTCCTAATTTTCTTTACTTCGGGAAAAACAAATGGATAAAACTCGGTGTTCTCTGTCTTTCATGGTCTGTCAAGTGTCTATCAGCATCAGAGAATAGCCCCCAAGTTATGCACGCAACTTGGCAGTTTGGCTCGCGCACTGAACCCGGTTTCCACGTATCCCTTGGTACAATTCAAGCCATACTGTACTATCAAGGACAAGAAAGCTCCCATCTTTCGCTATCTGTTCTCATCTCTTTACACGATCAATAGGATTCATGTTATCCTTACATGTACTTCATTTTCATTCGTCATTTATGTCCTTGTATTAAATGTAGTTCCTATTTGTCCATCCAAATCCCTGCATGCGTTCTTTTTACTTTGTCTCATTTCTACGTCCAAGTTCATACTTGGCGCACTATCTCTTTGTACATCTTCCTATCTCCTTCCACACATCCATATTGACGTGGGCACTACCTCCAAACCACGAGGAGAAAATCTTTCATCTCTACTACATTCTTCGCGCTACCTCCTCCTCAACCCGAAGAGAAGTTGTCTACAAAATGAGTATAGACCACACAGTCTTAGAATTAGATTCTTAGAAACTATGTAAAAGTTACGTTTCTCAGTCAAGGAAGAATATAAATAAGGTATTTTCAAGTTGACGACACCGTTTGCATTAATTGGTGTGTGATTACATCTTATGTAGAACTAACTAATTAGCTTAATTGAAGCACAATCAAAACAAACGGTTGGCCATGCTTATCAGTGTAGGTTAAAGCTTGCGTTTTACCAACACCCCAGTATTTTCGTTGATCAATAAACAGTGATGTTTCAATGACGGCACGTGTTGGCCTTGTACCGTATTGAGAACGTTTATCGGCCAACTTGGCATAAACTCAATTCGTGACAATACAGATGAATTTTAAAAATCCAACCAAACCCATAATTTTATAAATTGGAATACGCACATAAAACACTATTAGAGGTGACTGCTAGTTCTGATTCCTCATTTATAAGTGGCCGATTTCAAGTGAAGGGTTGTAATTCCGGCCAGTCAGTTCAATAATATCGGTCACCAAAATTTTAGGCGGTTTGAGGACTTGAAACATTTAATAAGATAAATTTATTCCAGTTACTAGTCGAAGAGCCTTATTTAATGGGAGTATTGTGAGAAAATTTGCAACGATTTACAATGATCGCTTGCTTAGTATCACTCTTCTAATCGCTACACAATAGCATGTTTACTGTATTGTATTACGGCGCGTAACTTCAAAATTGAATCAATTGACTCGAATTAGTACCCATGTACTTTATTCATGTTGATATTTTTTCTTGAAAGCTTAGACCTGAATTCATAAAAGCGCTTCTCAAAGAATATAGGGTACCGATATTTCCTCTCTACTAAATTATGCCGACGGAGCCACTCATTTTACGTACTTTTTGAAAAGCAATTTCATATATTTTGGTAAAAGCTCTCAAGGAAATAAAATACAACGGTATATGGTTATCAGTTAGAGAAAAAGTTCAATTTTCTGAAGTTGAACTACGTGAATGCTGCAACCTTTACCTTTATTTTCGTTGAATGAATCTGAACAAGCGATCACCATTGTTAAACATTGTTGTAAAATGTTCCCGTTAAATAAGACCTTTCTTCGACTGGCATCAGATAGTCGATATCGACCCCCAGTACAGTAGTTTAAACTACGGGAAAAGTTGCACGTAATGGTTGTATCTGGTGCAAATAAATAACAATTTTTTAAAAAATATGGATAAGATTGCTACAATGATGAATAGAATACATTACAACTTCGACAATGAATGATTCACTACCCAAGAAGATAAAGCAGTATTTTTTATATACGGAATCTAAATTCTGTATTTAGAATGAATCAACATTAGGATTAATAGTATCAAAATCAACTTACTTTTTCTCCCCTTCGTAAAGTAGGAAAGTTTCAAAAGTTGGCGGAGCATTCATTTTTTCGTCTCAATACAGCGGCTTTCCAGACTTACTTATTTAGGACTCTAACAAAGAAGAGTTCAAATTATACAAGCTGTCTTCCGCATGGGTGGTGGTGACGGTAAGACCAAACTTCCGGATCTAGTTTAGATTTGATTAACACTAGGAGAACCTTGCTAGTGTCTTTTTTGGTTATTTCGCACATTTTGTTAGCAGAGGATATCCAGTGTATACTTGAGAAAAAAATGATAGCTTTTTGTAACATTTATCAATTTTCACGCGTTTTTCCGTCGGAAAGCAATCGATGAAGCAAAACAAACTGGTCGCCAGAAATGGTTCAATCACAGATCCGATTGTAACTGTTGCAAACATTACGTATAATTTCTTAATGTCTAGAGACGACCCTGGCGCTAATTATACATTCCTACAACTTAGAGGGGATATTTTTTAGTTAAAATAGAAACTTTTCTGGGTCGTAACAACAACAACGAAAATGACCAAGTGGGTTGTATATCAGAAGCTAATTGAGTTAGTGTTTAGCGTATGATCTGATTAATTTTTTAAAAATAATTAAACAAATATTCATTCAAAAATTATGAATAAATACCATCTCATTTTTTTTTTAATTCATCGTAATTATTTAAAATCTCTGCGTGTTCTGATTGAGCTATAATGTGAACTCACACGACACGCTTTTTTTTTTTTCGCTATGGAACTTCGTCCAGCATCGGATCCCAGTGATATGTAGCTATTTGCATTCCAACTGTGTGGAATTGCGGTCAGAATAACAAAAATGAATGATGAGAAAGAAACAAGATTTTCCTAATATCAAATCAGCTTCAACTGGACTCAAGCTGGACCCGGAAGTTCGTCATGACGTCAGACTTCGTGTCATGTGTGTAATGTAAACATTTTGGTAATTGTTCACCAAAACATTTAATCAATTATTGTAACTTCTCAGCAGACACGATTAACTTGTGCTGCTCTTAACCTATTACAAAACAAATGAAAGCAGAAAAATAGATTTAACTGCGAAGGATACAATTCAGGTTCAGTACTGTTTAGGTCGGGGTCTATTTTTTGTGATTGATAGAAAGTTCCAGTTACAATAAGATACATTGTTGGGAAGAAAAAACAATTTTGTTAAATCAGACGATTTCCAATAAAAAAAAATGTTCAAAATATAACGTTTATCTCCCTTTCATCATGTACAGCATCGATCCTGATTCTCTCCCTAGCAAAATATCGACACAATATTTTGGTGAACCTATTCCAAACAATTATCAATTCTTTCTAAATAATTAATGTACACCTTCAATAGTAAAATCTAAAATAACATGAAATTTACTGACAGGTAATTCTTGCTTATTCGGTGCTAAAATAGACTAGCGAAAAAACTGTCATTAGTTATCCCCCTTGATGGTTAAAAAAAAGGCCAAAACTTATCAAGTAGAATAGACTAGTTTGGGTTCAAACGAAGTCAACAATTTCCTTGATTCATTTCTGCATTCAGTTACCTTCAAGTATGTATTTTTCGTTTACACGGATACTTGACTTTTTTAGTGAAGCGAAACGAAAAATGAAAATTTTTGAAAAATACATTTACTACAAATGAATATCGATCTTATACGAAGTTTTGATCTTTTTTTTTTTTTATCGCAACTTTATACGCTCAGTACGACTTATCAAAGAAATAATACTAACTATTTCTTTCAAGATTATGAAAGTAAATAAAGATGATGTTTCACGTGTGCATGCAACACGAATGTAACTAAAGGGCTAAAAAAAAATAGACATTTACTTCTTATCATGTCTAGAAAAGAACATTTCGTTTTTTTTTCATCCACCTCTACTCCACACAAAAAAGGCTTTTGGTGGGAAGTTCAATTTACACAATTGTTTATTTTTTTTTTTTTTTAGAAATTATGAATTAGTATTTATCCCGCGTCCTGGCCAACTGTTCCCTTAGTTTGTGCCTGGTTGTGTTCTCACCTATTGTTTGTTTTTTTTTTAATTCAAAATTCTTAGAGATCTAACAAAAGACGAGAGATAGAAAATTGATCACCCCACTTTCCAACGTTCTCAATTGATCATCCCAATACGACATGCTGCTAAAAGATATTGGTCACGTGACAGTTTCTACAGAGTGACTGAGCCAACCTGTTCTGTGTATTAGATCAATTGGTCATTGTGTGACTCTACAGGTAAAGATTTGAGAGGGGATTCCATATCTGTTGCAGGTCTACCGATGGGTTGTGGGGGCATACACGGTAATAGATAAGTTCTTCAATGATGGCACTGGGAGAAGGTTTGGCAAACATATGGAGTTCTGTTTTTGCATTGTTGTCTCTTCTCTACTCATTGGAACAGTGGGAACCCGCCTATTACATCGAAGGTTTGCTCACATCCAGCAAGTGGGACAATCGTAGTAAGGCTTTGCTACATCTGAGGGCAAATGGTTAAGCTAAGCGGTGAGTCTACCTTATTCCAACAGAACTTTCACTGCTAGAAGCCAACATGCGATGCGCAGAGTAACTTTTTTGACGATTCCAGTTTCTAAGTGAGGCTTGAAAATCTTATAATACAAAAGATCATGTCGCTTTCTTTGTTTATTGAGATGTTCGTTAGTTTTCAGTCATACTAAAAACGAACAAAAAGAAAGAAGTAGTGCCAACACGCATACACAAAATGGGCGTCTTTCTGTAAAGCTGGATAAAGGAAGGAAAAGTAGTTCTCTTGAAGTAGGTGGGCAACTGCTGCTGGTAATATTACTGTTAGTGCTGCTGATGTCTCGGTTTCTTTTTTTCATACGCATATTTTGTTTTATTGATCTAAAATTATCAAAATCCAAAAAAAAATAAAGAGTTGGAGAAAAATGTCAGAAAAATAAGTTTTGTATAATGTATGCGTTTTTTTGGAGAGGTGCAATGATAAATTTATACTAAAATATACATTTGCATTCAGCACATGTAAAAAAAATCCCATCATTTTTCATGGATACAACACTAGTAAGTAAATTATACAGCAGGAAACGAAAAATACATTTCAAGGTATACTAATAAATACAACGATATATGTGTTTCATCCCACCACTACTACTTTCACTCTCATTATTGGGAGGCCTGTGACACTTTGAAATAGTAAATGCTTGATATTTACTTGGCTTGCCTTAGTCTAATACAAGGCCACAAATGTAGGACACCCTATGAAGACTGAACTCGTTTTATTAGTAATGGTTGTTTTATGGAGAGAATACTTGAGCAACCTTAGATTTGCAGACGACATCGACGAGAACCTACACGACCTCCAACTAATGCTAGATGATCTAAACAAAGGAAGCAAAAACGTCGGCCTACACATGAACTTCAGTAAAACGAAAATCATGTGCAATAATCATGTTGAGAATAAGAACATAACTGTCAAGATAGAAAATGCAAAACTCGGCAAGGTAGGCCACTACATCTACCTAAGACAATGAATCTCCATGAGACCCTCAAAAGAGGAGGAAATCAAGCGAAGAATCACTTTGGAATGGCAAGCCTTCGGCAGAGCAAGCTCAACTTTCAAGAACCAGATGATCCCAATAATTCTAAAATGTATACAACCAATGCATTCTCCCGATAGTCACTTATGGAGCTGAAACATGGAACCTAACCAAGAGACAGACCTGCAAAATGAGAAGTATGCAACGTGCGCATGAGAGAATCATGCTCAACTTTACATGGAGAGATCACAAGACAGTACAGTATATAAGGAAGAAAACGTGTGTCCGTGACATCATAGAAACTATTAGAATACTCAAATGGCAATGGGCAGGCCATGTCGCAAGAAGGAAAGACAACTGATAGACATCATGTCTCACAACATGGATCGCCAGAGATCACATAAGAAACTGAGGCCGGCAGAACACAAGATGGAGAGATTAACAGGACAGATTCAGGAAATACTGGCTCTGCAACGCCCATGATAGAGAATTGTGGCGAATCCTGGGGAAGGTCTATGTCCAACGACGGACGTTAAAAGACTGATGATGATGATTCTGAAACAGTCAATACTATGTATTTATTGATTTTACTTTAGTCTGGCATAAGGCCATACGTATGGGCACCTAGTGAGGATCAAACTCACTATGATAGTAACAACCTGCAAGACTAGTTCGCTGATCATTAGACCATGGTGAGGTGTCCGTCATGGATGTAATCTTTGAAAATGAAATTTTTATTTAAGCGGCGTCTCTCGAACCTGTGCTTCAATATATCTATAATATACATCTGCACAACCAGCCATGCTGTCAATTTAATTTTCTGAACGGGCAGCAGATCTCTCAGGCATCTGCATATAGAGTGGTGTCTCTATGAGCTGTGCTCCTATTTACATACATATGATCTATACATGTAAAGACCATAGTCACCAAGTTTGTATGTTTGTTTGTCCTTTCTCATCACGGTGGGGACATAAGTTTCACTCTCTTTATTAAAGAGAGGAAGACATGTGACCAGCACTTGGAGTGTGACTGACTGCTGTAGCTGATACACAGGCACAGTTTCCTGTGCCCGTGTATAAGTTTTGCAAGAAACGTACCTTACACTCTCTTCTTGAAGCTGATTAGAGAAAGGGATAGAGTGAGATTTATGTGAGTGAAAACGATGTTTAAACAGCAATATTCTAAAATATTTATCTATCCATGACAAAAAAATCCTGTCTTTTTTGTACGTGGGACTGCGGGGTAAATGCCCCATCCAAAAAAATCCAGACAGGACAGGGTGAAATTTCGGGCAAACCAGTGGCGGCAAAACTGTGTGAATTTGGGGGCAAATCAAGCCGTTTGCCCCCTTTAACCAAAGAGTTCCCATTTGCTCATGGGAGCGGCAAACCCCAATAGTTTGAACGGGCATAATCTCAAACCAACGACCTTGGAGCCTTAGTGCTATTCGTGCCACCTTGATGGCGGGGCCTTGGCTGCAACCAGGCCTACCAAGCCCATGTCGAGCCTATCCGGGCAGTAGCAACAAAAATCCTGGCAATGAAAGCAGGAGAAGGTAAGGTAGCGAGGAGAGAAAGAAGAGACAAAATAATAATTCAAAGCAAATTAATTCGATCATTTGTTTTTCGTCCATATTCGTATATATGAGAATGAGAACATATCAAATTCTCAGTATTCTTTGCATTTTTGTCATAAAATAGGGTCAAAATGAGTTTGAATTCAGTAGTAACCATTCAACTGAATTGTTTAGGACAGAAATGTATTCGTTTGTCTCTGTATAGTGTTTACTTCAAAAGATATACGATTTTTTGGTTTTTTTTTTTGGTTTTTTATATCCGGGTTCGGGTTCGCGCCTGGTGCAATAGGGTTAAAATGAACCCCGTGGGACGTTGTTGCAGCCTGTTGATAGGCAGAATCGTAAACTAGACGCTTTGAGGGTAAAGAAAAAAAACAGATTACAAGACAAACAATTGATATCTAGCGTAGTAAATAGTCGGATCTTTCGTTTTTTGCTATTTTGTCCTGTAATAGAATCAACACGTGTTTGAATATTAGAATCTTGATGATGACAATTTTCCTGAATTGCTCACATCAGAATTGTACGGGAAAATGTGTTCATGTATCTTTGTATATTGCTAATTTCAAAGATTATGCAAGTTTTTGTTGTTGTTGTTTTTTGTTTGTTTGTTGTTTTTTTTTTCGATGTCCGGGTTTGAGTTCGGACTTGGGTTTATATAGGGTTGAAAATTAATTTCGGGGGACATTATTTCAGCCTATTAACAAGCATAATCATGAAATAAACACCTCAAGAATTTAGGAAAAACAGAGATAAGGGGAAAAAATTCAAGGGTTTCCAATGGACTTAATTTTCTGATTAGACTGTCTGTAGGCCTGCCCACGCAATGCGTTGACCTACTTACGGGGAATCAACACCAGACGAAAAAATACCCATTAAGTGCATAAGTTGATTTCATCGTCGAAATCCTTGTACCATTAGGAGGACAACAGATTGAAGGAAAATTATTTATGAACATCTTTTAAAACCAGCGATAGTTTAGAAAATAAATTGGGTGAAAATTTGAGACCAACTGTTAACGAAACTTAGACAATTAGCATTAGATCATGTTCCAAAATTTTACACCAAGATTTTGGAATTTAACGGAGGATCACATAGTTGTTGGATTTTGATAAAATTTTCAGTACTTATCTGATAAAGGATGGATTTTTTTAAAGGGAGTTTCCACTCTAAATTTCGAAAATATTTTCTTTCATGTGATTACCTGAGATACCCTCCTCTCAATTCATTTGCTGATCAATTATACTTATAATTTTATACCACGCATAATTTTTACACATATTGAAGGTAAGTCCATGGAGGAATGAATTCTGTTTTATCAAATTTGAAAATATGAAAAGAAAATGCTGCTCTGGAAGCATATATATATATATATATATATATATACTTCTGTTTAATATTTTGTTCCAACGATTTCCCTTTTATTCTTTAGAAAATTCTCATGTAGTATTGTAGCGCCCCTATACTTTTACTTAGTAATTGAATACGAAACCCTTCTTCTCGATAGATATCGAAAACGTCACTTCCTCTAACGACCCCTATAAAAGCCCTGGACGTACATGGTCTAATCTCATAGGCACCAACACCCGTAGCTGGTTACGCTATTGGCCCCGGCACTCGTTGTCAACTTCTCTTTCTCTCTCTTTCCTTCTCCACCAAGATCGGTATCATTTCGCCGACCTCTCGGCTGATCCGATCCCAACCATTTTTCCACCGTGACAAATCTCTGTGCTAACATCGCCCATTTCAGGTCACCGATGTTGAGGCATCTCACTTACGCACAGCTACGCAGCTATGCGACTGTGTCCTCGCCACGTGCTCCAAGCGAATATACACCTCTCACTCTCACGAATGAAATGGCAATGCTTTTTACTATCCGGTAGTCACAACGATCTCTCCTAATTTTCTTCATTCCGGGAATCATGCATAGATGAAACTCCGCATTTCTGTTTTTTATGGTCTGTCCGTCGAGTGTCTACCAACGTCAGGGAGTAGCACCCAAGTCACACATGCAACTTAGTAGTTTGGCACACACATTGAACCTGGTCTCCGTAATCATTCCTTGGTAAGCTCCAAGCCATATGGATTCAAAAGCAGTTCAGATACCTCCTCTTCGACTCCAACACCTGTACAATCAATGACAACAAAGCTCCCACCTTTCGCTATCTCTATTCATCTCTTTACATGATGGATCGTATTGATGTTATCATTACGTGTATTCCATTTTCATTTGTTATTTTCATTACTGTTCCTGTATCAAATGTAGGTTTTTATTTGTCTATCCAAATACTTTTATGTGTTCTTTTTACTTTGTTTAATCTCTGCATTTACATTTATACTTTGTGTGCATTCTCTTCAAACATCTCCCTTCCTCCTTACATGTCTCCAGTGATGTCGACTCTAACACCCAACCACATGGAAGTAAAATCTTTTGTCTCCGACATCTTCTCACTACCCATAACTTACATAACCACATAAGAACCATATATATATATCTTATAACTGATAACCATCAAAGATATTACTTATAGTATTATTTCAGAAAGAAAGAGATTGACGAACATATTTTCCCAAAGTTGACAACAATGAGTGAAATCAGTGTCGATAAAAATAGACAAAGAAAAAAGATATGATCCCTGACAAAAGAAACAGCGATTGTTATCTGTTTGCATTAAATTCAAAACGCCATCTTTATGTTTTAAATTTAAAGCAGAAAAGGTAACAATCACCAAAGGAACATACTCAAGAGTATAGCTCAGGTCGAGTGGGGGTCAATTTTAAACCCCCTTCATGAATAGTAGTTCACCTACTTCAATTTCTATTGATATCATACAATGATAAAAGGGCCTGCAATTACTCTATGACACAAATGTACAATGATTGAATCCGGATGACTCTCTAATAATTCCGTTTCTTTCTTGGTGTTTTATAAACTTCCACTACAGCCATGCTCTGTGGACCATAGCATGCAAAACCTTCATTTAAGGGATGAGGTCAGTCATGAGCTCTATTCCATTGACCTTCAGGATGTTCATAAACAGGCCCTATTGACTTGGGACCAGAAAAGATATGGAAAATCCTCTCGGATTTCCATTTGAGGAGTCAAGCCATCATTATTATCATGTTAGCAGTTGTAATTTTTCATTCTGGAGTCAGGCCCAATGCAAAGCTGGTAATTGGCCCAGGTCAGATGGGAAATGTAGGCCCCATTTGAATCTGCTCATTAAATATTTTTGCAATCTGTGCTCAATTCATATTTATGGGTATATATATATATATATATATATATATATATATATATATATATATATATATATATATATGATATACTTACAAATAACAGGAGAGAATAAAAGGACTAAAATGATTTATAAAAAAAGCAATGGCAAGCAATTCTATTGAAATGTATTTATTTAAGACAATAGAGTACAGTACTGTAATAAGAAGCAATAAACACAATAGTATGTGCCTCCTCCAGCCGGAGCAGCCCCCCTTCTCAAAATCATGGGTCAATGTCATCTGGTCTACTGTCTCCACCTCTGTTCTTGGTGACCAGGAGAACAAATTTGCATTTTAGTGTTCATACTTTTCATGAGCTTTCATCAAGACTCGGGAAGTTCCTTTCATTTAATCAGATTAATTTTGTGATGTTCTTTTTATAATCACATTTTCATCGATATTGTCTAATCTTCCAGGGCAAATACAGCATCATGCTTTGTAATCGTACAATAATAAAGCTTCACAGCAACTGTCCATGTGGAAAGTCAGATTATTTGATGGAATCTGATTAAAAATTTGCAACAAAAACTTCATGTAACATTATCCACGAGAGTTTCTTGGGATTCAGTTATTTTTTAAGCTCCAAGTTTCAAAATGCTGATAGCTTTCTGCCTCTTTTGGCCAATGTTCTCTCTAAGCTGTGCAGCTGTTTGGCTGATGCAGCGCACCAATTTGGAAAGTTTCAGATAAAGAAAAAAAGTATATCTCGGAATTTTTGAGATGAGGTATTATTATTATTATTTCTATTGATATTCGGACCATCCTCATCTTGGTTGTTTTTCATACAACGTTTTGGCCGTTGCACTCTACGGCCTTCGTCAGGTATCATCTGGACACATAGCGCAGTGGTTACAGCATCAGACAAATTACTGTTAAGTAATCTGATGGTTCTAGGTTCGATCCTAGTGTGAGACAGTATAACAATACTACTAACGCTAAAAGAGGGGAGTATGGTCAATATACCCCCGTCGGATAAATAAAGGGTTCGGTTTCGTTACTTCCCAAAATCTCCCAGATGATACCTGACAAAGGCCGTAGAGTGCAATGGCCAAAACGTTTTATGAAAAACAACAAAGATGAGGATGGTCCGAATATCAATAGAAATAAAGAAAAAAAGGTTTGATGATAAAATCATGCGGCCAAATACAAGCAATCATCATATCGGTCTTGCTTTAAGTAACATTATTTGAGTGCAGGTTTAGGAAAAAATTATTAGGTGTTTAATTTAGAGCTCAAATTCTGTCGTTAGGCTGTCTTCCAAGAATTCATCTTTGCTAATGGATAGATAATATAGAAAAATAAACCAAATGAATCATTTCTTTTATTTTGTTCATTTAGTCATAAGTAACTGATTTTCGTTCAATGAACTTTTGACAAAAAAATCAATGATCTTCTCAAAAGAAAAAACATTTTTTGGCACACTCTACTTCTTTGGTTGTTCACAGGCTTTTTGGTCCCAAGCAGACCATGAAAAAATTTGGAACATTGGTTGCGACTGGGAAGTCAGGATATTATAAATTATAAAAGGTCTCACGAGTCCTTGATCTTCAGACATAATTTACTTATGAAATGAACAGAGTGATTTTTTTTCCCTGTTTCTCTGTCCGTAATAATAGACTCTTCAAATCAAAGGTAACAATACCATTGAAACAACCATTTGAAACAATGGACACTTCCACTCATTTTTTTTTTCTAAAAAAAGAATCATCTCATAGAAATTAAAATAGATACATATTCATCTTTCCACAAGGTCGAGTTTAAAGTTGGGACCCTCACTCGTACATGTGGGTGGTTGCAAAAATTATATAGTTCCATCAGCACTTCTCTTTTTGCAGCATCTTCATAAAGGTCAGATGAATATTTCCTCTTCAAGTGATATATCAATGTGTATAAATATATATTCATGATCTTTTTCATGAGATTAACTAGTCATAAATAACAATATGTGCTGTGTTTCCTTAAACTTCAAAAATAATTGGAAATAATTTATCCAGGAAAACCTACTGTAAAAAATATCAGAGAGGTCTATGTATTTTTCTCTATATATTTCCACGAAAATCAATTATTTAATGAAATAAATGTTTTAATACATTCTCAGAATACCATGCATTCATTGGTTATTGAAATCATACTTCAAAAGCAAATATCTTTTTTTTGATATCCATTTGTAAACAAAAAAAATATGATTCATTAGTATCTACTAACAAAGATACCCAGCATTGCCCAGGGAAAATAATTACAGATGTGAAATATATAATTCACTGTATAACAAGTGAAAAAAAGATTATTTACAAAATTTACACGTGGAAAAGTAGAGGTTACTAAAAAAATATCCCGATGCATGAAATAAAACAAAAGATGTAGTCCCTTAGTTTGATAGAGCTTCTGGGTACACAATTTGTGTTCCTCCCATTGGTTGTCGGGATGAAAAAGTTGCCTTCAAGTCTGAAAATATTTTTCCGGGTTTTACAAACAAAACAGAAAAAAATCAAATTTTTTAGCCCTTCAAGATTTTTCTTTGGCCAAAAAAAGCTATTTTAATCTAAGATTGACCTCCGGTAACATCAAATGACCTTGGAGGGTAGCACCACCTAAACTATCATCTTTTTTCTGTCCAAGTTAATCCCATGTAACAATATACCTCCAAAAATGTAATTGCTTAGCTGCAATATAGATAATAAAGGCTACAAACTAATTCTCCTTTAATGACCTCCAATGACCTACCATTTGTAAAGTCAAAAACATTTTTGTACTTCATAGCAAACTCAATATCTCAATTCATTTTGGTAGAAATTGTTCTGATTGGCTAGAAATGGTATGCTGTGCTCTTTCATAACCTCTGGTGACCTTAGATGACCTTCAAGGTCAACTTCTCATAGCCTATGTCACAACTTGATGTCATGAGTCTTCATGCTAAAAATTAGGTCAATGTTGTTGTTTTATTGCAAGAATAGCACAGCCCCTCAAACACTCATACAAACACACAAGCAGAAGCCTTCATTATAAGTAAAAATGCATTCTATTTAAATGAAAGTAAAAAAGCACCTAAAAACAACAAAGGAAGGATACATACATCAGTTCAAGAAAAATGATGTAACAATATCATTTAATGCTTCCTTTCAAATATCATATAAAAAAAACTTGTTTTATTGTGATTGATATACAATTATGTTCTATCTGTAAGATAGGGCTTTTAACTTTCAATGGATTGTCTTACTATAGACAAGGGTTTTTATCTTGCAATGGATAACTATCAGTCTTCACCACCATCTGCAGTCAATGGATTAAATTTTTGGCAGATTTTTCCTATAATTATTCACTGGTTTATTACTTCACCACCTTGTAAAGCCTAAGACATGACCTCACCAGTGATTACTCAAAAAGCCACCAAAACACCTCAACATGACTTGACCTTGGAAGAAGAAAAAATCCTCTTAAATGTAAAATACTTGTCAACATTAATAAATATATAATGACTGTTTTTTATACTGCATATTACTTACCAGCATAAGTGGTATTATCTACTCTCACCTTGTATAGGTATATCTCAATTAGTGCAGTTTATTTGTTCTAAAACTTTCTGTACTGTTCAAAACCATAGTTCAAGTCTTATCATAATTTGACGTTTTGTTTTTTCTACTTATACTTAGTTACATTAATTTTTACAGTACTACATCGAAAACTGCACTATTCAAGGTATTTCTGTATTAAACCAAACTGTATAAATTGATATCATGGGTTTTTTTTTATCTGATTTCATATTTTAAACATGCACTATCAGGAACCATCAACCAAAACTATCAGAAGAGTCGACATAGGTTTCTTCAGTTTTCAAGTGATTCTGGTTGATTGGCTATGCATATGTGTGTCATACTTACAGACCACACCAATGGAGCCAGAGGGCTGAAAATTTTAACATTTAATCCTTATTATGTCTAGAAAAAACTATTTTGTTCCCCCCTTCCATAATCGTGGGTTTTTGTGAGCAGTTTTATTTACAATGTAATCTAATGCATAATCGTCCTTTATTCTCTATCTGGTTGTGTTCACACTTGTTTTTTGAAAATTTGGACTTTTTCCAAAGAAATGCAAGAGAAATAAATTATTCATCTATCAATCCTTTTTACAATTTTTTCATTGATCACCTCCAACATGATATGATACCAAAAGATGTTGGTCATGTGACAGTTTCTAATGGATGAATATCCATTTTCACATATTTCACATAACTGTTTTCACATATTTCTTCTCTTTACTTTACAATATTAACAATTTGTAAACTTTAAATTTTTTTCATATCCATTTGTAAAATCTCTGACGAAAAGATATTATTTCACTGACACATATATTGGTTAATAAATGTGAAATTGCTCCTTTTTTCACTTCAGAAAGATTTTTGCTTGATTACTAGAGGTAAATGTATTTTTATTTAGTAAGGAGACTTTTCCAGTTATCATTCGCTGTTATACACAAATGATCCCTCAACGGCTTTTGCGAGCTTAGATGGTATTAAGATATCATATAAAATTATACAGAAAATCTTATTTGGATTGATGACATGAATTTTGAATATTGCAGTTCATTTCATAAAAATAAAATAAAGTAATAGCATTGATAATAGATGATGCTGATGCTGTCACCACCACCATCGATATACTCTCATCAGTCAACAAACCAATCACGAGAAGGAATTTGGGTATGCAGAAATTTCAATAAAGCCATCAAGACTGTAAAATGGATTTACTTTGTTCATTCTTTCGATATGTTATGAAATTAGAAGTTTGTAAAAAATCTGGGTCAAGATTTGGTTTAGTTATTTTTCATGAAAATGCATTACTTTTCTAAAAACTATAAATCGAATAAATAAAAATACTACTTATTTCATTAGAAATATTGTTTTAGTAATATAAATTATACGTATGAATTGAAACATTCTTTGTTTTATTGGTCTGAATTGAATGAAATAAAATATTATTTATTTTATTTACAAAGAAAGTAAGAAAAAGGAATTCAGGTAGTTTGATAAGAGGGTAGGAAGAGATAGGAAGTAACAAGCCTGAGTTTAGTTGTGATAAAAAGCAGCAACAAATAAGATTAAGCTAAATAGCAACAAAAATCAATAATAATGATTTGTAATACTTCATCAACAAAAAAAAAAAAAAAAAAAAAAACTGGATTGAATTGAATTACCAGTTGATAACAAACATGGCACAGAGGAGATTGTGAATAGGGATTTAGTTTAATGGATGGTCACGTGTTAAGTGATCCATCCTGTGGTACAGAGGGTAGTAAGTTCGATTCTTACCTAGAACTTATTCTTTACTCTGATCTATGTGATTTATTTGTGATGAAGAGTACCCATCATCATCATTAATATTACTATTATTCATTATGATGATGATGATGATGATGATGATGATGATGATGATGATGATGATGATAATGAGGCCGACGATGACGATGAAGAAGAAAAAGTTTGGTAGTTTACTCAGAAAGAGAGAGACAGGGTTGAATAGTAGGTTTGGTAGTCTGATAAGAGGGTCGGGAAAGGGCAGAAAAGAGAGTTAATTAGTCTACTAAGGGGGTAGGAAAATTTTCACTTATAAAATTAATCCATGTTTATACACCATTTAGATAAAATCATGGAACGGCAACGAGGATTGGAAGGGATAAGGGAGAGAATGGAGAGATATTGGCATAGAAGAACATAGGCATGAGATAATGGATAATCTTAGTTGTCAACACATGGATTTTACACTTTTTATTTCAATTCTCCTTCCTAATATTATGAATGAATGATACATCAAAGCGTTAAAAAAAATCATTTAATCAATAGAAACTGTCACTTTATCAGCATCTTTTGGCAGCATACCGTGTTGAGGGTGATCAATTAAGAAATTGGAAAAAGGGGTGATCAACGGATAAGTCACTTCTCTTGAATTTTGTTGGGCAGAAATCACTAAAAAAGATCTGATTTGAAAAAATAAAAAAACTAGCCTGATGCTGCGTGACACAAACTAAGTGATCAATTCAGCTTGAGCTTTGATTGCAAATTGACCCTCGCCCCACTAAAACCGGGAGGGGGGGTAAAAAAACAAAAATGACTGTCTTGCATAAACATAATGAGTAAATAATTTTCAGCCCATGTGATACATACATATATTGTCAGCCTGCTGGGCTAACTTGTAAACTCGAGACCTATGTTGACAGTTCTGATTGATGGTTTTCCAAAAACAGCATCTTTCTAGAACAGTCACCACAAGTAGCACTTTAAAACAAATAGCTCATATACCATTCCAAATGTTTTTTTTAACAATATCAACTCTATAATAAACATTCAAATTTCTCAAAAACAAGAAAAGAACGTTATAAGAGCATTTTTCGATAATTCAGGGTTTCATTTTATCATTTTATGCTATTTTCTGTGAGTTGTTCATTAAAAAATAAAGCTGTTACCGCTCAAGTAAAACAGCTATGTTAAAATAGCACATTTAATCAAGACACCTATGTTCTAACCCTAATCCGAACCCTAAATTCTTTCAATTCTAATCATGCCTAATTACATTAATTTAGATTATTTGCGTTTCAATTAAATTTGCCATTCTTTCTTTGTTTTTTAACTAGTGCCATTTTTCTCGGTGCCATTTTCACCGGTTCCCAATGATAACACTCGCAGGAGAAAAATAACATATTTTATACTTGGCGGTAAACAGGAGGAGGGGCTGAAGTAAGGGAGATAACTTAGTAAAAATCTATTGCTAGGCAGCGTGGAAGACAATAAAATATTTTTTCAAAATAATATTTGGTTGTAGAAATTACTACGACATAGCCATTTTAATAGCCATCATTGGATACAGATGAACTCGATAGTTGTTTAGTCAAGCCCTAGAAGTGATGACCCCCTCGTGGTGGTCATAAATCTTACGTCACTCACTAGTTAATTACTTCCGTTGAAATAATAACTGCTTAGCAAAACATTTTATGTAAGTGACTCGTGTTTATAGATAATATAAAACATATTTTTTCAATCATGATTGCTAGGCCAAAGGAGATTTAGCGAATCGCTTATAATTTAAATTAAAGTTCTTCTAATCTTGGCGGCCGTTGATAACCAACATTGAGGATGACCAATATCAACCAATCAATATCGAGCCTTTTCGATATCCGGTGTTGGCGGCCAACCTTAAATTTCGTTCCCTATCATCTTGTGACAGGGTTGTAAAATATTAAATTAAAAATATTCCCATTTTTTGACAACACATAAGTATGAGAATAATCTTGAATTACTTGAAAAAAATGTCCTTCATTTACAGTAAGAGAAATATATCTTGTTTAGTTTCCAAATATCTTGTTGTATTATATCCGCACGCTTTTTATTAAGAAGGAACTTATCATCAAGGGAGATAATCATCTTGCTAGGCTGATACTTCCATTGCATGAGGCAAGATGCCGGTGCACGATGTTAACGTTACAGACGAAGATAAAATGAAGGCTGAAGAGATGAAAGAAAAAGCAAATGGATTTTTTAAGAACGAAGATTATAACCAAGCCATTACATTTTATTCGCAGGCAATCGAATTAAATCCATATGTAGCCGCTTACTACGGTAACCGAGGTCTGGCTTACATCAGGACCGAGTGCTTTGGTTATGCTTTGCAGGACGCCAACAAAGCCCTGGAGGTCGACAATAGTTATGTGAAAGCTTATTACCGGAGGGCTTCGGCTAATATGGCCCTAGGAAAGAATAAACTGGCCCTAAAAGATTTTGAAGCTGTTATTAAAGTACGACCAAATGACAAAGACGCGAAAACAAAGTACCAAGAATGTAAAAAGATTGTTCAGAGAAAAGCCTTCGAGAAAGCAATATCCGGAGAAGATCCAAAGAGCCTCGCGGAGCAAATAGACATCGAGGCAATGACCATTGAAGACGACTACGATGGACCTGAACTTGAACAAGGTAAAGTGACCTTGCAATTCGTTAAAGACCTTATGGAGACATATAAAAACCAAAAGAAACTCCACCGGAAATATGCGTACCAAATCTTAGTCGACGTGAAATCGTTGCTGTGTAAGCTTCCATCCTTGGTTCATGTTAATGTTCCTGACGGTAAGAAGTTTACAGTGTGCGGCGATATCCATGGTCAGTTTTATGATTTAATGAACATTTTCGAGTTGAATGGTATCCCCTCCGAAGACAACCCTTATCTTTTTAACGGCGATTTTGTTGACCGAGGTTCTTTCTCAGTGGAATGTATTTTTACTTTGTTCAGCTTTAAGCTGCTCTATCCGAACCATTTCCACATGGCCAGGGGCAACCACGAGAGCTCAACTATGAACCAAATGTATGGCTTCGAAGGAGAAGTGAAAACTAAGTACACTCAGCAAATGGTCGAGTTATTCACGGAAGTGTTCAATTGGATTCCACTCTGTCACTGCATCAATAACAAAATCATGGTGATGCATGGCGGCCTGTTCGAGGATGACAACGTCATCTTGGAAGATATCGCTAAAGTTGACAGAGATCGTCAACCCCCGGAGAGTGGAATTATGTGTGAATTGCTCTGGTCTGATCCACAAGCTCAGTGTGGGCGCAATCCAAGCAAACGTGGTGTTGGTATTCAGTTCGGGCCCGATGTGACGAAAAAATTCTTGCAGAGAAATAAACTTGACTATATCATTCGCAGTCATGAAGTGAAGAATGAAGGATACGAGGTCCAACACGAGGGCAAGTGTATTACTGTATTTTCGGCTCCCAACTACTGTGATACAATGGGCAACAAGGGGGCTTTCATCACCTTAAAGGGCGGTGATCTCAAGCCCACATTTACCAGTTATGAAGCAGTGCCTCACCCTCAAGTTAAGCCGATGGCATATGCCAGTCCCCTCTTTGGTTTATTCTAACCCCTCATGAATTTTGAATGACTGTAACTCCATACATACATAAAGGCATAACATACTTTGTTTACCTGACAGCATAGTTAGAGCTGACAGTTCTGAAATAGCAAATAATTTACTGAAGTTCTCCTGATGAAAATGGGCATCACAGAAGTCATAAAAATATCCCTGGAATGAAACCAGAAACTGCAGTTTTGTGGCAGTGCTGTGTGGGCTCACTGATCCTGTGTGTGTATGCATGTGTGTGTGTGTGTCTTCTCTCTCTTTCTCTCTTTTTAAAAAAAAATTCTTTACCCAGGCAGAATGATATCAGCATTTATTTCACACGTTCCAGATTCCAACTTGTTTGAACGATTGAATCTCTTCTCCCAACCTTGGATTTTGTCAACTCTATGTTTCAGCCGATCCACTCTACAGCCTTCTTCAGGTGTAATATCCATAAGGAAAGAATCCTTCTATGGTATTTTTGCTTTGCACTATCAGAAGAAAGAGACTCTTCCCTTATGGATATTACATATAACGCCTGTAGATGCCTGTAGTATGGATTGGCCAAAAACGTATTGTCAACATCAAAGATGAGAAGTAGAGATTCGATTGTCCGAACAACTGTTGGAATGTTAATGACTCTTCTCAAAGTTATAGACAATATATTCCAGATTGTCTTTAAATACTGAAAAAAAGAAAAGAGTAATTCTTTTTTGTTGTTCCAATCACTTACCATTCCTAGTTTTATCCCATTTTTGCCTGAATTTCATTCCTCTCTCTCTGTCTCTTTTCCTTTTTTTTTTTTTTTTTCCAATTCTTTCTTTGAAATCTACAAAGAGATTCCTGCCTTTTTGTATACCAGAAGTTATTTTACCAAGAAATTACTTGATGCAATTACCAGTTTGATTATTAAATTTGATAGAGAAAAATTAAATGATTTAATTTTAGACACTTGATTTTCATTATTGTTTTACTAAATGTTAAATGTTTTGCATTAACATGCCAAATTATATATCTACATAAAGTATATTCTCAACTGATTTAATTTTCATTTGCACCCCACCCATATAATAATCTTGGTAAATAACTCCTGGGTCTTTAAAATGAAAAGATGACTGCAATTGTCAGTGTCTGACTATGGTGTGCGCATGTTGATCTGTCAGGAGACAATCTATACATAGTATGGTTCTGTTACAGATACATTCAGAAAATTGGTGTGATTGACCATTTTCTTCTGAGTGAATGAATACTACCTGCCATCAGACACCCACTTCACATTAAATTCTAGTATCAACTATTACTGTTTTCCAAAGTGTTGTCCTTGTACAGGCGACTTGTATTTACATTTTTCTTTTCTCTTTCAAATACCAATCTTTTAGCTTGGTCTTATTTTTTTTACTATTTTGTTATGTCGGCTCACTGAATGCACAGCTGGCCGCAAATAAAGGGGCATAGTCGCAAATCTGTGGTCTGGTTAGGAATGCGTTTTCCCGGCCTTTTGGCTGAGAGTAAAATGTAATATCTGTTATCAGCTTAATATCTTCTATTTGAACCACAGTTATGTAAAAAAAAATTTATTTCAAGTCAAAGAAACTATGCAATTTCATTTAAGATTAAGAACCCTAACCCACATTCAAGTAGATACAAGTTCATTTCTAATAAAATATGCAAAGGGATAGGGACCAGTCTACGACGGTAGTGCAAATCAGTTTAATATCAAAGTCCCCACATTGGGGACACATTCGATATTGAGTTGATAAAAACGAATACTAAACTGCTCTTAGCTGATAACAGATGCTACACTTTCCTGTTAGCCAAAAGGCCGAGAAGCCTCATTCCTAAGTGGACCGCAGAATTACAATTGTACCAATTTTATTGTTTCATTAATATGAAATGCCTGCATGCAAATGCTTAGTTATTAAGCCTCAATTAAAGTGTACGTTAAAAAGCTAAATTATGCTTATCCAGCCAAACAAAATATTTGAAATTATTTTTAATAAGTGCTTTATAGTAAACTCTCATTATATAGATTGTGGTAGTTTTATTTTCATTTTCCACATTCTCTGCTCTCGCTCATCTGAAGTATTTACTGCTATGAGAGTGAAGATAGAGAAAATCATGAAAAGATTATTTTCTTGTTCCCACCCTAGATTGTATGATTAATATTTTTAAGTTCCACTTGAAGTTTAGTATTAAAATGTTTACATCATCTTTTGAAGAACTTTTAAATTTTGCAAATTGTGGAAAGGCTTTATTCTTCAGTTGAGACAATCTATATATAATGAACAATGTGACCTTTTCTCTTTGTTTCTCTGTCTGTAACTTCTGCTATAATTCACAGATACTACACTTTGATCCTAGGCAGAAGTGCCGATTCATTTGTAAATAATCTAGTCATTTTTGATGGGTACTAATCACTTTAATAATCATTATAAGTTACCTTTTTGTTTGTAACGAATCAAAGTTAATTTTTGTTATAAAGATGATTTTTGTTATTTTTTACATTAATTTTTGGAGTTGATTCAGTGGTGGGGTAATAGATTGAATACATCTAACTGTCTTTCCTGTCAAATCTGTGAAGGAAAAGCAATTGGTAGTCAATCTATTACTTGAAAAATCTACAATATCCATTTGCTTTGGCTTGAATTCAGTTATCTTTTCACTTCAGATAATTTAATCATTAAGTGCAGATGACTGGAATTTTTGTCAATGCAGTTCTATAGCTCAATTGTGAACGATGAAAATTTCCATCAGTCAAATAATGGACCCTTCCGCTTGAATTTATGAACATTTTTTTGTGTTTCTTTCTACGTTTCTCTGTCCATAATTTCAAGTGGAAGTTATTGCCGCATTTAGAACATGGCAACTGCGCTGTGCCAGCCGCAGTTGATGGGTTGAAGTTTGTGATTTCCTCAACTAATTTGGCTAACCAAAGGTGACCGCAATAAAAGGGTATCATGAGAAAATCTTGAAATCTGAGATCAAAAAGTCTTTTGTATTTGAAATTGATGTGTGATGTTTTGTGGGTGTAGCCTCAAAACTGAATATAGGCAGCAAGCCTATTTGGTTAGAAGTTGGATTTGTCTACTGGATTGGTGGGATTAATTGCAACTAGAAAAGGAAAACCTCATTTGAGACAAGATTATAAAACCCTTTTAAGTCCCGTATTTTTTAAATTTGATATAGACATGGTATATATTAGTTATTTTAATGGCATCTAATGAGGCTGGAAAGTGATACAAGGTTAAGTTTGATAAAGGGGCCCACATGTGGGCAAAAACAAAAATTACTTAGTCCACATAACTGGAGTTATAAAGGTGTCGGGGCAAGCCTAACCCTCCCCTTTCAGGGCAAGTGATCCCCCGAGACTGAGTATATTTTACAAATCTTGGGCCATGTAAGTATAAGTGGTATATAGATAAGCAGGTTATGCTGGTTTAAAATCCAGGTTATGAATACTAAGAATTAAAATTGGATTTTTCTTTCTTTCTTTCTTTTTTTTTTTTTTTTTTTTTTTTTTTCTCTCTCTCCATTTCATCATCTTCAAAGACTAGTACTGTATAAATATTTTTTTTTTTTTCCATTCAGTTAAATACAAGTATTAAAAAAAACACTTGTGTGGGCACAAGAGATATTTAGCGTGAATATAATTTGGACTTGGTTCAAAATATGACTTATTTTTATACTGACTATTTTAACTAGTAGTTGGTGGTGGAGATAAGACACTAGGGCATAAGTCTTTATTGTTCACAGAATCAAGGTCATTTGTTAATTACCAAAGCGTTCAGGTCTCTGTCTAGCCCAAACAATTGTCAGTCAGTAGGACTGTCAAAATGAGTATTGTAGTTCTCATGGAAATAGGAAACAAAATCATTTTGGCTTAGTTTGCAAGCACAATCCCAGCAGGACCAAAGATCTAAACCAGGGGTCTCCTAAGTGTTTTTTATAGATCCTTGGAGGTCAAAAGGGTATCAATAAATGCTGGAGTAGGGTCGCTTGAACTTTTGGGATTGAAAATTGACATCAGTGTAAGAAACATGGATACATAAAGTGCAACCTGCTGATATGCATTTCAGATTATATGTATTATTGGTTTTTACTCAGGCAATGCCCATTTCAGAGCTACATGTTTGAAAGGAGTCAGACTTTACGGTGTGTGGAGCAGCTTGCCATAATTGTCAGGTAAAATAATTTTCTGTCTGTCATACAAAACTATGACTTTGAAGTATTCTGGTTACTTATCTTCAGTATTGTCAATTTAGATAATTCTAAAGAGTGGAAGCCAAGGGAGATAATTTATCGAAACTAAGAAAGAAGATATATGATCTGTAATTTTTTTGATTGAACTTCAAATTTGACACTGCTCTGCCTTTTGTACTGACTAATATGTCTGATAGGGTAGGGTACAATTTGATGTGGCAAACTTAATGTGAGAACAAGCTGACGACATGTTCGCAAATAAAAAGCACAACGCTTGTGAAATATTGATGTTATCATAAAAAAAACAAATAAACATGGCAACAGGAAGAGGGAAGACCGGAGGAAAATTTAAATGTAAGAATCATTCATGTAAAGTATATAGTATATAAACAGTGATATATTTGTGTTTGAAAACTTGCTTCACACAAATTCATAAGCCATTGTATTACAGATTTATGCATAGATGCTATTTGCAGTGTAGACAAAATTTTAAAATGGTTTTATCTCTGGTTCTATGGTTTATTTAGATGAAGTGTATTGTATATTTTTTTGCCAATCCTTCCTCTTTCCAATGACTCAGAAAACATCTATGTATGGAAAGTTTTGTGCATTAATTAATGAACATGTCGGCCAGCATACGGCATGGGAAAACATAGCGGCAGGCTAAGAAAGGACCCTTCTTGAATATTTATGAGGAATAGCTTTTGATAAATTTAATTTCACTGTCAAAGTAATGCCTACTCATTATTCTTTTATTGGATATCCTTGTTTTATTGTTGTTTAATGCAAATGTTGCATCAAGTCAGCTACATCAAATTGTCCCTTCCCCTTCTGTCAAATAATCATGGTGCGTACACTGATTGCTTCAATTGTAGTGAGATGAGATGACATTCCTATCTTTTTGCTGTTATGTTATTCAGCTTTCTGAACATGAGATTTTCAAATGTTTGGCGAAGTAAGATGTAAAGATGAGTTATATGAGCGTTTCGCTACAATATACTTCTATTTAATTATTTACCTCTGCCAACAAAATTGGAAGAGTTCTTGTATTCACCCAAGTCTGTTTACCCCCACAGGATCTCCAAAGGTTTTCGATTGATTTCAATGGAATTTTTTTAGAAGGTAGGGCCATGTGCTATGAAAGAAGTGATTGAATTTGTTTTCGATTGATATTTTTTATTCTTCAGAAAAGATAAAAACAGTAAATAATATTAAGGGAACATTTCGATTTTAGGGGGAGTAACTCTTTTTTCTCTCCCTTGTTTTAATTTTTTTAAAATTTTCATTCAGTTTTTAGTGAGTGTTCAGCACTGACGGAGGTGTGCACTCTGTGAGTGCTTTCTAGATTTTTCTCATGTTTTGTCCTTTGATTAGAGCCCATGCCATGTCAGCTCATTTCACTTGTGAAATGAAGGTAATGATGATTGTGAAATTTTATAAACTTTTATATATACACAATGATTGTACATAAATTGCCACAAAAATATTTTATAGATGTTTTGCAATTATTTTTATCTTTGTTTTGATATTAGTATTTGAAGTAAATTATGTTTTGTGGTAGTAGATATATCTAGATTTGTTTATTTTTGCTCTGCAGAATCTTTACTTGTACATAGTTGAACCAGTATAACTGGAAAAAAAAACCTGGCCACCTTTAAGAAAAAATGCCTCACTTTAGCAAAAGAGTGGACAAAATGCAGTTTTAAAATATCCCATTTCAACAATCAACTCATTAACTGTGAATGATGAAAAATTCTGTTACAGCAGTTCCATGGTTAACTCAATAAAATTTCCATTTGATTGTGTTTGATGGTAACTTGGTTCTATGTGTGAATCAGAACTTTTATCTCAATATGAATTTCTTTTTCCTTGTCTAGAATTATGTCCATGGAAATAACTTGTCAAATGAGTATAGTACTCATTGCTACTATCCAAGAATAAATGAAATAGAAATTTATTTTCTTCGACATGTAGTTCGAGAGTCAAGGAGATTTATTTACCCCAAAGAGTGTGAAAGGTTTGCCAATGATTTTTATTTCTATTAGACATAAAGGCTCTTGGAAAAGTGAGTCTTACAAAATTCCAACAAGTGTGTGTATGTGATGATGCCATCAATATAGCAACCAGGCTATCATGAATTTGCCACATTATATTAAGCATAACTTTTCATGCGTTTGTGCTAGATGAGTGGAATTATCAAAAAAAGAATTTTAAATAAAATGTAGAAACTTTTTTACTTGTGTACATTCTAACTAAACTTTATTAATTTTTTCTAAAATTTTCACTCAAACATGAATAGGCTTCCTTGTTTGTTAAGTATCAAGTTTAACCTCGATTTACTCAAAAACTAAAATATTTATGAAGAAATGACCAGGTACAAAAAAAAATTCTCTTTTTTCTTATTTTAAAAAGGATTAAAAAAATATATAACATAGGGTTTAGATCAATACAAAGGAACTTATCCATGAAATTCTCATAATAGTTCATTTTTGATAATTGAATGATTACATGGATTATAGAATAAAATAGCCTTGAAGTATATGCACTATCTTTAAAACTACTGTTATATATATATATATATATGAAGGAAAATATGGAAGGACTCATCTTGGAAATAACCAATTCGATATGGGAGAAAATACCAGATGTATCTTCTTGGAATTGAGATTTTAAAGACTCAAAATACAACTTATCCAGATATCTCTTCCAAAGAGTATGATGAAAGTAAACCTGACCGGAATGGAAAATGCTACAGAAATTTCACCGAAGTTCAGAAAACGATGGAAACTGAAGATTCTTGGTACACCTTGCAATCAGATCTTTCAACAGAGTTTTCTCTGAAATAAGTAATATATACTGGTATTTTCTAGAGAATTCTTAATTTTTGTTGAATTAGAAAGAAAAAAAATTGAAGGGAAAGAAAAACTTGGCAAGTTTGAAACTAAATGACACTGAGATGAGTATCAAATATGCAGTGAATGTTCTCAAGATCATCAATTATTGTTGGAAATTGCCGATTTTATTGCAAGGAAGTGAATACATAATTAAACCAGAGAAGGCTCCAAAATTGAATTCTGTTCATTATCAGTACTGTGTGTTTAGCTTGAATTGAATTCTGTTCATTATCAGTACTGTGTGTTTAGCTCTGTGAGGAATATACATGTTCTGCTCAAAAGTCAATTGAAAATCTGCAAAGTCACTTCAGTGGAAGATGAAAAAAACAAACAAGTCAAGCAACTAACAAGGAATGATATATTCTGACCAGATTTCATCTGTTGATACAAAAGTATTAGTCAATGATTACTCATCTAAAATTGAATCACAGATTGAAGAGGTGGCATTGTATTTGTGTAAACAGATTTTCACACAATCAGTATGCCTTAAACACACACAAACTTTTAATATTAAAGATACATCAGGCAAAAATAAAATTCCGGAATTTTTAAAAAAACATTTCCCAAAACGTTATACAGTGGAACCTCTGAACCAACAAGTGAAAAAGTTGAGCCTCAAATGTTTTCATCTGTACAAGATGTAATATTCATTGCTAGCAATGCAAGATTAAAAGCAAGAGAGCATCTTCTTGGTTTAGGAATGAAAAGTATGACTGGTAGTTAGAAGGTTCTAGAAATTCTTAACCACTAGAGTCACAGTATTGCTTGAAGAGCTTGAGACAGATTTTGCTTTGTCTCTTATGGAGCAACCTGGAGTCTAACCAGATAATGTCAATGACCTTGGCTCTTCACTGTGGTAGCTTTGGATAATTTTGACTCAAACATAGAATGATTGTCAAGAAAAGAGAGT
Organism: Thysanoteuthis rhombus; assembly: GCA_963457665.1. Classification (NCBI taxonomy): domain Eukaryota; kingdom Metazoa; phylum Mollusca; class Cephalopoda; order Oegopsida; family Thysanoteuthidae; genus Thysanoteuthis; species Thysanoteuthis major. The sequence goes on from OY735198.1 coordinate 49,748,529, forward strand.
TCAAATGGCACATTTGGAATATGCTGCCAAAGTTTGGAATGTACCGAGCCTGGAAATCACAATATGGAAGCAGAAAGTCCCATGGAAAATGCTGAAAATCAAAAAGAATAATCCAGAATTCCCTCAGATCATCTCATAGAAACTTCTAAGCCATGGAGAAGAGTGAGGTCACTTCAAATTGACTCAAAGGTTCTAAAGCCATATCAACACTCACCACCTGAAAAACTAGTCAAGAAGACCTATCCCATTAAATACCATTTTGATGTTTTGCCAAAAGATTCCATACGTGTGGTTTCACTTAAATGGTCTACAATGACGGCTTGCTGGAAAACCAAAATTATATACACCTGTGAAACACAAGATTGATTACATGAGAAATGTCAATTTGCCCCTTTACACAAAATGATATATCGATGGAAACTCTGAAGGTATCCCAGTAAGTAGCCTCCAAGTGTGGAGAGACTTCAATTCAATCATCATCGTCATCCTTGTAGCATCTATCATAGGATATAGACCTTCCCAAAGATTCCCTAGACTTCTATCATGGGTATTGTGGAGCCAATATTTTCTGAATTAGTTTACTTCTTTACGCCATCTTCTATTTTTCCAACCTCAGTTTTGCATATGATCTCTAGGGATCCATGTTGTGAGTTTTGATGTCCAGTGGTTGTCTAACATTCTTGTAACATGACTAGCCCATTGCCATTTGAGTTTTCTAATTGATTCTATAATATCCCTGATTCCTGTTTTCTTTAATATACAGTGCTGTTCTATGATCTCTCCATGAGATGTTGATTATGTTTCTTTCTTTGAGCGTGTTGCATTATTCTCAGTTTGAGAGTCAATATCTTGGTTAGGTTCCATATTCCAGCTCCATAGGTGACTGTTGGTAGGATGCATTGATTATATACTTTTTTTTTTTTTTTTTTTTTTAACAAATGAGATTTTCTTGTTCTTGAAGGTTGAGCTTACTCTACGGAAAGCTTGCCAACTTGGAATGATTTTTCACTTGATTTCTTTTTCTATCAAGGATTTCATGGAGGTTTGTTGTCATAGGTAGATGTAAAGTTCTATTTTTTCAGGCCTTTCTTGATTTTGATTGTTATGTCTTTGTCCTCAAAATGTTTGTTGTACATGATATTTTGAACTATCGAAGTTCATGTGGAGATCAACTTTCTTGCTTTATTCATTCAGTTCGTCTTGCATTTAGGGGGGGGGGCTTAATATTTTTAGCTATAAGGATGAGGTCATCAACAGATCTGAGATTACATAGGTCTATTCTGATTCCTTTATTTTTTCAATCTAGGTTTTTTGCAAGATCATCTTGAGGCAGGCTGTGAAGAGTTTGGGTGACCTTCTCTTACTCCTTTTCCAAGCTGAAAGGACTCAGTCTTTATGTAGCCTGAAAAAGGAACTGCTGTGTCACTATATGTTGCAAGACTCTGACATATATGGGGTCTAAACCTTGTTGTATGATGGTGAAAATCCCAAAGGTCATTGATGCTGAGTCAAAAGCTTTCTTGAAGTGAACAAATGCTAGTGAGTGGCATTCTATATTCTGCTGCTTTCACTTTGAAATTATAACTTGACCTCTCACAAATTGCAGCAAAAAAAATTCCTCCGAAAATACTGAAATTCATCTCGAGAACCAGGCCCTGAATTAAGTTAAAATTCAATAGATGTATTGCCCAAGTCCTAAAGAAGTGCAATGTCAAGTTTGAAGTGGTTTGGATAAGTGCTTCTCAAGTCAGCTGCAATTAATCGGCAGAGGTCCAATGTGCCATCTCTCACAATTCACTATCCAAATGAAAATCTGTTCGAAGTCAGGTTCTGATTCAAGTCAACTATTTTAGAGTAAAATTTGTCATGCAGCTGAATTATCAAAATTCAAGGGTGCTGATTCCAAATCTATTGTGAGACAGTCACCATTTTTTGTTATTGCAGGAGAGTTCATTCAAAATCAGCTAAAATTGCATGCCCTTGATTCTGAATGTGACTGCATAACTCAAGAATCGCGCTACATATTCTCGTGAAATTTTCTGTATTTATTAAGGGAGATCCATAGGCAAGCCTTCAAATTAATTTTTGAGAATTCTTATAAAAAAATGTCAATAATAGGGATCGGTGTTTATGCTCACACCAATATAGTCCTGTAGAATTCTGAGCAAAATAGACTTGAAAAAAAAAACAGTAAATTGATATAACATATTGATGGAAAGGGAAATTTCATCAGCTTTCCAACAGTGTGTATGAAATTTCGTATTTGTTGGGCATGAAGAGTTACAGCCCAAAATGTGAAGCCAAGTATTTAGCAATTTACAAGGAACTTTTCAGAATCTGTGTATTTCAGTCTACTGTCCATGGATTGCAGATTTATTTCTAGGTTGAGATATAGTGTCTCTCGTCAATTTGTATCTGTTGAGCATATAAAGATCTAAGTACATGTATTTTAGAGCCCACTCGATGGAATGAGGATTCAATCCTTGGTGGTGATGTATACATATATATATATATATATATATATATATATCATTGTAAAGAGAATTTCATCAGCTTTTTTTACAGTGTATCTTGGAGTTTAGTATTTGTTGCGCATTTGGATAAACTTAACAGCTAACCAGTCCATACTTGCAAAACCTGTAGGTCAAACATGATTTCCTTATAGGAAATAGTGTGTGAGTGTATGTCTCAACCTGAGGGCCACAGATCAATGGGCTAACCTTTCAAAAACCTGGTAGCAAAAATTATTGAAGTATATTCAACGGGTTTGGTTAGTCATTTAGTAGAAACCATCATGCCACCAATGACTTTTGCCAACATGCTGTGTTGGGAGTGATCAATGAATAAGTTACATCTCTCACCTTTAGTTGAGTGATGAATGCCAAAAAAGTGTATTTTCAAGAAACAAAATGTGAATGCTGCCAGCAACAAACTATTGGACAAATTTAGCATAAACTTACTTTGCAAATTTTTACTCCCTATTGAAAACCTATCTAGGGGGAATTTTCAAGAAACAAAAAAATCTTTTTTAGACATGAGTTAATTTTTAAACTCCATTGATGCAGTCTATATGCATCATACATACATACATACATAGCCAGCCAGATCAACTTGAAAACTAAAGAAACATATGTTGACAATTTTGAAAATCTGCATCACTAAATCAGGTGAGAATATCGAAAAAAGTACTGAAGATTTTAGGAGACTTGCAGTCATTTGTTCCCAGTAATGACCATTAGATTTCTCTGGTGTAAAAAAAAGCCTATTACTTACATACAAATCCATTCATATAAAAATGTATCCATTAATGAATTAATACCAAAAAATTATTACTTGATATTTTGTAGAAATTTCAAATTTGGATGAAAACTTACTAACGTAAATTATCACGTTACACCAATATACTTGGTTTTATAATGTTTACACAATTTTTGTATAGATTTTTCTACAATCTTTCTCCTCAGTAATGGTACAAAGATTGTAAAGATAAAATCATCGTCACAAGTTTCAAGCGTTTTTATTAACATATGTTGACCTGTTGTCAAAGGTCTGTGGTTCCCCCATCAGTAACGTTAATATGGATTGACAAAAAATATGCCTCACACTCTTTTTTAGAAGAGCCAATTGATATTTTTGTACCGATGTCGAAAATTGGCCCCATAATAGGTAAAATACCTTTCTTCACATGTTAGGCTATAACTTTGTATGTGCAACATATACAAAATCCCAAGATACACTGTTGGAAAGCTGAGAGAAAGATCTTCACAATGATTTGTTCATTTACAAGTGAATCTCCATCAAATATTAAACTCACAATTCATAGAAAGTGGACTATAGAATACATATTTACTTAAATTTCTTTGTGAAATGCCAAATACCTAGCTCCACATCTTCGGCTTCAACTTTTTACGCTAAACAGATAAAAATTGACAAGATATGCATCTTGAATTCTCATGAAGTTTTCTTTACAATGATATATATATGTTTATATCCTTACCTAGAATTAAATCTACAATCCATAGTCTGTCGACTATGAAGTACACAGATGCTGGAAGTTCCTTTTCAATTGCTAATTACCTGGCTTCACATTTTTGGCTGTAACATTTCATGCACAACAGATGAACTTCTAGATACAAGCTAATGAAATTCCTTTTTCCAACAATATGTCTGTCATATCAATTCAATTTCATTTTTTCAACCTACTTTGCTAAAAATTCTACAGGACTATATCAGTGTGAGACCTTCAACTAATGTCACCGAAGGAATTTTCAAAAATAACTCACTGCTGACATGCTTGTAGGTCCCCTGAGTACACACAAAAAAATTCATAGGGATTCGTTGAGTGAATGGATTTTCATTTGGATTGTGATTAGCAAAAGGTGGGATATTGGGAGTTTCTCCTCTGCTGATTAATTGCAGCTTTCTCAAGAACTACTAATCCAAACAACTTCAAACTCAACACTGCATTTACAGGTTGCTCCCAATTTTCGCTTAAAATGCCTGTACCATTTGTGCGTTATGATTACAGCATTTCAAGGTTGTGTGAACAATCCTGATCATTTTTGCTATATTTGTGGAAAATTTACAGTGACAAAACACAACAGATTTTGTTAAAATAATAATAATGCCTATTTTGGAATAAAACTTGGGAGACCAAAACAAAAACTGGGCCCCTCACAGTGTCTGCTCTGTTTCTGTTGAGGAATTAAGACAATGGAAAAAGAAGTCTTTTGCTTTTGGTATTCTGACGAAATGGAGGGACACCCAAAATCATGGTACTGATTACTATTTTCGTCCCAGCAAAATTTAAGGATACAAAAAAAAACACCCATTGTTTTTCCAAATCTTCCATCAGTAATAAAACCTACCATAGTACCATATGAATCTGATCTACCATTCCCTACCTCACCTGTTAATCTGAGTTGTATTGAAACTGGCTTTGACAAAGAATTAGTTCTGTGTTCAATAAGCCACAGCTATTCTCTCAGGCAGTACTTGATTTAGTGAGAGATTTTGGTTTCCCCACAGATGCTGAACAGCTTTCAGGGTCTCCATTAGAAATATCATTGAATTCCAACATAATTTTCTCCTGGAACCAAAAGAACGATGGATCCTCCGTTTATTGCACTGACATAAGTGGCATAGTGCGGAAACTTGACAGATTAAAATGCAGGAGAATAACAACTAAAGAGTCATCTAAAAGCCTGAAAGAGATACTTCTTTGTAATAGTAATAAATAAGCATCGATACCTATTGTTCATTCTGCACATCTAAAACAAAGATAACAGAATTTGACTAATGTTCTTGAGAAAATCAACAACAATGAATGCTGCTGGTCCATATGTGATGATCTGAAAGTTCTGTTCATGTTACTTGGTCCGAAGTCAGGATATATGAAATTCCCTGTGAGTGGAACAGCAGAGCCAGGGATTTTCATTGGGTTCAGAAGGAAAAAAAAACTACAGGTTGGTGACAGAAACAATGTCAGACCTAGCATGGTGAATCCAGATGGTGTGCTGCTACCATCATTTCATATCAAATTTGGATTAATGAAGCAGTTTGTTAAAACCCTACCTCAAGATGAAACCAGTTTCATGTATTTGTGCCTGGAGTATCCTGGCTTGTCTGAGACAAAATTGATAGAGGTTGTATTTACTGGATCTCATATTTGTACACTTATTTCTAATTCAAAATTTGAGGGTATGATGGACAACCTGGAATGACAGGCTCATGTATCTTGAGGAACAACGAAGATCTAACAACCATAGTTAGATGTGTATAATATGCACCCCTGATTTTGGGCCATGAAATTCGGGGGTGGGGGGGATCTCATAATATGCAGACTCTCAGAATTTGTAGAGGCTAAATTTAACCTTTGTTCAACTTTTTACCTGGTTTGTATTGACTTGATATAAGATTTTATATAAACTGACATTATTTTTGGAATATGGATAATTAAGTTTGTAGCAAAGCCAAGAAAAAAAAACCAAAGAGAACGGTCTCGATTTTTGTCTTACACAAAACACAAGTTTTCATTATTTAAGTAGAAGGGAACTGATTGAAAGTCAAGGTTTCTTATTTTCTTTCACTATCAGCAATACATTGTAATTGATGATTGACAGTTATTTTATTAGAAAAAAAATAAGACTTTCATATAACTTCAAAGAAAATCAATTGATTGAATCTATGAAAAACTTGAAATACATTGAAATTGCACACTTGTTTAAAGCAGGAGTCAGCAGTGTTTCAATTCAGTTGTGAAACAGCTACATCAGACTATTTTGATTGTGTGTAGATGTAAGATGTTCAAAATTGCTTTACATTTGAATACATCTACACTTAAAACAGGATTTGAACGGTGTAAGTTTTTATGAATGATATAACTATAAATTATTAATGAATAATTTCCTAAAATTAACCAGATTTCAGACATTAACAAGTTTGAGACACTCCACGGAACTGTGCTGACAATATTGATGATGATGTCCTGGTTTCTATGTGCTTAATATTGATGTGAATAAAACATTGTAAACAGCTCCAGTGTTTGGTTAGTCATTTGAAACTTTGTTACACATTAGTTGGCTTGGACAATAGATATAACTTACTTTCGAGCATTCTCTCCTCCAAAATGGCCATGAACTAGGGGGGGAAAAAAGGAGTAACAATTAGTTCTTATGTATAACCCCACCCCCAGTTTGAATATTGAGGGGGGTGCATATTAAACACAAATAATTATGACGCAGAGAAATTTGTAAGTTAAGGCCGAGGAGTTACGTTGCAACACGAGTTTCAAAACTCACTTTCTGGAATTTTTCCTCAGAAAATCTTGGAGTGGTGAGTGAAGAACAAGGTGAAAGATTTCATCAGGAAATCAAAGTCTTGAAAAGAAGATACTAATAACTGGCCACCGAACAGTTTTGGAGGCAAAAAAAATTGAGATGCTACTAACACTAGAGAAGTTATATGTAAGTAATTGAATATATAAGCTTGTTTGCTTCATGTATATGTTTTTAAAATTACACTGACAATATATTTTCATATAAAAGTAATCTAGAACAATATTATATAAATCCATTGAAATTTATGATTTGCTAAATTTTCATTAAATTTCTTTTTGACTTTCTATTAAGATGTGACGGACACATTTTAAGTAGTTTTTTCGTTGTGTTTATAAGTACTAAAACAAATAAATCAGAATTGAAACATTTTAATGACCTTAATTTTGAAAACCTGTTATCAATGTGGGTCAATCCAGTTTAGCTAATAGTTCATGTCGAATGTAGATACATTTCCTGAATCATTAATGTCTCACCATAACGTAATCTGTTTCAAAATCCTTATATAAAAATAAAAAATTATTTTCATAAATATTTTTTTCTTCTGAGTGAATCAAGATTAAACGAGGACACATTTTAAACATTTGGGAGAAAATTTCAGAACAAACTAATAAAATTCAGTTAAAATGTACATGAATGAAAAGGTTTCTACATTTCATCAATCTAGCATGAACACATGGCAAATACATAATAGCCTGGCAGCCATCTTGAAGACATTATCATATACACCCACCACTAGAATTATGTAAAACTCTTTTTTCCAAGACTCATGTCAAGTAGAAACAGAAATTATTCACAAACATTTTGCACCTTTTGGATAAATAAATCCTGGCCTGGTTCTTAAACTAATCGGATTGCATCCCATTTCTTCTGAATTACACTAGAATTTGTTGCCGTAATTTGTACAGAATTTGAGTATTATTTAGGAAATCCTAACTTCTCTATGATTACATTTACTATTGGTGTCAGTTAGTATTGTTCATTTTTCCGTATCACTTATAATCTTAGAATTTCTCGATTACAAATATTCCTTTCTCTTTGAAATCTTACATCATGAATATTCAAATAATATTTCATTGCTTTTGTACTCTTACAAATGTTTTTGCAAATTCAAATTCAAATAATTTTGCTTTTTTTGAGTTCAGACATCTTGATTCATCTGACACTTGCTTACCGTAATGTGAAGATAGGAATCTCTCTGCTATTTGTTTATAAAGATGGCTGGCTGTGCTGTAATTTGAAAATTGCTAAGAGTAAAACTAATTCTAAAAAAATGGAACCCACCACCCCAAACCTAGAGTGTACTCATGATAAGATATTCTTGTTTATAATCAGGATTTATATGTTAAGAGCAACTAAGTGTTGATCATGAAATTCAGAATACTTATCTAAATAGTAAATGCTGGAAACATGACCGGCTTTAAACTGATTTAGACCTTGCACCAGGGTAATCTATTCAAATACACACCTATTGCAGGTTTTACAGAAACAGCAAAAATGGTTTACAATTGGACCACACAACTCCTTAGGCTGGCAACCTCAATTTTTCTCTCTTCTGCCATTGGCTAGAGTATTGTTGCAAAGGTTTTGTTTCAAATTATCTTGTCATTTTAGCCGCCACCTAAATATAGGTTTTCTTTTCTTTGGAGCACTTATCCCATTTATGCCTAGTCGAATTTTTCAACCGATTTTGGTATTAGAAATATGGTGTAAATGCAAGTAAATTAGCATGGTAATGCAAATTTCTTAGTAAAAACAAAAACAAAATGGAAAGCATGTTTCTCATCTTGATTGTTCACATGTAATTTGATCAGCTTCAAGTTATTTCTGGGGAAATTTTTTCTCAGGGTGGACTAAATATAGGCCTATGGGTTAATTATTCTCATGTTATTTTTCAAGTTTGAATCATTTTTGAGTCCTCAAATACATTTGTTTAGTATAATTTCTTATCCTTATTTGTGTCCTCTGCCCAGGATATATATAAACCTCATAAGTTTTTCATCTAGTTTTTTCTTCCTTCACTAACAATTCTTTTAAAGTATTTTTTCCTCTCCAGTTATAATATTGATTTCCACAGAGATTGAACTAGAGTAAAAGTACACACTACACTACCCAATGGTAATAATAATAATGAATAATTGGCATGTAATAATTGTCTGATTATATAAGTAGGAAGAATTGCTCTTTGTTGTTAAAATAATCTGGCTTGTTCAAGCAGTGAATTGGTTACTTTATCTGTAATTACACTGTGGTCAATAAGGCCTTTTTCAACTATTTATAGAATTACAATAGGTACAGAAATAGCATTTTTGATTATATATTTCACAGAGGTGGAAACAAAAGCCCCGGGGGGGGGGGGGGTTCATAAAATATATATTCTCACTTTTTTTTCTTAGTCATATTTTCTGTGACTAACTTGACCCTGCTCAATTGCTCATTCTGTCTATTCCTCAATTCATCTGTAGATTGCAAGAGAAAATTTTGTGCTTTCATTTCATTTTTTTCTTTTAAGATTCTAAATCTATCCAATTTTTAATTTCTAAAATTTATTCAGATACTTCAAGTTTTGTTGGTAAGAGGCAAGTTGCATGTAGACATTTCTGAGGTCTTATGTTCACAAATGCAAGGCTATGTTCAATATGACCCAAGTTTCAAATTTACCAAAAAATATTTCATTTTCAGACATTGAAGAGGGGGAAAAAAAAGAAGAAAAAAAAACAATCAAAATAATTATATTAATGATTAATAATAAATATAGTTTTGGAACAAACCGAAATTGATTAATTCTCCAACTGAAGCTTCTAACTTCAGATGTAATAAGAGGCTTTTTTGGTGACAATAATGCCAAGCTTTGGAGCAGTAATGTGGAGAGTACTTATAAAATCTAATTATAAAAATTATTAAGGCTAAACAGGACTGGATCAAAACTGCAAATCTATTTTCATTGTTCATAGCTAACCAGAGGTATTTAAGACCAGTGATATAAGTATGACACTCTTCAACTTTTTATGGATCAATGAAGATCTAAGAAACAAGACTACGTCTCCCAAAAAACTTCAATCTTACTCATTTTGTATGAAAGCTGGAAGAAATGTTAGATTAATCTGATCACCTGGAAAAATAAATGTTCTAGAAAAGAAAAAAATGAAACTGATCTTCAAGGTTAATTTGTCCTCACCTGAACATTTTTTTTTTTTTATAGAATGCAAATTTTGTTTTTTCCATTTCAATATAAGCAGATATAAGATATAGATTAAATTGAATTTGTACGAAAAGAAAGTTAATGTGTAATAGTAAGTGAGTAACATAATTTCAGTTACATTTGTAGAGCAAGTCTTTCTTTTCAAGAAATCTAAAAGAGGGGTTCTAATCTATGAAATAATTCCTCTTCTGAAGTAAAACCCCCGAGTCACTGTTACGGTGGTGATTACCCCTTCCACAAGGGGTTACTCATCGCACTATCAGTAAAATTGTGAAAGCAATTAATGTCTCTTGTCTAATGGTTAATAAGGAAGAATCGCTGTATCTTATTCCAGATATGCTGTCAAAGGCTCAAAGAAATGTGCATCTTTTTTGACTTGTAAAAATTTAAAGTGGAAATTCAAGAATTCATTAACATCATTTGCTCAACAGAAATGTCATTAATTTTCAAGCTTCTATTAGAATATCAAGTGATGAAAGTACTATAGAAGTGAGCCTGACATCTTCGGCTAATTAGAAACCAAAACTCAACATAGGTTTCTTCAGTGTTTATTGGTCTATCTATGCATCACACGTATAAACCACACCAACAGAGCTAGACGGCTTAAAACTGAAACATTAAATAAATGGAGTGAGTCTTGACCCCCCCCTTTTTTTTCCAAAAATAAGAATTGAATTTACAAGTCTATACAAAATTGGTCCCCAAGTTTGAGTCTGGCAGTGTTCACACTTGTTTGAGAATTTGGACTTTTTTTTTTCTTTTAGTAATTGAAATTATTTATACATCTTTCCTAATTTTTTCAACATGGCATGCTGCCAAATAACATGGGTCATAAAATAGTTTCTATTGAATGACTAACCTGACCAGTTTTCTTTTTCAAGAAATGCTCAACTTGATACTGAGGAATCAAGTTGAGCACAAAGGCTGGGGAAAACTTTTTGTGGGGGACAGATGAAATGGGGAAAAAGACTGCATTAGGAACACCAGAAATTATCAGATATCAAAACATTGAAAGTTGAACAATTTTATTATTATTATCATTATTGCTATTCTCTGCATTTTCAATTGGAAAGAATAGTATATTTTACATATAATACACTGACTACTAGAGGAAGAGGCCTTGTGATCTGATTAGAAGTTGGTTTCCCTTTTATACAAAGTAAGGAGCATCACCAACTTGGCAGTTTAACAAAAATATAGCTAATTTCAGGATGAGTGCAGTTTGAATAACCTTCTATAATGACTGGGAATGTAACACAGTATCCACCATTTCATTTAGCCTCAAAATTTGTTGAGATTTCAAAATATCTAATAATCCGCAATCTTTTTCACTCAATAAATTTCAAAGATTTATGATTTAAACAATTAAACTCAGCTGTAAAATGAACTGAACAACCCTATGACCTACTAAGTTACCCTTTGAAGAAAATTAGCACAATCTTATGTGACCAGAATGAACCCAGACTTTGTACACATTTGCAAATCAATAAGGGATACTACTTTATGATTGACATTTTTGTATGACAGATTGGGAGGGGTGCATATTTTAGGGGTACCTTAAAAATATGTTTTATTCTGGCGACTTTGAGGTCGCAAACAGATGAGCAAAATCAGACATGTAGTATTAGAGATAGGAATTAAATCATCATATGTGAACTCAACCCAACCGTATCAAGTTGAAAATTACCCAGATTTTTTTTACATTTCAAGAGTATCCTCATTCAACACCTCTAGCTACAGAGCAATGTTCCAGCTACTTAGTGGTCACATACAAATAAAATAGTATCAAACTTAGTATTACAGTAAACCATTGCTATAACAAATTTTAGCTTTAATGAACTCATGGATCCATTACAGACTTCTTATTTACAACAAAATTCATTATATGAGAGGATCAATCACTAATCATGTGCATACGTACCTAGACTGATGGGATAGTTTGGTATGAGGGAATTCTGTTCTAGCATGCGAGGTTAAGGCATAGTTTCCTTGAATACTTGTTTGTGTCAAAACAATTCTCATTCTGCGCTTACTATGTTTTTTTTGCATGCATTTCTGTCATGGCTTCTGAATTTAGTACACCTATGTCTACTCCTCTGAGAAAACAAAAAAGGAATACAATATCTTCGGAAGTTATTCAGGAACATGAACTGTCTGAGCCCATGGAAAAGTAGTCTCAAAAAGACGATGAAAGATGTCTGAAATAGAACAAGGGGCAACGTTGAACTACCTCTGCATTTACTAAATGATCTTTGTTAAAAACTACCTAATTTTTGGTTTTAACAACTAATCCCCCCCTCCACTCCACCTAACTAGTTTGTTACAGCAAGGGTTTACTGTACAATAGATATCTGATTAAATGTCAATACCCAAAATGTTTGGTGCTTCATAGAGCCAGATTAACCAAATAACTGCGGCAGGTGATGAAGGGTAATAGATAGCTATTGCAAGATAAAAGCCTTGGCTTGCATAGAACTGAGTTGCCATCAATCAAAATAAAACAGAAATTTCATTGAGTTAGCCATAAAACTGCAATGACTCAAATTTCAGTCATCAGCAGTTGATGGGTTAATCAAAAAGCCTGTAACATTTGTTGAGCTTAATCAATCTGGCACAGCAAGGAAATATAGAAGGATACTGTTTAATTTTTAAAAAACATTTTAATTTTAAAAAATGATGACCAATCCAAAAGCCTGAGACATTGAAATAGTATCAGTTAAGATGATAAATTGAGGGGGGGGGGAGATTTAATTGTCCAATTCATGGATAGGATGCTGGCCAGGTGTTTCCTTTTGAGGAGGAGAAGAAGGAAAAAAAAAAAAAAAAAAAAAAAAAGGAAGTGAAATGCAAAATTCAACAGAAAAAGACGAAGAAGGCAGATGTAGAAACTTAGCGAATTTAGGCTTGCAGCCTATGTTCGGGTCTGGTCACTTTTTCTCTTTTATTGCAGTTTAAAGTGAAAAGTTTGGCTTGGACAAATTACAAGAGGGAAGTCCTCCTCATTATCTGAGCCAGGACTTCTCAAAGTGGAGGCCAGGGCCTTGCATAAAGGTAATTGCGGGTTGCAGAATCCCCCCCCCTCTAAATAATAATGCAACTGAAATTAAAAATTTTTTTTTCTTCAAAAGAAAAAAAATGTACTCATGGTGCTTATTGTAGAATGACTAATTCACTAATGTGAAAAAAAAAATAATAAAGTTTGATGTGTTTTAGTAATTTATTTTTTAAAAAGATTTATCTTTTCTGGTAATAAACACTGTAAAAACTCAATATAGATTATAATCCTTGATAATTTATTTGGTAGTTATTTGTTTTAGTGTTAAGTTATTTTTAAAGGATATTTAAAGATTAATTATAGATAGTGAAAAGGGGAGTCACAAAAAAAAATTTCATCTCAACAATAGAGAAAAGTTTGAGAAGTCCTGGTCTAAGCTGATGAGGATACGAGTGGCACATAAACTCATAACTAGAAACAAATGTTATTGGTTGGATCTGCAGCAGGAACGGTCAGAACAGAACCTTTCCCCACCTAGATAAGACTTCAAGTACCAAATGCCAAGTCTTACCATATCACGTGCAGGATACATCTAGGTATATATATTAGGTCCAGCAACTAGTTTTGTACAGGAAAAACGTTTAGAATATTCACTCAGAGAGCATGCAATTTCAACTCTTAAACATTTCCCTGAATGAAAAGATTTATTTTTTATGTATTATGCCCTTCAACTTGAATTTGTAAAGGTGCTGGATTTTACATTGTCTCCCCTAGATAATAGTAGGCCATAATAATCTGACATTTTTCTATGTACGTCTTAGTCATATAGTCAAATAAAAATATTGTAAAAACTAAAGAGATTAACCAACCCAGAATGATAGGTGGCAATAATCTGCCCCATATTACAGAACATATTTAATAGAAGAGCTCCCTGAATATTACAGGGAAGGAGGGAAAGTATAGATATATTATCCAGACACCACATATCACTTACATTGCAGCCATTCACAGCTGAGTAGGTCGAATGTTGAATGAAAAACATTTACAACTTATGAGGATGGAAAGATAAATGATTTAAAAAGAACCCACCCCTACCCCAACCTCCTGGGAAAGTGAAAGAGGTTTACAGTTGCTACTGTTGCTGTCCCCCACCCACTTCATTTATACAGACTTTTTTTCTTTTTCTTTTTTTAAGTGCAAGGGAAAAAAAATAACAGGAACAAAAACAGATAAATTAAATTTCTTTAAAAAAATATTCCTTAATTTTACACATCACACAACTCGTCGAACTTCAAAAAATCTTTTTAGGTAATAAACTTGTCCAAGGGTCATAGCAACTAGGACCAAGGCTTCGAAGAATGACCATAACACGACTCTGGAGTTTGTGTTGTCATTGACTGAAAGAAAGAAAAAGAAAATCGGTCAGTGATGTAAAAATTTGAAAAATAAACAACAAATTTCTGCAAATCTATTTAAGCAAATATTTTGTGTATCGCAAGGCTGTTAGGACTGCCGTATTTCCGTGGGTGTAAGTTGCAGGTAACTATAAGTTACATCCTGATCATCTTAACATTCGATACAAATTTTCATAATTTTAACATCAACTTTGATTGAAAAAAAAAAAAAAAAAAAAAGAAAGAAAAAATGCACATTTGCATACATGTAATTAAAAACAAAAGCACATTCCTAACAAATAAGTTTGATAGAGAAATGAAGAAATATAAATCTTTGCAAATCAGAATCATTACCTTAGCTTTTAATCAATTGTTGTTAACAGCCACTGTTGCATAACTGTGCTTTGTAAAATAAAGTCTGTGTCATTTTTATGACACTCTCCAAGACAAAGGTATCATTTTATTGATTGCACCACACTTTAGGATGCATCGAGCAAATACTGGATTCTCAACTGAGTGAAATTTATACCCAAGCTTTTGAAATAAAAAATTGGTACACAAATACAGTAATTTCCTTGAAATAGCTTCACTGATTTTGATGACCTAACATTTCTGTTGACTATTATTAACATAAAACTAATCTTGGAGAAATGAATTTTTATGCGAGGAAAGATAAGATGACAGATGCTAAAATTCCAAGTAAAGGATAAGAGAAAGGGAAATTCTCTTCAATAGAAATTTATGGAAGACTGGCTGCAGTTTAATAGACCAGGACTCTTTCTAGTTGAAAATAAGAATTTGAATCTTATTAGAAAGCATAAAAATGTGTTTTAATGTCAATTTCTATTTAGTGGATTAATGCAAAAAATAATTGCATTTTTACACCATACCTCAATTTGGAATAAAAGTTATTGATCAAAATCAGAACCCTGAGGATCTAAACATTTTTGCCCACTCGAAACAGATCTTATTTATTCCAGAGGCATAGAATTCTTGAAAAGTGTTTTGAGCTGCTGTCTGGTGGTTGGAGACCTTTCCTTGTGGAAAAATGCTTGAAAAAGTGGTAGTTGGTCGGAGAGAGATCTGGTAAAGTACAGTTTGATAGCCTAGTTTGTTCAATTTCTGCAAGGTCATTCAGGTGAATGTTCAACATTTAGTTCCTCTGCAACCTAAAGTTGTTTCATGTGGGTCTGCCTCAATTGTAATTATAAAAAACATCTATATCTTGTCTCCATTTCAAAATTTCCAAGACCAAAGTTTAGCTGTACATTCATTGACAGTTGCCTGGTCAAATACTTGGTTGATATCGCAAGCAATTTCTGCAACATTATATGTACCATTTTGAACTTATAAAATAAAATTGTTCGAATTAGCTTTTTTTTTTTCCATCTTCAATCTGACAGCTTCAAATAAACAAGAATAGTGAAAAGAAAACATTCACACTTCAAAATTCCATGAACAAAGTTAAATAGTTGTTTATTGTGGAATAAACTAAGTTTAAAATAACAAGACGCAATTATTGTTCCACCAACCTATCATTTAGGTATTTTTTAATCATTCTTTCAAGTTCATTGTTGGACATAGAGCAACAGGCCTTCCTCAAGGTCTAAGTGTAAGGACT
Source organism: Thysanoteuthis rhombus (assembly GCA_963457665.1). NCBI lineage: Eukaryota > Metazoa > Mollusca > Cephalopoda > Oegopsida > Thysanoteuthidae > Thysanoteuthis > Thysanoteuthis major. The sequence goes on from OY735198.1 coordinate 49,764,577, forward strand.
GAGGAAGGGGGAGGGTTATCCAGTTATACTGGCCCATGATGTGTTGAAGGGAGAAGAGATGGACCCAGGCTTTTCCAAAGGGTATTAGTATGGAGTGGATGTCAACAGCCAGAATTCGAACTCCGCGTGATGATTCCATTCTTCATTAACAGCTTGACCACTCACACCTTATGTCCTACACATAACCTTAAAATACTTACAGAACAGAGCAGCCATTTAGATCAATGCATACAAGTCTTGAATCAGTTCAGTACTCATATTAGTACTTATGCATTTATTGAAATGTTAAATTTTGAGAGGACTGGATAAAATGATGATAAAGATTTGAAAAATGAAATTTTAAAAAAAGGGAGGAAACTCATGACTCTTTCACTCGAGACAACTTCTGAATGTAAATTTTGAGAGAATATTTTATTTGGTACAGAAATACGGGTGTTCCCTGGTTAACAACAGGGTTCCATTCAGATGATCAAGTTGGTAAAAGAAAGCCTCATTTCAGGGCTTAAAAATCCAGGGCTTTTTCAAACTTTCACTATCATCCTGCTATTTTTGGGGGGAGAGGAAACACTTTAAAAAGATTAAGGATGAAAAACGTTTCAAATACATAGATCTCACTATGATGTGGTTTCAAGCTTTTAAAACATCTTTTCAAAGGTTTTACATAAAATACAGTGTTGTGACATAAACCGGAGGTTTTTTTTGTTTTTTATACAAGTACATTTTTGGGGGGTGTAGTGGGAAATGCAGTCAGTCAATGAACAAATAGGTTGTTAACTTGGCAACACCTGTATGCAGTTTTTAAAATTTTCTTTCCTTTATACAATATGGCATGAATGCTGACAAAATGATACTTACTGGCTCTGTGTATCCTCTCCCTAACTTCCATATACTCTTGTTCATGTTTCACTCCTGTCAGTGCTGTTGACAATTCATTGATCATTTCAGCTAACTTGTTATGATGAGCTACAAAAACAAAAACAAATTCAACTTCAAAACAAATATTTTGATTTGTGGAAAAATAATTTCTTTGAATTATTAGCACTACGGTAAAAATTCTTTGTTTTCTCTTAGCTAAATTAACCCTTTTCATCTTCCCAGCTTCCACAAATGTATACTGGCCCATGGGCGTTACTTTCTTCTTCTCATGCTGATTCCATTCTCCATTAACAGCTTGACCACTCACACCTCCTGATGTCTATATCTGAGGTAGGTCAGGTCCTGAGTTATGATTACTCAGAAATGGAGGAAAAAAAAAAGAAAAAAAAAAGAAAAAAAAAAAAAAAAAGAAAGTCCTTGTACTCGGATTCACAGTGCCTGAATGAGTAAAGATATCGTGCTTAAATTTTACAGGATTTCATTTCAGATCCAAAAGAACCTGAGCCGACTTAGAGCAAAATCTGTTATGGTAAAGTGGGGCACTTTTCTAAAATTGGTCCACAATCATAAATTTATTTCACTTAATGATATACACACAAGACAAGATTATTCTAATAATATACTTGAATATTATCATCTTTATTATCTATTAAAGAATGAAAATATCTAGGTAAAAATCAGACTGATTATCTTAAGTAGAGTAAGCCGCTTGTAATCACGGAAAATATCAAACTATCGGTGTTATCAAAACCAGTTGGTCCAAAACATTTCCTCTAAAGTAATCACAATAAATGGCTTCACTCTATGTATCCTTTGTAATCAGCCAGTTCTAAATATATTTAGTTACTATCTATATAAATGATTAGTGAGGATGGTTCAATATTTACAAGATGAGGTAAATTTAAGCACTTACCCATAATTCAGTGGAGTTTTAGTGATTGATTATTAGCCTGATTCATTTGGTATATCATGAGTTTATTTGAATATTCTCACTGTAGTTATAGTAAAAATCACAGCTGATACACTAATCTCCCTTTATAATGACTAGTGAGAATTTTTCGGATGAGTTCATGAAAGCAATAGTAAATAACTAAATTGTCTTTGGCACATTGGGGGTGGAGGCAAGAAAGACAATCGAGTGTCTTTTTTTAAAGACAAATAATGAGCAACAGTAGAACTCCATAGGTTGACCTTACAAACCTAAAATTTTCCTGCTTGGGATACACTACACACGTACTGAGTCAAAAGAATTTCAATGGATTGTCTCACTTGAAATTATTTCAGTCTTCTCACCATTGGACTGATACTCATGATGAACGGGACATTACACATTTTAAAATCAATCAGAATATGTCACATCATACACAAGTTTGAAATCTGTAGATATTATGCATAAGTTTGTTTTCTGTTTCAAGTATTATTGATTAGCATATCACAAATAAGTATTATCTATGATAATATCAATCTGTAGATTTATATCTTCAGCATTCAATAATTTTACAGCAAAATTATGATAATATCATTCAGTTGGATAATCAGATATCCAATACTAACATATGGTAAAATTTGGATATCAAAAATTTACATCCAGTACTTCATTATCTCGGATTACTAAATTTTGATTGTGGGATGCTGGTTTTGATCAAATTTTACAAACTAAATTAAAACTATGCATTTATTTATCTTATGTAGAAATTTTTTTTTTCTTTTAAAAGACACTAAATTCCATCACAAGTTAAATATAGCATATAACACTTTATGTTCGCAACTGGTGGAGACCCCCCCCCCTTGCAATCTTTAGGTTGAATGAAACCTTGATCCCCCAAAACATTATTAAGCTGAACTTTCTTATTTCAAAAACTGAACAAGGGGCAACAGAACTGTCTTTGGAATTACCAAATGTTCATTAAAATGCAGTGAACAACTGAACTTACTAATTTGTCTGAGCAACGGCAAATATCAGGTATAATAAAAAATTTTGGCTTTCAAGAACATCCTCTCACCTCAATTGGTTTGTTATAGTGAAGGTTGACAGTATGAATATTTGATAATGTTTTTACAATAAGCCATGAGGTTATAGCATAAAATTAAACTGGATTGCAATAAAAAAAATGTTTGAAAAACCCTGGCATAGAGGATCTGTCCTCATTCTCTACAAAAAAAATGTTCTGAAACGAATATATCTCAGTTTAGCACCCAACTCAAGATGGCTCCAGGAGGAAAATGCGAAAGCTTTTTTATTCTCAGATAAAAACTAATTGGAGTAAACCATACCATTCTAGTTGCAGGTCTTGTCCAAGTTTTTTTTTTGGATGCAACTATAATCCTAAACTGTCATATAGGATAAAACTTCCAAATAATCAATTACTTCCCTTAGTTTCTTTCAATTACTTCTTTTTGTAACCCCCTCCAGAAACTTAGCTTTATGAATAAAATATTTGAGTTCTACTTGACCAGTAGTTTCCTTACCATCTGTGTCCATATTGTTGGTGTCCTTGGGCTTCTCACCAATGTCCATACTGAACATAACAACTTTAGGTGTCATGGTAGACATCTTGTTGCTAAAGCAGTACTTGTAAATGCCATCCATGTGGGCAGCAAACGTATACTTTCCATTTGACTCTCGGTCAGCAGTGTGAATCACTTTCCCATCAGGACCATAGATCTGGAAGAGACAAGTTGGAAAATAAAGACCTATCACAATCATCTCTTACAACTCCAATGATAAAGGCCTTACCTTTGACAGCATACCAACTTTATTTCTTTCTAGCAAAGAAAGACAATTCTCTCTGCCATAATTAACATCTAAAATTCAAGCCAACCCTCAATGATCCGATACAGTATGGAACCAAGCAAGTTCGGGATCAGAGGTGACATTTCTGGACCAAGGCTAAATATCATACATGAAATACACAATGGAAGATAAAGAACAAAATTGTATTTAACATATACTAATCAATACACTACTAAAGCAGGGTCTGTTTAATCAATAATAATCCAATAATCTTCATCAGAAGAAAATTTAACCATACCATGAAAATTAAGACAATGAGTGGCTGAGTGGCAAACTACAGCGAAGCCCACCAAATTCAAAACTAACAACCTTTCTGATAATCCCATTTTTCTGGAAACCAGATAAATGATCTGATATTGTACACATTCTTTCGTATTAGAACAAATTTGACATTTTCTAGGAAATGGTGAATTTCAACCTAAGCCTTGCTAAGTAGTAAATATCATTTGTCCTCAAATGTACACTAGTTATGAATGATTGAGTGTAGCCAAGTACTATGGAAACATAAATAGTCATTTTCAGTGGTGTGACTAAGTATAGCAAAGAGTATGAAAGGGAGAAATCAACAAATTAATTCAGTGGTTTCTTCTGAGCTTTGAAAACTCAAGGACATCTTCTATCAAGGAAATATTCTAGCAAACCTATATTTTTAGCATTTAGTTGTTAGACTAATTAATGAATTGCGATAATAAACAATTTTGACCATTGAAAATCATTTATTCTCAATCGATTACGTTCATTTGAATTCTGGCAGATAGTACAGGTTTGTACAATGATTATTTTTTCCGATAGCTGTGCAATGGACAATATTTCTGACACTAGTTTCGCAATTTCAGGTCCAGGAGGAACACTACTGCAGAACTCAGTGGGTTAGTTGTCGGACCCTGAAAAAGTCAATTTTGGCCAAGCCAACATTTTCAAATTTTATTATTTGAATTACCAGGGAAAGACGCGATTAAAGAAGTATTTTCTTTGTAAATTGCTGCCACATCCACTAAGTATGTTTTCTGTATTATCTATCACCACCACGGCAATAGTGGCAGTCTAATGTCGTCCTACACCGAACAAACTGTCACTTAATTATGTTTCTGTAGATAATACTCACTTGGATTTTTCGACTCATGCTTTTTAGAAAAAAAAGTTGATTATACATGGGGAATTACTGTATTTGAATCTTATGAATTAAAAAAAAATTTTCTCTTTGCACAATAATCTCAAATTGAAGTCCAATGGCTAACTCAATAAAATTTGTTTAGTGATTGATGGCAACTCAGTTTTATCAGGGGTCTTTTATCTTCTAATGGATTACTATTACTCTTCACCACCTGTTGCAGTTAATGGGCTAATTGTGGAAGCTAGTGATTAAATTCTAAAGGCTTGACAAACCACAAGCTTCAAAGATTTGTTGATTTCTCTATACTTGAAAATATTTTTTGTAAAGATGAGATATTTAAACTCAAAAGTAATACTAAATTAATTGACAAATCAATAAAATCAGTAGTTAACTAAAAAGCACTCTGTGAACATACCTCTGTCAATGGCATACACTAACTAAAAACAACGAAAATATCAAAAAATAAGGGAAAGAACTTTGAATATACTAATTCAGTTTTCCCTTGCCATGGGGGGGGGGGTCCACTCTAGGTTTTATACACTGACAGTATGAACAAAACTAAGTTTAGAACGTTTGTGTTATTAATAAGAAAGATTGCAAAAATCATCAAGGTAGACAATATGAAACAGGTTGGAAACTTGAACAGGTTTGTTTATTTTTTGATAAAGTATTGTATATCATTGACAATTTTTCATTTTTATGCTACTACCTTCATAATATTTTTGTTGATTTTCAACTGCATCTTTTTTCAGAACTGATAAAAATATTAGGAGAAAGGTAAATAGGATAAAATGGAGAAAAAAAAAAAAAATTGTTTCAATAATCACTATACCATAGTTACAAGAAATTCATGGTTTTTGTTAATTAACTACCTTTTTTACTATACTGCACTTTTTTAATGCTCTTCAAAAACATATTGCGATAATAACATATCTTTTTTGAAAGTTTAATTTTGTTGATAACGGCAAGAGAATAACAAAAAAGTTGATAAAAAAAATTTTTTTTCAAATTGTCATACCCACAGGGGATTAGAGAAGATTGAAGGCTGTGTTAATGGTTTTGACTGAAAAAAATATCAATTCTGCCATAATTGACGGATCTGTCATCAGGAAAAATGCGGTAAAGTTTTAAAATTTGAAATTTTTACCATAAACTTTACTGTATTCATTTATTTGCACATTAAAAATGTGAGAATAGTAGCGTTTTTGTTAATTGAAAGGCTTATGGTACTGCAAAAATTATTCCCAGATTTAAAAACTCCTGTGAATGGCAAGGGATAATTATTGAGTTACTTCCTTGGAAAATTTGAGTCTACCCTTTTTATTGACAGTTTGTTCTTTAACATCTTTTCCTGTGGAATAATGATAAACCAAGAACAAATATCTGGATCTACCCCAAAATTTTATCAATCCTCCTGTAACACATGGTCAACACTTCCGCAAAATTTCACTAAAATTGATTGCAAATATTGCGTCGACAAATAGACACAAGTGAATACATATGCCTCTTCTAACTAAGCTGAGAGAAAGAGAAAAACGGTAATGTTACTCAAATAATATTTTCCCATCAATCCTTAAAATTTTACACAAACAGAGTTAACCAGAGATACCAGTTAAACTAGAAATTCTGATGAGTTACATGGTTGTTATTCATATAGACATGGATACATTTTGCTGTCTTGATATACAAGACCAAGTGAATAATGAAGATGTAGTTATAATCTTGGTATAAATTACAGGAAGGAAAATAATTCAAGTCAACTTGATCTGGCTCTGAAAAAATAGACAAGCAGTGCAGTGTTATATATCAAAACAGATGCTAATAATTGTTGACACAGAGAGAATCCTTGTAGTGTGAGAAAGATTTGTGAGGATTTATTTTCATGAACTAGTTTATCCATGGCGTAAAAAATAATGGCAGTATAGATAATTTTGCAATAGTATTGTACTTTTAAACAAGAAAAATAACAGATTGTTCTAAACCTGCAGCAACATTTGTTTCTGTAATAAAACTATTTGTTCTTGATTGATTTTTCAAGTTAATTCCAAAAAAAAAAAAAAAAATTGAACAAAAAATATTGTCCATAATTTGATATAATCCACACACACAATATCTATCTATATATAAAGTGTATATATTTATCATAAAAACTGTAGTCTACTTCCTCATATCATTTCTTTATCTTGAGAATTGACCTAAAATTTAAAAAAAAATTCTTTCTTTGCTGAATCTCTATCCTTTTTTTATTAACCCTCCTCCTCTACCTTGGGACTGGCTGTTTTTTCTTCTGTCAGAGTGACCTTCTCTTTAACAGACTGAGATAAAAGGCTGAAGGGCTCCAACTGCCCTATTATTTACCCATAGCAGAGGGGAGAAGTGGATTCATTCCTTTCTCAGGGGCATTATTGCAAAATGAATGCAAAAAAGTCAGGTAACTTATGCCACACATAACCCCAATAATCCATGTAAATATCTGCTAATTACAAGAGAAATTTGTCAAGTTTTAAAGTTCAAGTGGTTGAAATGCATTTTTATGAATTTATATAATCTTCTGTAGATAAAACCTGATATAATGAACAGTCATATTTTTCTTCTTCAGTCTGTAACAATGGACTTTTCCACTTGAAGGTAACAAGTTTGGTGATAAATATATCTCCTTCTCATATTTGCTTAGGGAAAAAAAAAAAAAATTCAAATATTCAATACTGCAGCTGAAACCAAAGCAGAAATTGGTTTGGTACACAACATTCCTGTTGATTGCAGCTCTTGTTACAATTAATACAACTGACATTTTTCAAAAGCTATATGGTTTTAAATTTAGTTATATCCAGATTCAGAGTAAAAATAGATTTTTTTCAAGAAAAATCATTGAGCTACATCATGATTTTTTAGAGCAATGCATGGAGCGAAATGCAAACCTGTATTAGGAAGCTACTAAACCAGAATAGACTCGGAAGAAGTTAACCAACATGAAGAATTTTTTTTCTTTTCTTTTTTTCTCAACTATAAAATATAACTTGAAAGCACTTAAGAGAATGCATACTTTGGCTGAAGTCATACACAAGCTAAATGTGGAAAAAAATCTCCGGATCCGCCCAAAATTTAATCATTTTTCCCTTAGCCCATGATCCACCTACCCACAAAATGTCATTGAAATCAATTGCGAACTTCTCGGGATACCATATGAACAGACATGAGTGAATGCCAATGAAAAGAAAAAGAAAAGAAAAAAAAGAGAAAGAAAAACCATCTTCCAATTGGAAAATTCCTGGATCCACCCCAAAGTTTAACTAGAACAGAGCAGGCCATCAAATGAGAACCTGATCTCATTTTGGTATCCAGTCTAAAAAAGATTTACGTTAAGATATCAGTGGTACAACACATGCAAAAACTCTAATCTATTGTATATTCAAGACTTGGAAGATCCCATAATTTATCAATGACTACAGAGGGTATAGAGGTAGGGGAGATTAACAACTTTACGTAAATTCCTTTTACGTAATAGGCATTCAAGACAGAATAGCAACAGAAAAACTGAATCTCTCAAAGGCTTCTATACGAGATGAAGTTCAACTCAGATTATAAGCGAGATGAAAGTAAACTAATTTGATCTACTTGGTGTCAAAAAAATAGTTTTAAAAATGATAAAAAAAGTACAGCTTTCAGCTCCTACAGTACCAGACCATTTATCCAGATTTCAGAAAACTGAAATTATCAGAGAAATGGCTATCTTTGAATCGGCAGGCTTCATAGCAATTCACCGCTCAGACGTTCTGTTTTAATATTTTTGGTATGGTTGAATTGTCTTCAGATTAAGATTGATAGATTTATATTGATTAAACAGACCCTGTTTTCATGTGGATTAATTTGTATACGTTATAAACAGTTTATTTCCTTTTCATTGAATATTTTATTTTTCAAGTATTCAAGTGAATGAATAAAGATCAGACCCTGCTTTAAAAATGTAATTATTCATATCAGTTAAATACAATTTTTTTCTTCATAGTTCATTGTTTATAGTACATTTCAAGTATAAACCTTTGTCCAGAAATCCAGGTCACCTACAGTCCCAAGCTTGCCAGATAAATGATCAGGTCCTGTACTACCTAGACAGGTAAGTTAATCCTGGGAGTGTGGTTAGCATAAGTGTTCACTAACCCATTCTTTTCTATCCACCATCTTGATATTCAGGGGACAGAACATCGTCTAAAAGGGAGAAATCGATTCATGCCTTTCTCGAAGACAAAGAGTCAACAGATGGAATATGCTGACAACTGTTACATCACCCGTCAACTTTACCCAAACAATTAATACAAGGATTATTAACTGCTTTTACCAGGAAGAAACTGCGAGTTACTTCAACTGATACGCATCATTTCAACAAGTTGAGCAAATTCATTCTCAAGTGGATAGAATAGTGAACCCCAATCAACAGATTACTCAGGGAATCAGAAAGAAGAGAAAAAAAAAAAAAAAAGGTTTAAATCTTTGGTCACACATTAATTCTGGTCAACAAATTTCAACCTCTAATGCCGAGTAACAGCACCTGGCCATTTATCTGGCTTCTAGAAAACCGGCTATTTTGAACGTGTTGTTTCAATTTTCATGGCAGGGTTGAGTTGTCTTCAGATTAAGATTAGTGGATTAATAATGATTAAACAGACCCCGTTTTTCAATTGGATTAATTAGTATGTTAAGTTTTGTTATTTACTTTTCTTTGTTAGATTTTCATTATATATTCAATATTTCAAGAATTCAAGTAAATAAATAATAATTATAGTCCGCTTTAAAAGTGTAGAGCATTCATTTGTATCGGTCAAATACAAGTCTGTTCTCAACTTCTCATTATTTCATAAACTATGTATTAAATCTCGGTTCTGAAATCCGGGTCACCTCCTGCTCTAAAACATAACTGAAAATGATTCATATATCTTTTCTAAATTTACAATTAACTTTTGACAGCGAGACAACTAATCAAATGCCTAGCAGTTACCCACCGATTCAACAATTTGATTCTAACATAGGATCAAGATATAACTTGCTAGTATATTTTCGGGTTGCGGAGTGGGATGGGATAAAACTTCCGTAAGTGATATCCTGTCCACGACCTCAATGCTGAGCTTTTAATCACATGGGATATATCAGAAATGTGTGATAGTGGGGCAGAATGTGATCAACAAAATAGAAAAATTAGTTATTAATATTCAACTTATATTTCAAATCTTCAAACTGATGAATTCACAAGATCAAATCTGTAATTATGAGAACTCAAATAAATTCATGAGGAGAGGAGAATTTATATATTCACTTTAGTAGTAAGAACATCAAAAATGGACCACATAATTTCTGTGTCCCAGTATAATCCATAGATTAAAGATGCCTACCGTTTATTGAACTGAACAAAATTATTGTTCTTTTGTCGCTCTTTATGACGGGTGAAGTGAATAGTTCAGAGAAAAATGAAAGCTGTGAATTGAATAGTCTAATTCTAATGCCTGTCAAAAACCGAAGATAATTTGCGGGAACATTATTCTAAATTCTTTTATTTGAATAAATGTTTTTTTTAAGTAAAAGGAAAATATGGTACAAACATTAAACGACAAATCAAGAGCTACATTTGTCTGATTTAGTGATTGATTTTGCATAGAAACTAACAATTGTTAGTCAATTATAGTACAGGAAACTACTAAAAACTAAAGCTTTTTAGATTTTAATTATCATGGATTTTTTTTTAAAGCCTGGACTTTCGCATCATTAAAAAAATCCGAATTTATTACCGTTTTCCTTTAAAGTAATCTAATTTCGGGCATTTCCCGATATATATATGGGGTGAGTTTTTTGTTCTGGCACAATGGTTTCAAAAAAGAAGTTCTTAAAAAAGAATTTACTTCTTTCAATCATGAAGCAAATGTGTTGATTCTAACGAAATCCGAAGATTTTTTCATATTTAACAACTGGTGTTGGACATGATAATCATATGGACTACTTGACTATTTAGGTTTGAATATACATTATTATTTTTTTTTTAATGAAAAAGGTTTTATCGGGGTTTCAAGAATAGGAGCCAGGTAAATTGAAAGCGATGAAGCAAAAGTTTCCATAAGACGATCTCATATTTCGAAGAGAAAAAAAAAAAAAAAAAAGATGGGAAGACAAGATGTTAATGGGTGGTGGTTGTTGACTTGAGACGGGTGAGAGGAGCTGGAAATCGGTAGAATTATGTTAGCAAAATATTAATATAAAACAAACTCTGCTTCACTTGACGATTTAAAAAAAAAAAATTATCGAAAGAATCTAACTTACCACACAAGTATCGAAATTTCTATAACTTTTTATACAGATAGTGGGAGAAACCCAACAATGATACAAGAAATTAACACTTGAAATGAAAAATGCCAAACCCCTATAACATCTATTGTAGACAGATGTACCGACCCTCAGTTGATCATTTGACGATATGGATAACTATAAATTGGAAACGAAGCAAAAGTTTCATTTGAAAGACAATTCTATTTCTTCCAAAAATAAAACTAAAGAGATCTTTAAGAAGGATTCAGGGAAGATGTTTTAATGGTTGGTTGTAGTTGCCAACTTAAGACAGGCTCATGAAGAACTAGGAATGGGTAGTATTTCGTTCGCAAAATAATAATAATAATAAATAAATAATACATATATATATATATATTATATATCACACATCTCAAGTATATATCTCTAAATGACCAACTGGAGGTGCATTTTCAGATGTAATAGGGGTTGGCTCTCAAGGTGTGAGTTTCCTGTATATTTTTATCCCGTTTCTTGAATTTCACTAGTGTAAAAGTTTTAGGAATTTCGATACTTGTGTGGTTAGCTAGATTCCATACATTAGTTATTTTTAAATACAAGACAGATATTGAGAGATAAGATGAAACCAAATAAGTACAAATAAAGCGTGTTATAGACAGATTATTGTTTCAATGCTGATCTTTTTCTTACCTTTACGTCGATGTCAAGGAAGCCGCCTTCTGCCACTTCAAACATGAGGCTCATTTTAGTCCCGGAGGCGACCTTGTCAAAGAAACATTCCTCGGCATGGGCATCAATATTGACAAAGTAAGCCCTGGCCGTTGTTAACAAAAGCAGTAAAGTTAGTGCCGATATCAAAAAATTATCCATTCTTACCAGCTTACAATTTGTTTTGGGGAAAACTGAGATATGGAGAAAGTCGAAGCTACCGAATGCCACGTAGTGCTACGACAATGAGAGTCGCTAGTGTTATGCTGTTGTTGATGATGATGATTACACGCATGTCGACCTCATTCCGGCGGAAGTGACTTACGATAGAAATTCACATGGTAACTGTAACTACGGGTGCTCAGAATTGCTTAAAAGGATTTCTTATATTAATGATAGTAGTTCGGGAAAGTTGATACAATTTTGTTGAAAGTTTTATGTACAAAAAGTAAATATTTTTAATTCATAACTAATTCATGATTTCTATGTATCAGCTTTTTAAATGTGTTCATAATTATCTAAATCTTGAATTAATTCTAAGTACAACAATTAGGAATTACATTTTTGTAAATGTAATTTAAGAATCTTTTAAAATAAACATTTTTGTTTAGCAAAACAGATATCTAGTCTTTCATAAAGAGGCATCACTATTTTAATCTACATAGTTCACTTACCTCAGTCAACGAAGTTGGAAGAGGTATACGTATCCATTTGTGTGTGTTCGACCATACAATATTTCCAGAAGTTCTCAATGAATTTCAATTGAATTTTGTGGAAGGGTAAGCCATGAAGTAAGGAAGAATTAATCAAATCTTGGGACGAATCCAGCAATTGTTTTCCAATTGAGAGATTTTTTCCATACTTTTATGCATTTACTCACGTTTGTCCACACAATATTTCAAAAGTACTCAATGAATTTCAATGACATTCAGTGGATTGGTAGGTCATATGTTAAGGGAGAATCAATCAAATTTTGGTAAGGATCCAAGAATTTTTACAGTCCTCTGCTACATACAAACCACATACAAATAGATTTCCATTCAGTTATTAGTGACAATGGCATTGGCACAGGTATGCGCTCTCAAAGTACTTTCCAGTTCAATAGTTTGCTGTGTAATATTCACATAGTTTCCTGCATTATCAGATGCATATAAAAGACTCAAGTACAGTTGGTTATGTTGTGTTAGTGGAAGTTTTCTATCTGCTTGTCAACATCTAATTAGCAATAAATGCTAGAATATACAGTTGTTTTTTTTTCATTTTTATAATTGAGCTCAGAATATAATCCTTGGAAAATGAATACAAAACTTAATCAGTGAATCACTTGAGTCTTGGGGTCACTAGCTGAAAATCCACCTTATAGACAAGATTTTACTCCTAGTTCCTGTATACAGTCTTAATGGGGCCTGTGCTCCCAATAAGAGATCATGGATTTGAACTATGTATCTATTGAATCATACCTCATTTGAAAATCATCACCAATGAGAACACTTGGATCACATTCAATTTTTTTTTTTTTGTTATCGGAGGATTTCACAAAAGAATTATAGTGATATAGATAGATGGATAGATGAAAAATGATCATAGGTGTGAGCATGACATAGACCTCTTAATATTATTTTTCTACAATTTTCAAAAACAGACTTGCTGAAAACATGACTGGTTGTCCCATTGGTATGCACAGAATATTTCATGTGGATATATAGTGTAATTCCTGAGTTACACTATCACATACAGGCAGATAAACATCTAATGAATTATAGCAAGATGTGTGTCCTGACTCCTACTGCTTGCACTCTATATACCACGATAGTAGAATGGATCAGTGTCAGCTGTAATTAAAGATGGAGTTGTGACAAATACTAATTGACAGTAACTATTCCTTTCTATGTATGTGTGTTTGCGTTTGAAGATTTTGTTGCAAATATTTTCTGTTTGTACAGTTTTCTGAGTTGCTGAATGCCTTTTTTATGTAACATGAATGTAATTCATTACAAATGTCTAAATTAAAAATCCTGAATCACTTGAAGTTTTACATGCTGGACATGTTTTTGCTTTTTTTGTGTATTTTATTTTCTAAAAAAATGCTCTTAGATAATGTTGAGTGAAGGGTTTATCATAAATTCATTCTAGACACTAGTTCACCCATGCTGTCAAAAAATGATTGTACAATTGCATAGTATTTGGCAAAAATCAGAAACATTGCTTCTTTCAAATTTTTTTGTTTATGTCCAAACAGAATTCATTTTTTACACATTATTCAAAACCAATAAATAAAAAAGTAAGGGAGAGAATCTTTAATTAACACCTGATAGTCATCTTCCTTGAAAGATATTCCAGACAAAATATAACCAATCATGTGATGAATTATTTGAGCAGCTGAAATCAGGTAAAAAATATTAATTTCTTCTAGTTCAAGTTTTAATAAAATTTCCATTCTTCACTTTTTCTGATAGTGCATCCATCGCAGAATAAACAAAAATTTTTATCAAATCTTACTTTTTAAAGCTTTGTTGATTTTACTGCGAATTTGAAAACAAAAGATTCTGGACATATTCAGGATTTTAAGAGTTATTGAAAACTAGTTTATCCATGCCGTCTAAAAATGACAGCATTATCTGTATATTGGTGAGAGGTATTATGCCCTCAGTCGGCAAGTCTGTTTGACCCAGGGGAAAATTTTAAAGTAAAAAGTTTTGAGGAAATTTTTAAAAAAAGGTTTCAGAAGGGAGTTCTACTTACAATGTAAATATAATGCTAAACTGGACCCTTACTCTCTGTTTAATATACATATCTGATTTCATTTGTTTATATATAGTTCTTTTTTCCCCCCTTTTAGGACTAAAATGAAGGGAAACTTTTCCCCTCTTTAAAGAATAAAAAATTAAGGGAAACTTTTCCCCTTTATTGGGTTAAAAGTGAAAGGAGACTTTTTTCAATCATTTAAGGGATTAAAAGTGAAGGGAAACTTTTTACGTCTTCAAAGGTCAAAAACAAAAGGAGACATTTTTCTTTCCTTTAAGGGGTCATAAGTGAAGATGAACTTTTTCCTTGTCTTTAAGGCATCAAGAGGGAAGGGAACCTGTTTTTACAAGTCTTAAAACTATAAGTCTTTTTTTCCCCTTTAAATGTTTAACCTGGTATTGATGGGTACTTCGGCTAATTTAAATAATTTCACAATTACACTATGCTTGAAAACACTATTAACATCTGTATTTTCTTGCTACCCTAGGATGAACCCGGTTTTTTACACATTTGCAAGTATAAGATATACAGGTCTGGTTAGTCACTCAATAGAAACTGTTGGATTGTAGTATGTATGAGTTATGTATATAACATATACCAGTATCAGTTTTCAAAAGCGTGTTCAATAAATCATTATACAAAGAGGTGAATATAATAATATGTTTCTTTATTCATAGGATAGTTTGTCGGTATGGAGTGCATATGTGCTTTTAGTCACAGGTACACATATCGGATTGTGTTTAAATGTATACAAATGTATACAATCAAACATCAGAAAGGATTAAGTAAAGGAGAAAGTTACTCACAGTTTGTTGATGTGTATGTAAGTGAATGTGTCTTGTTTATGCAAGCATATGCTTGTGTATGTAAAGTCCATCTTACTTGTTTGGTGAATGCGAGAATTCCGGACACCAGTGAATTGTGTGTGATGTGAGCCAAGTGATATTAACCAGAGATAGGGAATATATCTCGGAATTTC
The DNA here is from genome assembly GCA_963457665.1 of Thysanoteuthis rhombus. Classification (NCBI taxonomy): domain Eukaryota; kingdom Metazoa; phylum Mollusca; class Cephalopoda; order Oegopsida; family Thysanoteuthidae; genus Thysanoteuthis; species Thysanoteuthis major. The sequence goes on from OY735198.1 coordinate 49,780,081, forward strand.
TGAGATGAGGTATTATTATTATTTCTATTGATATTCGGACCATCCTCATCTTTGTTGTTTTTCATACAACGTTTCGGACGTTGCACTCTACGGCCTTCGTCAGGTATCATCTGGTAGATTTGGGAAGTAACGAACCGAACCCTTTATTTATCCGACGGAGGTATATTGACCGTACTCCCCCCTTTAGCGTTAGTAGTATTGTTATACTGTCTCACACTAGGATCGAACCTAGAACCATCAGATTACTTAACAGTAATTTCTCTGATGCTGTAACCACAGTAGCATTGTCCACATGGACACATAGCGCAGTGGTTACAGCATCAGGCAAATTACTGTTAAGTAATCTGATGGTTCTAGGTTCGATCCTAGTGTGAGACAGTATGACAATACTACTAGCCAGCCAGCTAAATCAACTTAAAAACTGAAGAAACCTTTGCTGATAGTTTGGAGACAATTTTAGTTGATAGTTTTTAATGAATAAGGCACATTAATCTATAATTAGCATTTACTAATTTTCTCCCTTGACAAATGTTACAGACAAAAATAAAGATAATCACACAACCTATTATGCAAGTAGATTGCTAAAAAAGTGTACATTTCCATGTAAAATAAAACTGAATATTTATTTCCCCTCAATAAGGATATCACCTCAGTTAATCTACAAAGCTTTTAGTTCATTCTCTATCTGCCACTGTCAGCTCTTCTATGATTTTATGTTTATTTGTGTACTTGTAAAATTTGCGATACTCATACGTTGAAATCTTCAAAAAGAAAACGAGTATCTAAGTAATGCGATTTTTTTCTTTCATTTTGGTCATCCGTAAGTGACACTAGATGTCTCTTTCTGCAAATGGAGTACACGCTGTAATTCGAGTAAATACAAAATCTAAAGCAAGCATTGATGTGTGTGAAGAAATTGATTTGTAGATCAATATTTTATTTAAGACAATTTCCTGCAAATATTTCAATTTTTTTCTGAATCTGAATATTTCGTTTCCAAACGGATGTTGTATTACTGCGAACCTTTCGTCATCGGCCAGGTGGTCATTATTGATTTATTTTCTAACGCTACGTACACATGTTAATTGTCTTCGTGGCACATTTGATAGGTATTCTTTTGATTTGTCCTTTCATCGCATTTATTTTATTATGAATCACATTGGTCAGGATTCGATTATACAAAATTACGTAAAAAATCATGAAAAAATATTCTTCCTATGCAGAATGGAAACGGTATAAAATCTTCATTTTATTCATTAACTTCCGGAATTTATGGAACACAGTACTACACATAGCAAAATATTTTCTGTTACTTATTTTCTTTTCGTCACTAGACTTGTTTTACTGCCCACTATATAATCGAACACCTACTTTAGCCATTTCCCTATAAAAATTACTTCTCGTTCTCCTTTATCGTCAAAGAATGTGTGAAAATCACTGTTTAGTATCGCTGCGTGCTGTGTTGATGTTGCTACGTCTGCTAGGTCTTCGTAGCCTGAAATTGGTTGATTCCAAACATGATACTTTTTGTCTTTAAAATAAATGTTGAGATTTCAAGTCATTTTTAACGCCAGGAAATAATTTCGCATTCCAAATACTGGAATACCTCCCTTTACCTAATCTCATATTCTGATAACGTTTTTTAAGCGATCGGTCGTACAAATGAAATAAAACATATTGCATTTCGGACGCTATTTTTCGTTTCATTTCTGATGCAAGACTTTTCAAACCCAAAGGAGATAAGTCTAACAATGAGCTAGGTAAAAAATATTTGGCATTCGAAATTTGTATTGGATGTCAAAACCGACAATTTTCTCCTAAAATTTATTTTGTCCGAAATTGATTGAGAAGAACATTTATTGCATTCATAAATGCAACAATTTTAAATTTTCTCTCTTTCTTTTATTAGGAAAGAGAAGTTTTAAACTTTCCGTGCAATTTTCCCTTTAAATTTATTACTTGCTGAATGTTTTATTATTACCTAATTGATGAAAATCTATTTCAAAATCTTCATACGTCATGTAGAAAACTAAAATGCAACAAAAGTAGGTATGAAGAATATGGACAGAATTTTCACCGGAAAATCGACATGAGAAACTTCAAAATCTGGCAAAAATCAGCATATAATCTGATTTTAATAAAATTGTTGATACTTATACATAAAGGACAATTCTTTCTTTTTTTAAATTTCATTCCAAATATCAGAAAAAGAATAATCTTGTAGAAATTCAAATACATCCGTCTTTTTTCCGCATGGATCAACTAGTTGAATTTATAAAGACTAGTCACTGATTGTTATGGCCGGAGATGAAAGAAAGCAAAAAATTCTGGATCCTGCTTTCATAACAGCTCTTGGCAAATGAGAAAATAACCATTTTTTTCTATTCTGTCAATTGAAAAGAATCAAGCATGGATTTCTTTTCAGTCTCTCTGAAAATCAATTTCCACAATATGACAATCAAACTTTGATACAAACATTTTTTTCTCAATCTATTTTTCTATGTTGACTGTTGAAAAAATAAATGGAAAGCATTTGTTCATTTTCTTAGCTTTTGTCAATATATCTGCCTCAGTACAACAATCCAAAAAAAACATTAGATATACTTCCTATATTGAACTACCTGACTTCAATATCATTGTATATTGGCAAGGAATTCTAGCTTTTACTTACTCAGCTTAAAAGGTATTTGAGTGAACAATATGCTTCAAAACACTCATCGCTATAGGATTGATCCTATTTGATCAAATTTCAAAAAACTAGGAAGCACTCAAAAAAAAAGTGAATGAAAATCAGTTCATAAATAGTTATGTAGGGGAGATGACAGTAAAAAATTCCTGGATCTGCACCAAAAATTAATTACTTCTTCCTTAGCCCATTGCCCTCACTTCCACAAAATCATTGAAATTTATTGAGAACTTTTGTAGGTATTGTGTGGTGTGGGCATATAGCTATGAAGCAGAGAGGAAAAAAATTCATGGATCCACCCCCAAAATTTAATCACTTCTTCAGTTGCCTAGTGCTAACCTTTTCCCAATATTTCATTGAAATACATAGAGAAATTTTTGAGATATTATGTGGATAAACAAACAGATGGACAGGCAAACTAATTTTCATTCATGACCACGTAAGGTCAGAAGGGTGGCTGGGGGAGGGTCAGAAGAAATTTGTTGAGATTGGAATGGATCTTTGTAAAAGTGATTTAACATTTAAGGAAGGAGATTCTTTTAATTGATTTAGATATGTTTGGGGATTGTATAAAGAGCATGAATTGACTAGAACATTTTGGGGGATCTATCTGGTGTAATTTTCAAGAAAATTTGATCTTTATATTCTGTTAAACTGTTGATATTATTCATATTAATGTACATTTAATTGTGATTTTATGGGTTATTTTATTTTAGCATTGGTGTATGAGTTTTTTTTAAAGTAGGAATGGAAATAAATAGAAGTCAAAGAATTTTCAGGAAGGCTTGAACAATTTTGATTAAAAAATGATTGAATGACTAAATGTTTTATCAAATAGACAGGAAAATATTCTGTAGATATAACGTTTCCAGATTTGGGCAATTAATGTGTATTTTGAGAAGATATTTTGAAATATAAATGACTTCATTCAACAAGTATTTTCAAGAAGTTTAATGTCTTTTTAAACATATGAGTAACCAACGTAGAATTAGAAAGAAAAATTGGCAAGTGAAAGGTAACAGAATTATTTGAAAATACAGAATAATAGAGGAATTATACGTCTCTATAAATGTAAGATGATAAGTACATGCTTATCTAAATTTTCACCTTTGTTACAAGATGATATTTTTAAGACTTGAGATAGATTAGAAGGGTATATAATTATTTCTGAACCATAAATGTAGACAGTTGCTGAGGACATTTTGAAAAAGTTTGAAAGATTTACAACCTGAAGTTAAAAGTACATAGAAAATTGTTTTTAAACAAAAAACTTTGCAGGCAGAGATTTCTTGGTTGTTTGAAGAGAGAGTTGAATGAAATATCATTGTTATTAAAGTGATTATAGTAAACACTTGAAAATTTTTTATAAATGGGCAGTAGAAGTAACATTTATTTAAAATGTTTGAAAAAGTATTTTAATTGGGATATTAAAAACGTTATTAAAATAAATTTTTTTTGAGAGACAAATATTGCTAAATTGGAATTTCTAATCAAATGATTAGGAAATTACATGAAGAAGCTAGTATTAAGAATCTATTTTTAGACAAATAGTTCAATTTTTTTGTTTGGTAGAGGAACAAGTGATAAAGGGAGCTCTTATAGAATATTTGAGAAGTGGAGAAAAAAATTTAATGGAGTACTTGGAAAATGTATTTGATGTACAGTTGATAAAGATTTTTGTGTGTTATATTTTGAAGGGTAGAAAGATGTATTTTGAGGACATAGTGACAGAAAGATTTTGGTATATACATTTGAGGATGCTCTGAGAAGAATTGGATGGTGAGGCTTTTAGAATTCAAATGATAGACATGATGATACAGAGATATAATAGAAAAATAAAACATGCTTTTGGTAGAGTAAGTAATGGAAGTATTGATGTTTTATTTAGAAAATGAAAAAAAATAGAATTAGACTTTTGTTTTGAGAGATAAGCATTGAGGTTGGATTGTTTCGAAAAGCCTGAGGGTAGGTGTATGTGACAAGGGTCTGCCATATATACTCCGGTTGAATGTCTTTGTAACACCCTTTTCTGTGCTGACTTAGCTTAATATCTAAGAAAGTTAAATTACATAATTAAAGAGTGATTTGTATAGGAAAATCTATATAAGAGTATTCAAAGGTATTCAAGAAAAGTTGAATGGTAACCATGAAAATTGGGACTGTGTTTTGAGATATTACGGATAAATAAATATGTTTGAAAAATGTTTTAGCAATACTTAATAATTAGAATGTTGCTAAGGTATTGAGAATTCTATATTAGTAATTGAAGACAGTGATATAAAGTAATAAATGCGTGGTAAATTTATTATCACATGTTTAAAGGTGTTCTGGGGAAATTACATAACTTGCAAAATTATAATAAAAGGTTGAGTATTTAGGGAGTATGAGTTGACAAGTTTAGCATGCAGTAATTAAAGACAGTGATAGGAAGAAATGATTGTTTGAAAATCTAATACAAAGTCTTTTAGAAGACATTTTTGGGGAGGTGGAATCTGTAAAGTTTACCCTAAGTACCCTGAGAGTAGAGGTGTACTGAAAAAAATTGGATATTGATAAATTTATAGGTGTGTAGGGAGAATTGTTTTTTTTATTCACCCTGGAGTATTCATCAAGGAATTTGATGTCAGGGATTTATCGAAGAGAGTTAAAGCGATGTTGGGAAGGTTGCCCTGGATTGTCAAAAGGGTGTAGTATCAAGTTGGTGTTGTGGCAGTCTGTGCATTAAAGAATATATGTAAACGGATAAGGGAAGCCCCTAGGGCCAGGGAGAGCAAACTTTTCTCTTCAAGGGCCACATAGAACATCTGTATGGAGTCTAGCAGTTAGTATTGCCAAGAGGTATGTATTGAAGAAAGAGGAGAAAATCAACAGGTATTGCTGAGGCCTATGTGACAATACTGTGTATGACAGTCCTGGAATTGAATGGGAGGAGGTGACTCCTACAGAAAAAGAAAGAACTATATTGTAAAAGTTAAATTTTGCATTGAAATGTGGTTATGTAAATTGGATGGAAAGTAGATATTAGAAAAAAAAAGATGTGCGTTGCAATTCAGATGAGCTTTTTTTGTATAAAATTCAGGTACTAGGGAAAATTCATTTTTTTTTCAACATAAAGATTAAATGCAGTACTCTTACCTAGAGTAAGCCACAGCAGGGTAAAGGAGGGATAGGACACTGAGTGTTAAAGATTTCACAAGCATATACGTTATAGAATTTATGTTAGCTTTTTAAGTTGAAATAATTAACACCAGAAAATTAACTTTTAGATTTTAAAATCAGAATTAGTCATATCAACGTTAAATGAAAATTATTAATAATGTTAATGTAACTTGTGGTGCCTTTTCAAGAATTTTTTCAAAAAAATCTTTAGTTCCTCCGTGTAATAATAGTTGAATCTCATTATTTTTTTTATTATTTCGCTTCATTGCGTGGCTTTCGAAAAAACTTTTTACTCATTACTTTATTTCATAAACCACCCTACTTTGTGGACAGGTTTAGTAACCAGATCATATTTACTATAAAAGATTCCATTGTTGCCTGACTTTTAAAATAAGAATGCATTGGAGAGAAAATCTTGGAATCTGTACTGACCGAGGCACCAAAGAAGTGACCAATTAATAAGAGAACTGAATTGGCGGAGTAGCAAACCTTTGAAACAACAGAAAAGCTAATAATTAGCCAGAATTTCCAAAGAGATAGGTCCTATTGTCTCATTTGCTGACAATAAAGTCTGAGAGAAAATCCGCCTAGAGGAACACACAGGAAAGCAAGAAAAATGACTAGCTGACATGTGTTGAGAAAAGTACACAAAACTTGTAACATGTTGATTTTTTTGTAATAATCTTTGTGTCATTGATAGGAAGATTGCAGAAAATTCTGATTCGAAAATGGTCAAGATTTTGATAGCCCTTAAAAGGCGAAAGTCATATTAAATGTTTTTTGTCTTTAATTTTATGTGCTTTCAATCCATGAGACCATTGTTATTTTTAGTAAATTGTAACTTTTGAAAAAAATGTTAATTTTCAATATTTTAAGGGGTGTTCTACCAACAAAGTGACTAAAGTAGACCCTCACAGAATGAACTGTATTAATTATTCTCAAAAATCAACATATCAATACGAACACCCTGAAAATATCATGAACTGTAATAATTATCCTCAAAAATTAGGAATTTCCCTAAAAAATTTAGGTACAAGGGAAATATCTCAAAACCATCAAAGTTGTACTTTCAGAGGATGGATTGAAGGTAAGAATCCAGTCAAGTTCTATAATTGAATTGTAAATAGAACATCTGTAAGAACATTTTTAAAAGTAATTTTTCTAGCTCAAAAAATGCATTTTTCAAGCACTGCTGTGCGCACAATTTTGATTTGGTTCTAATGAATGCAGTAGGCTCCAATATTCAAACCATGCTGCTTTTCAAACTCTAGATAGTATCTTTACCTTCTTATCATTTACCTTGGCATCATATCATATCTTTCACACTAAATCTAAAAAAAATACTGTGATATAAGATGGACATCCAGAAAGTCAGCAGTAGAGGCAGTTTTGCAGAATCTACCAGCACTAGTAGTTATTCTACAAAGGATTCTGGATTGTACTCGTAAACAGCTTGCTGAGGCAAAGGGTATACTAGAAACACTCAGTTTCATGAGTTCTTAGTTGTTCTTATATTCTTGAGTAAATTGCTAGACAAGGCTTTCAATCTATCTGCATATTTACTGAAAATTAGTCTAGATCTGGTAATAGCATCTTATTCAATCCAGCTTTTTGGAAAAAAAAATTGAAAACATGAGAAATTCAAAGTGATAGCAATTGAAGCAACTGAGTTGGTTCAAAGATGTGATATTAAACAAACTACAAGTTACACAGAAAACGTAAAAGAAAAAGATTCTATGATGAAATTGCAGAGGATGAGGGAATATCTTATCAAATAAAGAAATCCACACTTGAATCCTATTTAGTTTCCTTAGATCCTATTATAAATAGTATAGGTAAAAGATTTTAGCATTTTGAAAATGTGGCTTCAAAATTTAGTGCTTTAGATCAAAATTATTTTGACAACACAGATGTGAACAGATTGGAAATTTTAGCGCACACTCACTCAGATGCCATCCAAAGTCAAACTGAACTTATACTAGAGCTTCTTTCATTCAAAGACATATACAAAGAGATAATGAACAGTAGCAGTATGTCAAATCAAAGTGTCAAAAACTGACCATAAACAATCTACTTGAATTCATGATTGGCAATAACATTTATTTCAATACTCCATTTATCTTAACCTATCCACATTGTTCCACATTTTCCTGACCTTACTAATAACTAGGGCTGTTGTGGAACAAGCCTTTTGCTAGCTCAAGCACATGAAATCTTGCCTTCATTCTACAATGGACATGGATATATTATCTGGGTTAGCTTTGATCTTCATTGAAAGACAATTGGCTACTAAGGTGGATTATGATAAAGTAATTGATAACTAATCTATACATTTATCGATGAATGTTGCTTTTGTGGAGGAAAATAAGATCTCATTTTTTTCTAACAATTTTCTTTCATTCAGAGTATAAAATCCGGTCAAAATATTTGTCTAGATGAGGATGTTTTCATCACAGTGCTTGATTAATCATCCAGAAAATCGACTATTTTTGAATTTGATGGGCCTTGTGGTAGTTTACCACCCAGCCACTCTTTGTTTTAATTTTAGTGTTGTGTTTGAATTGTCTTTAGATGAAGATTAGTGGGTTAATATTGATTTAGTAAACCCTCTTTTTGAAGTAGATTAATTCGTATAAGTTATAAACAGTAATGTTCTTTACATTTCATTGTATACTCTTAAAAAGTGTCATGTAGACCAACTAAAAAAACTTATTTTAATATGTAACACGTAGATTTATTAGTTAATCTCAAAGTGATATAAATCATATTTAATCATAATTTTTTCTCTGAGAAAAACTAATAAATTTTTGTTAACAAATCAGAGGAATTTTTTCAAGTTGGTCCAAAGAAACACTTTTTTCAGTGTACAGGTATACCTCTATTAGTGTGGTCAATTTGTTCCAAAAATTTACACAGTTCAAGGTCTTATAATTTAATGTGTTTTTTTCTTTCAACTTATAATTAGTTACTTTAATTTGTACAGCAATACCTACATCATACTATACCAAAACTCACATTATCCAAGGTAATCTGAGTTTTATATTCAATATCTAAAGAATTTTAAGTGGATTAATAAAAATCAAACAGACCCTGCTTTAGAAGTGTATTAATTTGTATCTGTTGAATACAATTTTGTTCTTTACTTTTCAGTGTTTATTTTACATCTTGAGTATGTACTAAGCCTTGATCCAGAAACCCAGATCAATCCTGATCCCAAGTTTGCTGGATAAATGATCTAGTATTGTATTTATACTAAATTATTTAAGCCTTGAGGTGATAGCTTAGTGATTACAAGGCATAAGACTCAAACTTTGGTGATGGAAAATTGATACTTGTTGAAGAAAAGGAAATTTTTCAACAGGAATTAAATGTTTCTTCTTTACATTTGTTAAAAGTGTGAGATGCAAATGAAAATAACATTTGTAAGGTTACTTTTAAAATTCCAAGTCATATTCTAATTGATCTATGATAATAAATTAACAATAAGTATAGTGCTTATTAAATTTGTGATTGGTCCTTGTCAAGGTTGATAATGAAGTCAAGAGCTTTTTGCAGCTATTATCCTGATAGGTAAGATAGTTATATGAATATGGTTTTGCAAAATTGCTCGCTCACCCACTCCCTTTTCCATCAACTATCATGGCATGCCAGTGACGAGACTTTGTTGAGATATTTTGAAATGAGACATAGTTCAGGGAGAAGTGGATTCATACCTTTCCCAAAGCTATTAATGAAATAAAGAACACAACAGTCTTAGTTGGAATTTGAATCAGTTCACAACTATTCTCCCACTCATTAAATTTCTATGTCTTTTTTATTTTGAGCTAAATAGTCTAATTTTAGCTTTTTTTTTTTTTTTTTTTTTTTAATAATGTAGCATTGCTTCATAAAACTAAAGTTACATTATCTATGCTGATGCTAAAAAACTGGTTCTCAACCTGGGGGCACGCATCCATAAGGCAATTTTGGGAAATGCTAGAAGAAGGTGGCAAATAAGCTTTTTCATTCTATTGCTGACGTATACAACTTATTATCTAATGGACCTTATATATTGGAAAGTAAATCAAATCTATTCTGTTGTTCAGTCACTAAATCTTTTCAATTATCAATATTTTTTTTTGCCCATAGTTCAGAGAAGGATAATTAACATTCAAAGACTTTTTGTTAGGCCTGGATCTTCATATCTAGTCTCTGTTGAGTAGCGGAAGCCACATTGGGTTGAAGTGCACACATACACTCAGTGGACATATTGATGTGTGATGCCTCTAAATATATTACTCGAATCAAACATTATACGCATTGCTAACATAAAAGAAAAATTCTGTTCACTGCCATCACAGAAGGCCAAAGAATGGATTGGCCAAAATGGTGCCTTAAAAACACAAACAGCAAGGAGTTCAGTTGTCTGGAAAACCCTTTGAAATATTTCTTTGTTCACAGATACATGAATATATATATATACATATATATATGTATATATATATATACATATATATTTATGAAATAGATATATATATATATATATATATATATATATATATATATATATAATCTGATAGAATGAATTATAAATTGCGTTATATTATATAGAAACCTATTCGAAATGAACACTCACCCTAAGTAGTGCAAATAGAATAGAGAATTGAAGAAGATGGGGCTACTGCAGAAATCAAACCTGCCACCAATAGGGCAGCCGGTTCAACTTAGCAATGCTCTTACCATTGAGCTAAACAGAGCTTTGTTTATTCTATTTACATTGTCTTGGGTGAGTGATACATTAACTGTGTAAAGACAGGAGAGTGTTTCAAATAATTTTCTATATAATATAACACAATTTTCATTTCTTTCTGTCAGATCATGGATATCCATCTTTTAATACATAATTGTCGAGTTAAAAGAAATGAATAGATAGAGAATAAACAAGATGAGAATTCAAGTTGAAAGCAGTTATTTGGTCCTTTGCTTTACCAGCTACTGTTCAACTCAATGGTAAGGGCATCACTATGTTGAAGTGGAGGCAGGTTCGATTCTTGCTGCAACTCGATTTTCTTTAATTGTTTAAATCTTGTGGTTGGTACCATTGTTACACTCCTGCCTGATTGTGCACCAATTTTGTAGCCTTTTAACCCCAACAGAATCTCCCACCTTGTATGGGACTGATCCCCTCTCATGTTCAAGCAATAGTGTTGTCTCAATGCCTTTTAATCGTACCTTGTAGATGTATATCATGCTGGTGTTTGCTCTCAAGAGTGGAGAGTCATTCTTGGGTGTTACATCATCCCAATACATCGCTTCCAAAATTGAGCATCGTTTTCCTGCAGCAATTCTCTTGGCATCTTTCTGTGAGATCATCCACATTGGCACCTATGCACACCTGAACCGTACTTGGACACCCCTCAAGTCGTTTGCAAAGATCTTAAATGATTTACTACAGAATACTGTGTCATAGTCAGTGAGCAGTTCAACTGATCGCCCTCTCTATCAAAAAAATGACTCCAATTGTCAAATGACACTTGCCAAATCTTGTCTAATCAATGGTTGCCATACAGAGAACCGAGTAGGACCACAGTCGATGAGGGCCAGATAGTATCTTCCACCGTAACGGGTGATGTCCATATCCACCCTGCACCATGTGTCACTCACACCAAGTCAGTTAGAATACTGAGGAGAGCCCTGAAGGATTGAGGAGTCTTACTGTCCCTTGATCTCCAGTGAAAGCCACCATTTACTGCTAATTTGAAAACTCAACAAGTACAAATAATAATAATCCTGGCACTTACTGATAAGAGAATAATGTGATGAAAATTTTAATTGTATATGACTTGTGTATTTAATAGAAATGTTTTGCTGATGTGGCAGATATTTGAATAAGGAATGATCCGTAATACTATTGGTATTACTGGATTTTGCGAGTCAGAGGAATGTTTAGAAATGAGTTCATTTTGTTTCAAAATCTTTGTTCAGAGAAAAGTCTCATGGGTTGGGGCACTCTGGCCCCAATGTTCTAAGCTACCCTGCAGTCAGACAAAGAGTTACTATAACTAAGAATAGTAAATCATTGACTGACGAAGCTGGAGTCATTCTTAGTGCAAATGAAGTAGGCTAATGTTTGTCAAATGTGAATATATCAACAAAAAGAATCATGTCTGTTTTATGGTTTGTGAAATGTGAATATATCAATTAAATCATTCAAAGTGAAGTGACTCTTTTATTTTTAGTTAAAGTTAAATACAAAAATAAATAAGTATCAGCTTTAGATACGAAATCTTAGATGTAGCCATGTATGCAATAAGTCACTTCCTTAATCCACGGTTCATAGAATATCTGGACCAAGTGCATCAGTGCTCATTTGGAACCTGACTTTCTTAATTGGTTACCCACCTTCTCTCTCTCTCTGATATTATTTTATCAACCACCCAGCCGATTCGAACTTCACCGTTTTTTTCCACTTTGACTAATCAACCTAGCTAATTTCATTTCAGATACGCTCAGTAAATAAATTGCAAGTCTTCTCCTTTAGCTCAACCGTGTATTCACACCTCCATCTCCGGTGAATGAAATGACAATGCTTTTACTACATAACAGTCACAATTATTTTCTGTCTTCCAGTTATTTTTACTCCACAGAGATAAGCCCCATGTGTTTTTGTCACCTAAATGACCCAAAGTATTTCTGTTGTGTTTTATTCCAGTGTTTGAGGATGGCTCCCAAGTTGCTCTCGGTGATCATAAATTCAGGTGCAGTATATCACCCTACCTGGCAGTTAGGCATACCACCGATAACCCTGTCTCCATTATTATTCTCTGGTCTTCGAAATACCAAGCTTTATGGATGTATAGCATTTCAGTTGCCTCCCCTTCATTAACTCACAGCTACCACCTATTTTCTACCTAAGTGCTAATTTCTATCTTTTTCTTCTACCTAGCTTGTAGCTGTCACTATATACCATTCTATCATGGATCCAACCTCCTTCTTTAATTAGGCTGTAATCTATTCTAAACAGGCATCTTCTATCACGATCAATCCCACTAATGTTGACGTATTTTCATTTCAACTTATATGTATTTATACATGTCCCATTTGTTAAATCATAAAATGTATGTCCTACTTATTTGTCTAAAAAACACAAATGGCTACCGGATGTTTTCATCTAAATAAGATGGCCACTCCTGTCTTTCTTCTTCAACGATTATCGTGATGTCAGCATGTGGTGGCAAACTCAAAGCATGTGGAGACAAATTCTTTTATTCCCAGCGACTACAACCATTTCAACCATGTGTGATTGTCAATGCAAAAAATGAGCTTTGTGAAACAATACATGGTCAAATTATGGGACTGAAGTTAAGCCATAAAAGACCCTGTAGATCAGAGATTCGAGGAGACAGGAAAGATAAAGATAGTTGTCTCCTCTGACGATGTACGATACACTTCAAAATCTGAGGCCACAAATCCTGATTAGGAAGACCCTGATAATCATCTGAAAATATGTTCGATCAGCAGCGTATAACTGCCAGCACATCTACATCAGAGAGACTGTGACACATAAGGAAAAATACCGTCTTCATAAAGTCAGCCTAAGCTATCCATGACCTTTGTACAACCTCTCCTCTCTCTCCGGGCTCAAATTCACCATGATTTTATTTTATGTATGGTATCCGGTAAGTTGTTCTCCAGCAATTTTCAGCAAACAATTGATAGCCGTAGAGCTGTTAAAATTGGTAGTTGTATACAATTAATTGCTAGGTTTCACTTTACTGGTGTCGCTAACTAGATATCAATTTTATTGCTGTTTCCATTCATAGTCGTATTTCACTGAACTGGTATCACTAATCAAGGTCCTCAAAAAGGGTATTGGACAATATTTTGGTTCCAGACTTTGAGGAGGCACCAGATAGAATTACCTCCGATGTCTTTGGACCTTGGGTAACAGCGATAAATGATATTTTAATTCTTTCCTTATGACTTGATGTTAATTTACACAGTGTAAATTTATTTTTAAAACAAAAACATTCAATGAAAGTTTTTATTCACTTTGTAATATCTGTAACACTTCTTGATAACATTAATTGTTATTCTGTTTGGTATTCCGGATGCATAAGACCCTACGAAAGCCTACATCATACAGAAAGCTAAAGAAGTAGAGTTAAAACCTACAGTATAGTCAGTGTGCAAAAGAGAGGCCAAAAGTTTTCCTCAAGATTCTTCAACTAAACCATGTGATATAACAGAAAGTGAAGGTAGATTTTTGGTAACCTTCCACTAAGCCCAGTAATGATGTCATAAGCCACACCCTCCATCCCTGAGACAGTAACAAAATTTGGAGAAAGGGGAAGCAAGACCGTCAATATCTTGAGAATTATACATCATAGAACAGAAATGATACCTTAAAATGTTTGTATTGGAGTATTGTATTGATTATAATTGTATTCAAATTAGGCCATCAGAGATCTAGAGGTCAGCTATAAATGGAAATTTCATCACTGTTGGAAAAAAATCCACCCATAGTTTGGAAATTAAAGTTTTACATCAGTGATGCATGGAATGATTAGAAAACAACCAGTTGAAGATATTTCTACGGATTTAGGGCCTATTCTCACCAAAATTCAGCCTTAATGATTTGTTGAAAAATAATGCAGTTTTGAAACTCATTCAAAACTGTTCCAAATACAATAAGTTTATATTGTATTGAGTAAAAACTTCAATTATGTCAATTTAAACATGCTTGATCATAGTCATTTTCAAGGATTTCTGATGTAGATGTAGTTAACCTTCATACCTTTTTGTAGGTAGGTTATCGGGGGTCAAAAGGTCAGATTCTGCAGAAAACAAAGAAATGACAGCAGCATTGGAAAATAGATTGTGTATGTTTATTTCTTGAACTCCTTTGTCTTCCGATATAGATGAGTGTGTAAACAAAACAATGCTTGGCATCTCCCCTGGTTGGTTTGGAAAAGTTTTCTTATGTATGAAATTGTGTGGTATAGGATGGGTACTTGTCAATTGCAATGACAATATTATCAGTCAGGTTCAAGATCCTATCTGGCAGACAGCTAAGTCAAGGGTCTGAGAGCATCATGTATCCTTGACATACATATAGATATGAACACATATACACGCACATACACATACATGTATGTATATGTGTTTATATATATACGTTTATTGCGTTAATGTGAGATGATCTGACTGAATGTTGGTAATTTGACAATTGGAAGGTGGAGAGAACACACACACAAATAGGTGAACTGTAGCATGATTCTAGTTAAAAAAAAGACAATAACTCTTGGAAATAGGATAAAGAAAGATGTTTTGTTTCTAGTACTCTCTGAACAGCGGAGGCTATGGCTTATGATGTTATTACTGGGGTTAGTGAAAGGTTACCGAGAGTCTACCCCCACTCTTTTTGTTATGCCACATAGTCCACTTCATGAAATTATAGAAAAACTTGAGGCCTATCTTATGCATATGGGGACCCACTCAGTCAATATATCAAGTGTAAAGGAATATTAACTTTATATTTTATGTTTTAAAATAACTCAGATCTTTAAGAAATCTACCTATTATTGAAGCTGTTATATACACAAACCTTTAAAAAAATATCAGCATTAAAAGTTTTTTCCAAGGTTGAAGAAAATAAAAAAAAGAATTGAGGATAAAACATCTACTTAATGACCACTGATTTTGTCAGTTTCTCCATCCAGAATAATGGACTCTTTCACTGAAAGGTAACACTTTTGCTGATAAAAGTATCTCCTACCCACATTTGAAACAACGGACTCTTCCACTGAATCGAATTCAGTGATTTCTTTAAAATACATACATATACATATATATGTATATATATATATGGGGATAATCTAGTTTAAAAATAAATTAAAGACAACAGAATCCAAGTATTAACCACATTGTAAAAATCCAAATTCAAATAACTTGGTAAATAAATTTCATTGGATGCTTAAAAGAAGAAAAAAAAAAAAAGAAAGAAAAATGTCGGTGTTATTGACCAGCTTATTGAAAAAAGAGAAAAAAAATTTGCAAGTAATGATTTTTTGGGGGATAGCTTCTATTTACAATGTAACTAAAATCCTAAACTGAACCGAAGCTTGCACGTTTTGTCTTTTCTTTTGAATGAACCCGAAGGTCTGATTTGACATTTCAAAAGGTGAAGATAAAAGGTATAAACTATACTTATTTCCGTACTGATGGCAGGCGGCAAGGGTCCAGTTTTTTTGGCACTAAAGTCACGTTGTAAATAGAACTTTTTAAAAAAATAGAAATTTTAATTCTCGATCAAGATTCGTTGAATCGAAATTAACAAAATCGTTATAAAAAGATGTTTTTTCCTAAACAGAATGAATTGCTTCAACTGATTCTGACATCAGTTCCTTGGATACTAATTCATTTTTTATTAAAAAACAAGAAAAAAAAAAGTAACCTTTATAGGGTAAGTGAGTGAATTGGCTCTAAAACGGATGATCAATTTTCAATGTACGTACAATGTAATTCTGGGCCCAGTGTTCGTGCCTGTTTCCAATTCAGTTGAACCAGATATCTAATTTATAATACAAATCTCATCTACACTGGACTGATTGCAAACATGGCTGAAGAAACTTAGGATTTAGGGTTAGTGATTGGTTATATGATCATTAAATAACGGGAAAAATGAAAGAACAAAACTTCATTATCGCAATGGTGATTTCGCCACCGTAATTTGAATACACGCGCAAACACCCTCCGCACATTCCTGGGCGGTTGAGCCCACAAAAATATTCGTATTTCAATTCCTTGACTGAAGTGAAAAATTACCGTCGCTTCTGCAATTCCGAGAAATATGTGTGGAACAGAGCACTAGACGTAAAATTGTGTCCATACTCAGACTGTTGAATTCAAAAAATATTGCAGTAAGTCAGAAAGTCAATGATTTTGTCAATTTAACGAATTATATTGATAATTTTTTTTCAAAACTGATGAATTTCTCAAGGAGGTGAAGGTCTTATGGATTCCAAGCTCAGAAATTATCTGCAATTTTTCCCCTCTTATGGAGAGCCTGGACCCATTTCGGTCAATAGAGTCAAAGTCAATGAAACATTTTCAAGGGGAATATGAAAATAACTTTTCGCATTACCTTTATTTCTCATTGGCATAAAAGTGAACTAAACTCTCAACATCTATGTTATGGTTAAAGCTTAGATAAAAAAAATTAATTCTGATCACATTTTTGTGAAAAGAATGCATTTTAAACGTAACAGTTAGTTAGAAGACTGAGAAAGAAATGAATAACAATTATTAATAATAAATGAATAGATTCGAATAACATGGATAAATAAAATGAAAATAGTAAATATATTAGAAAATCATCTGACTTTTTAACAAAAAATTGTGACCCAAACGTTCACAAATTTATTATTTGAATTCAACATTAACATTAACTTGAATAATGACTGACTAAATGAATGTTACCTTCATTTCATAACAAAATAAATTTCGTAAAACAAAGAAAAGAAATATGTTGTTGATCATTTTTTTAAAATTTCGTTTCATAAATGTCTTTAAAAACTTTTCAACGACATCAAGTCTTTTGGGATATTTTAGAAATAAAGACACTAACTAAACGAGAGGGGTGTAACCGGATACTTCCGTACGAATGGCAGAAAGTTAAGATACAGATTAGTATTTATATTTACGTAGTAAATAGAATTCGCCACCTAAAATTTTAAAAGTAACTAATTGACAGATTTCCTGAAGGTCTTATCAATTACTGAAAGCACATTTTCTGTTTTCAAGAGGCCAGACCTCTCTCGTTCAGTAGGGCCGAAATAATAGAAAGGATTTATCCAAAAATACCCCCCATCCCAAAAAAACTCTGGAGATCGCCAAATTGAGTCCAGAAGAACATTTTTGATTCAGATCTGGTAACCCCTAAAAACCGAAAATCGTACTGTAAGTTTCATTCCAAAGATTTTTTTTTGTGTGCATTATGTCAATGAGAATTTAAAGACCTTCTTTTCGCTTTTTGGGAAAGTGTGAGTTTCGAACACCAAAAAAAAAAAGCTGGGGTGGACAGAAAGGAGGGTGCACATTAGTATTATAATTATTTTTCAAATAGAGCCCCCAACCCCAAGAAAAACTATTTGAAAAAAATGTCTCTTTACAAAACTGACAAATTCCCCGAGGGAAAGAAGATCATTGATTGAGTGCATAAAATTACTCAGGATTTTTTTCCACAGGTTTTTCGGGTTTTAAAGGCTTAATTCTTGACATCTTCATGGCGATATTTTTGTTCTGAAAGTGATTGCTGGAATCTGTTTAGATCTTATTTTTCGATCTTGAAAGATTCATTTATTTGTTTTTCTAAGATTTCAAAATGTATCAACAGTCTATTTTTAACTTGTAAAACCGGAAACGAAACGATTTTAGAAAAACAATTCAACTTATGCTGAACAATTACCGACCATGTGTCTTTCATTTTTTTAACAGCATTAATTTGTTTTTTGTTCATTTTTTAGCATTATGTATTTGATCTTTTTCATTTTTCAACACCGTTCATTCTGTCCTTTTTTAAAACATAACTCATCCGTCCCTTTTCTTGGAAAAAAATCATTTGTCCTTTTTCTTTTCAACAACATCGCCTTTTTGTCCTATATTCATTCTTTTTAGGAAATTTTAAACGAAACCCTTAAAACAATTCGTTCTTCAAGGGTTTTTAAAAATAATCATTTACTTTGTTTTCAAATGGTTTTTGATATTATTCCCCATTAATGTTATTTTGTGAGGTGGTTGTCTTGTTTTTGTTACATATATCTTCTGAAGATGAAGAAATAGGAAGATTATTCGATGAAGAAGATGTATTTATTTCTTCTTGTTCTTCTTCGGAAGGAACAAGAAATGCTTTCGTTTGTTGTGAACATTCTTCACAGTTGATCTTACTGTTATGAATTGCCTCCATGATATAAGGACTGAATTGGGTGCACAATTCTACCTCAAGAATATGGCAACGGACTCGGGTTTTCAACAATTGATCGATTAAATCTTCCAGTTCCTTGCTCATTTCATCCAGTCGTGAAATCAGTTCCGTATGGTTGAAATACTCCATTTCAAACTGCAAAAAAGTCCAATGAATTATAATTGAAGCTCACACACAACCAGCAAAAATGTCGTCTGCTTCAAAGGGCGTCTTCTCGTTTATCTTTGAGCGCTGAGTTTTATTCAATTTGATTAGTATAAATTTTAAATCATTATCCCATGAAACTCAAATTTTTATCTAATTTTCTCTTTCAATTGAAAATAAAATTAACTCGTTTGAAAAAGAAATTAATGTAAATACGACATTAAATTTATATCTATTGTTAAAACCATTCAAGTTAGTTTTATTTTAAATTTCGCAAATTTCTAGAAAAGTACTCTATTTTTCTTTATTCTGGTATTCATAATGAGTGGTGGAAATTGGAGTATGGGGTAGGCAACCATGGCGTAGCGGAGGTTCTCAACGCCCGGGGGTATAGATAATTTTTGCGCCCAAACCTCAAAATGAATTACATTGTTATTGATTTGAATAAATTAGATTATCAAATTGTTTTTATTCGTTCACCGTTTATATCATCTAGTGAGCGAGTGTGTGAAACTTTTCCATCAGGTCAACCTTTCTTACATTATGTTGAATCATGTAGGGACGGTAAATAAATCACAGAAAAACTTTTATTCATTCAAATTTGAAAAAAAAGATATTTTGAATTGAATTGAAATATTACACGCATCATAACTAAGAAAATTAAAATATTACTTATTTAATAGAAAAAAAAAAATCTTATGACATTCAGTCTTACTCAGAATACCGAAGTTGTGACGTTTCTCCTTATCTTGTTTTCTTGATAGCTCAAGGTAATGACTTTTGTTCCGTGATTTTAATTCCTGTGACTTTTATTCCTGGATTCTTTCTCTAAATATACTGTAAAACTTTGTAGTGGTGAAAAAATATTTGCTCAAAAATTAATTTTCAAAAAAATCATTTTGATTATTTTAATACTCTTCATTTTTCATGATTACTTCTGGAACGTTTTTAAATAAAATTGAATTTTAATGATTTTGATAATTGGGAGATTTTTGATGGAATGTTTTAATTAGATACAGATATTCATTAAAAATGTTCAGAGGACTGGAATGCAATAACTTTCAAGGGTCAAAACAGAAAAGGGGATTTTTTTTTCACTTCTGGGTGTCCAAATCAAGGGGAAGTTTTTTTCTATTTTGAGCAAAAAATTGGAAGGGAGCTTATTGTTTTATTTTTAGTGGTCAAATTTATTGGGAAGATTATTTTTTCACTTTCAATTGTTAAAATCAAAAAGGATTTTTTTCACTTAGAGGAGTCAAAATCCAAGTGGGTTTTTCTAACTTATGTTAGTCAAAATTGTGGGGTAAGATTTTTTTTTCAATATGAGTGGTCAAAATCGAAGGGATTTTCTCTTTACTTTTAGGGTCAAAATTGAGAGGGAAGATTTCTTTTCACTTTTAGAGGTCAAAATTGTGGACAAGTTTTTTTGTTTTTTTAGGTAGAAATCCAAGGGAATTTTTATACTATCAAGGGGAAGATATTTTTCAATTTTGAGGGACAAAATCAACAAAGAACTTCCATTTTTCTCTTCTAGGAGTCAAAAATCGAAAGGAAACTTTTCTTCTCCCTTTCAAAAGTGAAAATCGAGGGGAATTTCTTTTTTCCTTTCTTTGGTTTAAAAATCAAGAATGGAGATTTTTTTCTCTGTTTTAGAGAAAATACACGTTCCCTCTCGATTGTGTCAACCTTTTTCCATCCCTAGTGTCAAAATCTAAAATGAATTCTTCTCATTTTAAGTGGTCAAAATTAATGGGAGACTTTTTTCTCTTATATTGGTCAAAATCCTAGGGGAACTTTTTCTACATTTAGCATCAACCCCCTCCCCCTTTTAACATCATATCCTCCAACAATTGAGGAGAACAGGGTTTCATTTCTCATTTTATGTGTCAAAATCGAAAGGTAAACTTTTTTCTCTTTTATTGGTCAAAACCAAGGGGTAACTCTTCCCCCTTTTTATCAGTAACCTCCTCCCTTTTTTGAGAATATACCTCTACTTTTCAACATTCAATTCTTTTTTCAACATCAGACCCCTCTTTTTCATTACATCAACCCCCCCCCCTCTTTATGAAGATTAGCCCTACACATTTCTAACATTAATGCCTTTTTATAAACTTTGCCCTCTCATTATCCCATTTTTTTTATTACTTTAGTCTTCCTAACATAAGCCCAATCTTTTTGCACATTTGCCAAACATCCCTTTGTACATTAGCACCCCACTTTTTCGACATTAGCCATTCCTATTTTGTAAAGAGTGGTATAAGATCAATTTTAAAAACAAATCTAATTAAATACACTTTGGGTTTGTCCCGTTTCTCTCAATATGTGCCTGGTAAGATTTTGGTCTTGTGTGACGAGAATAAAACCTTCTGTTTCAGGTTTCAGCCAAGAGCACCATAACCACTGATGGGCCAGATTTTTGCCAACATCAGGGTCTTGTACTCACAATGGATATCGGCCATGTAAAGGTTTTTCGTCCCAGTTGTTCTTTTTAGGTTTGTTAGGCCCTCATTTTTTGCCTTTTGTTTGATGTTTTTTGCCTCTGCTGTTGGTATCTCACTTCCTATTTCACCCTGATCGTTTAGGTGTATGTCTTGTTTGAATTTTTGGTTCTCTTTAATTATTGAGTGTAGCTTTTTAGTTGATCCATGCTGGTAGACAAGTTTTAATGCCTAGTCATTTGTCAACTTTAGATGTCTCTTGAGCCCTATGGTTGTGGTTTTTTATGAAGTCTTATATTTGAGCTCTAGTTGGATTAATCCTCCCCCCTTTTTTGCCCTAGGTGATATCATTTCTAAGTTTCTTTACTGTTGCTAGCATACTTTCTAGGTTATTATCATTTTTGGCAATCAATTTCAAATGTGAGCAATAGACTTATTGAATATGTGATATCCATAACCTGTGCTATTTAGTTTATTTGAGAGAGGTAAAATAGAGAATAATAAGGGTGAAAGAGATTGTTGATCTGTAGGTTATCACATCTAATTTTACCATTAAGTTGGTTGAAGATTAAAGTAGTATTCCATTTCTTTATACTGACTTTTAGAAAGTTAATAAGAGAGGGAGAAATCTTTAGTAATTCATATGACCTCATGATCCAGTCGTGTGGAACACTATCAAGTTTTTTATAGGCTATCCATGCAGTGCTTAGGTTCTTATTTTTTTAATGGCATTTTTCTTGCAGCATCTTATTGATCAACAAATGATCTTTGCAACCATAAGAACTTCAGCATCCATTCTGCTCTTCAGGGGGTATGTTGTTAATTTCAAGGAATCAATATGTTTTTCCAGTTTGATTGGTTGATTATTTTTGAGGTCAACAGTGTCATCAGTTTTGGGTAGTAAGTAATGCATTGAGTTAGCCATTCCAGGCTTTGCTGTGGGTTGTTGATGGTATTAGAGAACAGGTTTGAATGGGAAAGCATTCAGCCAGTAGTTGGGAACCTTATCTATTCCTGGGAATTTCCATTTTTGTGATTTTTTGAGAGCTTGTTGTAATTCCTCAATGTCTACGTTGACCCACTCCTGTTCCTCCACTTGACTGAATTTCTTTTCAGTTTTTTCATCCATTCTGCATCCCTGTTCTTTTTACCTTCCCATATCTTATTCCAATAATACCTCACTTCATCACTTGATGGTGTTTTTTCTACAGGCTTTGTTGATTTCCCAATAGAATTTTTTCTTGTTAGTTTTGAAAGTGTTATTTTGTTTGCTAATGACGACGACAACAAGGAGGAGGATGTTGTTATTGTTGATGAATAATAATAATAATCATCATCATCATCATCATCATGAGCAACATTTACATAAACATTATTATTAATGATAATAATAATGATGATGATGATAAATATATTATGAGAGTTATACAAACATTACAACAAGTATATCTAATTTTAGACTGAATTACTTTTCAGGTTATTTTGTTTGTTGATTAATTATAAATGATATTTGTTTATAAATATGCACTACATAGTAGCTGCAGTTATTTAATCAAGGTACATCTAAAATGTGTTGACTTGGAGAACACAAAAAACAATTAATACTAATTATAAAGTAGTCTCTCTTATCTATTTATTTGCAAATATGTAAAAAATCTCGGTTCCTCCTTGTCAAATCAGATTGTAATAATTTTCTCTCCAATGTACATTGGAGAGTTATCTTTTTTCTTATCAATTCTAGGTTACATGCCTTTCTTTATTATGCTATAGAATTATCTATATGAAAATAAGCGATCTGAAATTGAAATTAGAATATTTTGACTAACTTACATACTATCTAAAATTCGAAGAAATGCTATAAGTTATACATGTTTTGAGTTGTATATATTTTTCTTTCAACAAATAAACTATGTCAATGTATAGTTTCTCTTGTTAAAAATTTAAAAAATAAAATAGATTTTATTAATCTTTTTTTTTTTAAAAGTAAAAAATTCAATGAAAGCGGAAAAAGTTCTAACACCGATGGAGTTACATTCAATGTGGTATTATTGTAAAACCACACCGGTATCACACGACACCGGCGGATTTTATCCATTAAATTTGTTGGGTGCAAGCGCTGGCGGTCTCTATAAAGATGTTTTACCACGTTTCTTTGGAACATGAAATTCTACTTCACCCTCGCTATTTCGGACCAAATTTATTGAATATTGTGAAAAAGAAGCTTTTTACTGAAGTGGAAGGGACATGCACAGGGAAATATGGTTTTGTCATTGCTGTAACTACAATAGACAATATTGGAGCCGGACTTATTCAACCCAGTCGAGGGTTTGTGGTCTATCCAGTTAAATATAAAGCCATTGTTTTCCGACCATTTAAAGGTAAAAAAAATTGATATTATTTATTTTACTCACATAATGACGAGTTGAAATCTCACGCATAATAGCTAGCGAATTTGGAAGATCTTGAACTTAGAGCATTAATTTTGATGAAAGTATGCAACGACGCTCTAAAATTTAGCATCCAAAATATTCACGTTTGTAAGCCATTCGCAACAAAATACTCAGCAGATATCAAATCTAGGTAATCCTTTGGGATAGGTGCATTAAAAACTTATGTAGATGTATTGCCAGAGAAATAACTTCCCAGCGGAAGCAATTAGCTGCCGCTTTTGTTGTTGAACTTACGGAACAAAAAGTGAGAAAACTTTGAACATTTGAAACTATTTTATTAAATTCAACTACAAAAGATATGATTTAGGATTGGGGTTACAATTAACATCAGGAAAGAATATTTATAAATATCTTAATTATCAGGTACTGCCATTTTTAAAAGGCTAAAAGTAACTAGATTTTTTTTTTTAAGTAAGA
Organism: Thysanoteuthis rhombus; assembly: GCA_963457665.1. Lineage (NCBI taxonomy): Eukaryota > Metazoa > Mollusca > Cephalopoda > Oegopsida > Thysanoteuthidae > Thysanoteuthis > Thysanoteuthis major. Next base: position 49,804,339 of record OY735198.1, read on the forward strand.
AGGCTACTGGTGAGCTTTAATTTCCTGGTTATGAAATAACAATTGGGAAATTAGAAATACTAACCTTAACCCACCTATTCATCCAAACCAGAGACTTACTATACCCAAGCCTGACGGACCATAATCCCAAATCTACCCCCTAACCTCAAACCTACTTACTAACCCTAGACCTTACAGAACTATGTGCCATACTGATTCTTATTCGAACGGTATTTTTAGATAAAAAATTTTAGGCACTCAAAATGGCCATGGAGGAGTAGTTAACGATATATAGGGTTATCTTGCGAAATATCGACATGACATTTTAATGCACCAAATACCAAAGAATTACTCGAATCTAATTAAAAAGGGAGGGGGGTCCAATAATTTCATTCAACAGAATGAAAAAAAAATTATTGCTATTTTTATTTGTACTATTTCAAAGAAAAAAATTCAACTAGAAAAAAGTAGTGTGCTCCCGACTATATGGTTAAATAGCTGATGGAGTGTTTACTTTTAGACTTTATGTACACTTTGAAGAAAATTAGATTTGGTAGTTGGTTGTAAATGACCATTGAGTGCCGTCACTGCAGCAACCAGGATGAATCAGTGACATTAAACTACGATGTGATTGTATACAACTCCTGAAATGATTTTGATGTTGTGTTTCTTATTTTCATTTATTTCTATTTATTCACTTCAAGGTGAAGTCCTCGATGCAGTAGTCACCCAAGTCAATAAAGTGGGTCTGTTCACTGAAATTGGTCCACTCTCCTGTTTCATCTCTCGTCATTCAATCCCTGCAGACATGGAGTTTGATCCCAACTCAAACCCTCATTGCTACAAGACAAAAGATGAGGACGTCGTCATTCAGCAAGATGATGAAATTCGTATCAAAATTGTTGGTACTCGTGTAGATGCAAAAGACATTTTTGCTATTGGAACTTTGATGGACGATTACCTTGGTTTAGTTAGTTAAACGTTGGTTTAGCTAGTTAAGCAATTTTTTTTTTAACTTCAAGATGGATGTATAAGGACAATGAGAGGCAGATGGATGAATTAATAAATCATTATTTTTTATTTTAAATTTCACCTCATATTTTTGATACTCTTAGAAACTGTAAGCTGTAATACTGTTGTCAAAAATCCTGAAAAAAAGACTAGCTTTTAACTTTCTTGACTCTTGTGAAAATTCATCATATTCAATGGTGTAATGATAGAAAAAGTAAGGGAACACAGACCTGATTGTACGTAGATTTTTCATGCATTCTTATTGTTAGTACATTTTAGGGGTACCTTGATTCAATATTCATAGCTATGGTGCACTGTTTCAGCTAATTTGAAAAGATGAATAGAATGAGAATCCTAGTTGTATATAGGTAGTTAAGGAATGCTGTTCCTCCTCCCAGCGAATGTTCCACAGCACTAAACTACTGGTTACATCTATTTTTTTCAGACTCCTAAACAACTAATGATACATTTAATGTTTTGGGAAAATGGTATTTTGCAAATATGAGGTTAGATTTGAAGAAAAAAATGATCAATCATCATTTTAAGCGGTTATATCATATCATTTACATGAAAGACTGATTACATGAAGTAATTTTTTTGTGTGTGTGTGAAAGATAATAAACATATTTATCATCTATTATTTTGTATTGTTTTTTTTTTTTTTTTTTTTTTTATGGTAATCTACAGGTGTGGCTTATAATTTACTCATTAAAAATAAACCTTATACGATGTAACATGAAGACAGGCCCAGTAAGCCAGAAGTGAATTATAGTAAAATGCCCAAGTAAAATGAAGACGAATGGATGGACAAAATAACATCGGCACCCTCTCACGACACTTGAAGCACATGTACGATATTTGCAAATTAGATTAGAATTTTTGTTTGGAAATGAACATCATTCTACTTATTAACAATGAATCAAATGTGATTGTCACTTAGGAAAAATTAAACAGGATACAGATTGATTACAGCAAAAGAATATGTGCAATCGATTTATAATGAACAACAGTTGTAGATTATCAATTTTTGATTAACAAAAAAGAAAGTGTCACTGATTTTCCCTTGTATTTTAATGTATTCTTGTAATTATTCAAAATGTTCTTGGAGCAATTTGAATAAGCACTGAAATATTAGGAAAATAAAGCACACTTCCTTGTTTATTAACTATTGATTGCTAACATGTATGTTTGGGTGAGTTACTTTAGGATTATCTTGCCAACCCTTTTATGGATTCCACCCCACCAGAAAATAAAGCAACATGGTCTGTTAGACTTAGTTGCAAGAGACAAAATTACCCACTTTGAGTCACATTTTGACTTTTTAAAGTCCTGCAAAGAGGAGAACCTCACCCCCATGAATTTCAGGACCATCCTACACCCCTCTCTAAGGAACCAAGATGTAGAATTCCTGAACACATGGAATAGTAAAATACAAACATTATCTCATCAACTACACCCTCAAATTTTGTGAAGGAACTATTGCAAACACCTGCAAAGAGATCAACAGAAAATACAACTGCACGCAGACACAGAGGAATACAGAGAAATCCAACATATCATCAACATAGAGGAAAGAAGGATCACGTCAAAACTAACAAATATAAAAACTAAAATACACCACCATACACAGAAGAAATAATCTACAAAGCACAAAAACATCATAATCCTCCCACCAATAACCTCACATCCACATCTTACCTGCCTTCATGTATATCCAATATTGGGAACTTCACTGTAACATAGATCCCTACCTATAAAAAACTTTGTATGGTATTTCATTTGTACAACTCAAAGCCATCAGACTTTCCATGACCGTCTGTACTATCCCCAACCTACCAAGCACCCACACTGTCTAATACTAAACCATCATTCAACAACTTCTTAGTAACGTTGATAGCTTATGGCCACTCCAAGACCTACTACTGCTGCTACAATCGTATCCTGGAACAGACAGAACAAAGTCACATGCTTCATACTGATCCTAAAGGAATCCTCTCCCTTGATTTCCATTTTGGCTTCCAAACCAAAATATCTAATGTTGAATTCATTTTCTATGGAGCCTTTTTATCACTGAAAGTACACAAATATACATGCACACTGCTGAAGATGGGAACACCTCCTGAAACATGTATAGCATACTAATTAATTAATCTATGGATTAATTTATAAAAAAAAAAAGTCTCCATATATTTTTACTCCTGAGTCTGTTTCATTCCCTGTTGTTCACACATACACATATATGTCTATACTGTATGCATTTAAGAAATGGACATATTTGGTCTGACTGAATGAGTAATAAATTACGTTATATCATATAGAATCTTATTTGAAATGATTTTCCATTGTTACATGGTTGATATATCATTCAATTTAGACAACATAAATAGAATAAACAATTGAAGAAAATGAGGTTGCAGGAATCAAATAATTAAAGATGTCCCCTGGTTAACAACTGGGTTCTGTTCCAAAGACCTATTCGCTAAACAAAATGGCCATTGAAAAAAAAGCTTTAATTTTAGTGCTTGAAAAAATGTTCACCGTGTTTTTCTTAATTTTTTCCGATTCAATTTGTTTAAAATCTTTCTTAACAAGGCGAGGGTCCATATTTGGCTTTTCAACCCTCTGTTACTATCCTATGCTTATCTTTTGTGGGTCAGGGAATGCATTAATCATATTTCCTCATTCAATGATTTGTATATGTGAAAGTGGTCAGTATTATTGGTTGCAATTAGAAATGCAGATGGTCCATACATGAGTAGGTCATTAACTGAGAGACACCTGTATTCAAAAGAAATAGATATTGGAGCCAGGATTTAACCTGTTAATAACAATGTCAAAACAGTGCTATATCATGCTTGAGGTTTAGAAATGAGAGAGCCTTGAAGATTGTGTCTGGTATACAAGTTAGATGAATTATTAGGACCAAGATTGTTAAAAATTAAGGCAGTATGTTGAGAACTTCAAACAATACACTACTGCCTAGTGTACTGAATAATATATCTGATAGATGTCAACCTTGTATGGCCAGTTGTTGAGTAATCACAGTGCATATATACATGCATATACTCAAATCTCTTCAGTTGATTATTCTGAGCTGATGGATAATTATCTACAGTTAGGGACTGGTTGGTGACTGAGGTAGTTGAGTGTTTCCCAGCTGTGCAGGTGTTAGAGCTCGGATAAAAAAGCAGTTTTTTTGAATGCTGATTTTCTGCAGTCCCTGTGAAATATGAGGAACGATGATGAGTGAAGGGAATATGATTTTAAAAGGCCCTTACAAAGGTTTTTGGTGATTTGATAATTTTAAATCCTTTTTGTCTCTATATTCACTGTTCTTTTTCCATCAAATATTCTTGCAAAATTTGTAAATTAAATTGCATAAATGTTTGGGTACAAAGTGTTTTATGCAGCCAACAGCTTCATTTCGATTGTCCTTCAACCCGACTTAATTCTTCTTTGACAGTGAGCAAGAAATTTTCTGCCCTTTCTGCTTTTGATTGACAAAAAAATAGTTTCGTATCATTTTTATTTTCACGGGTAAAGTTTGTTACTGGTAATAAATAATATCTTTGCTTTGCTTCTTGTAATGAAATCTCACTCTGAGTAACAGCAGTTGCAACTTGTTTTTTTTTTGTTTAGACTGGCACACTTTTGCCCAGTGTCCTGTTTTGTCACAGAAAGCACACTCACTATTTGGGGCCGAGCATTTCATATTTGATAATGTATGACTGCTGCTATAAAACTAACACTACTGCTTCATAACAGTTACATTGACCAAGGCAATCTACTTGTAAAAAAGTTAATACTGCTATTAGAAGCTGTGTTACTTTCTGATTCAGCTGTTATTGATAAAGGTGTGATTTCCTGTAGGTAGAGTTAGAGCAGCACTTACCTGTGAGGCCACCTAAGCATTCTGTTCTGAGTATCTACGGTAGTATAACTTTTATTTCCTCACTAAAAATGTAAGTTTGCTATCATTAACCTTAAGATCATAAACAAAGTTAATTTTAGTAGCAATACTCTTTTTTATTTATATATTTATTTTTTTGTCAGTATTCGAGCAATGGTGGTTAGGAGATTTTTATTACCAAACTTGTTACCTTTAAATGGCAGAGTCCATGGTCACTGAGAGAGAAACAAGAAAATCATGCTGTTCAGCATATAATGGAGTAGGTATTACAAATTCTGTTATTTACAAGCTTTTAGCTCATTATTTAAATGATATACACTAATTTTATACCTGCTCAACATATTTTTTGATTAAACATAAAATAGTCTCATTAATAAACAATCACAATTTTTTAAATTTTATTCTAAAAAAAACAGTACCAGACCATTTATCTAGCAAGCTTTGGATTGGAGGTGACTTGAAATTCCAGATTTTCCTGAATTTGGATTGGGGCCAAATGTATACTTAAAAAAGAAACAACAAAAACAATGAAATTGTATTTATCAGATACAAATTAACACACATCAAAAGCACAATCTGATCTTCATTAACTGACTGAAAATTCTTAAAATATAGAATATAAAATATAAGATGAAAAGTAAAGAATTAAATCCACTTCAAAAACGGTCTGTTTAAACAATAGTAATCCATTAATCCTCACCTGAAGACGATTCCACCATATCATAAAACAAAATCAGCGAACTATCAGATTCCAAATTAGCCTGTTTTCCAGAAGCTGAATAAATGGTCCAATACTATATAAATTCATTATAATTATCATAAAATTCATACATTATTTCTATACCCCTATGTGTCATTATTGCAATCACTGCTATCCCCAACATTGATTTAGATACTGGTGGGTTTAGTTGATCCATTTGTACTGACATATATATATATATGTATCTATTTGGGTTTTAGGTTATTCATGTGTTATGACATTTATACATATCTGGACTTTGCCTGACCCTGACTGTCCATAGTAAAAACTTGGAATTTTGCAGACCCCCCCCCCTCAATGGGTAGGGATAATGTTTTCTTTAAATTTCCCTCCAAAATGAAGTTTTAGTGGGGATCCAATTTTCAATCTTAGTTTATACTAAATTGATCCCTTAGTTTGTGTCCGACCTTGTTTTTTTTTGGAGTTTGGACAATTTTGTGCTGAACACAAGGCAAGTATCTGTACCCTCTCATTGTTTTCCTCCCAATCACTGTTGCTGGTCTATGATTTTATATGATTCTTATACAAACATTGGATAAAATTCATATGCCAAAACTTTCCTACTTCCTCAGTAAACTACCTAACTTTCTTTCCTTCCTCTCTCTTCCGTGCCTAATATTTCATCGTTTTAGTCAATTTCGGTCTTCCATAGTTGCTTTTAGAAAGGGGTCAACGTCAATGGCGACCGTTTTCGAAAGATACCCAACACAAGAGTAGACAATGAATTAGTTTGGTTCATCACCACTATGAGCTATAATTTTTTATTCACTTATGGAAAAAAGATTACTCATGAATAATTAAATATAAGTCCTAGGTTGGGCGATGGGCTGAAATGTTCTGTTATCCCTCACATCTGGAAGACTGAAGGACATAAAGTATAGCTGTATTTTGACCTTGGTTATTTCTCAATATGTAGGTAATATTTCTAGCTCATTGCATGTTATGGTTGTCTTGGGATTTGCAGAAGAAATATTTCTCTTCAAACTGGACAAGCTTAAAATCATGCTGACCTAAACCCATAAAGTTGTCTTTTAGCCAAGAGAACTCTTTGATTGATGAGAATCTGACAATTTCAGTGTTCAGTTTTGATTCATTTCAGATCTTACTGATGGCCATTACCAAACCAGAAAAGTTTACGTTTGGATCATACAGTCATTTCAAAGCTTCAGTTGATGGTTTTCTTGACTTGAGCTGTGATCCTTTCAATGGAACCTGTACAGGTGGGAAATTTGGGCCCGATTTTCACGCACATTTTAAAATTCCACAAAAAGTAGGCTTATACACCAATTTCAATAAAAAATTGAGGGATGAATTCAATTTTGAATTAATTTTCCTCTGTGAAGAGTATTTTTCAAGAAAATCTTACTGAAATATTTTTTTCAAGTTAACCCCTCCCCCCGTCTTGATTCTATAAAAACACAATGTAATATCCCAGTCACCCTAACCACATTACATTTATATGCGGATATGATACCCTGGAGAAACCAATTCAGTTGGAATTTCATTTGATCCTCTTACAATTTTTAAAAAATCAGCTCTGATTTAGGAAAAAAAAAAAAAATGCTCAATTTATTACAATGTACGCTACTTGTGTGAAAGAAACATACCTATTGAATTTTTTCATTATGGTCACTTAAAAGATTTGTCATCAAATCATTAATGGTTTGGTTACTTCAAAGATCCTGAAATTTTATTATCAGAGAGAATGGCGTTCTCTTTATCGGTGAATATAAACTTTTACAAATAACTTGAGGTACACATTTACAAAAAATGTTGATTTTAATTACGGATGTAACAAACTTTTTTTTAATCATTTGTGACAGCTGGATATGATTATCTTTTTTTTCGCTTTACTACATTATTCAATATGCTATATCTACCCATTCCAGTCATCCGTATTCATCACAAACTAGCCAATGCCATCTGCACTTCGTGGTAGCGGGAAGTTTAAATTACATAGAAAGACAAGATCAAAGCTTACGTCCGAACTTCTGTTACGACCCCCATCGGGTTAAGAAATAAAAGTATATTTCACTTTATTTCAAGGGATAAGTAAGCAATATTTCTGCATAATCTAGTCAATCATTAAATTAACTAATTTCTTTGTTCTAATTTCTGAGGTATATTCTATTTTTGAAAGACTTTTTAAAATGGAGTTCCAGACTGGAAATCAATTGATATGCAGGCTTTTCATGAGAAAATAGAGACAATGTCATCACTTAAATGTAAATTGTTTTCACTTGTAATCAGTGTGCTAAAAGAAAAATCCCAGCATCCCAAAACAATCTTGTTTATCAAAATTGTTAAAAAACCGTTGAATACAGAAATAAACGGGTTCAGGAATTAATTCCACCCCAGAAATAAATCCGAAGTGCAAAAGGAGATTACTATGGTGATTATGGACATAATCGCTTTCAAAGTTAATAGATTTTCGGAACACTTCTCTCTCATTTAAGCCCCTCTATGTTAAAAACAAGGAAATACTTACCAAAAGAGCATATAAAAACGTATTGAATTTAATTGATTTTGCTGGAAAATTTACTAGAAATGAAAACAACAAAAAACATGTAATTGATAAACGTTTTATTCTTTACTAGTGCAAATTTTGAAATAAAAGGGTAAAGTCATGTCATTCAGAGTGGAATTCATTTTGTAAATTTAAATAAAAGATAGGGTGTCGAAGATTTCAAAATTCCGTGGGTATGCCTAACAGATATTTTCAAATGCAGTAACTCGAGCCGTATTTAGCGACTGGCTCCGTGACGCCCATGATAGAGAATTGTGGCGAATCCTGGGGAAAGTCTATGTCCAACGATAGATGTTGAAAGACTGATGATGATGAAGAACCTTGCATCCACGTGTAGTAAAGAAAGAAAAGCCTGCATCCACATGGAGCAAAATATTTTTAGAAAAGCTCATTTACTAATTTAAAATGACTTATTCCCACAATTAAAGTAGGCAATAAATGAAAGAAGAGTCCACACCAACTTGTTTTCTTGTGAATGCATGTCCTCTTATTTTCTTTGTATGTTCGATGCGTAAATTTTATTCCACTTTCTATATTCCCCATTTTTGATTGTCGGAATAAAGTGTTCAAAATTTATAATGGGCTTTTCTATTATTTAAAAAAAATTGTTTGATGTGTACTTTATTCAGTGTATGTATTATGATTTCCTTCCTTATTGTGTTCGTATCGATTTTTTGTGAGGCTTTTTTTGTTCATTCAATGTGTTATTTTCCGTTTTTTTTTTTTGAATTGTCAAAATGTAATGTAGTTTATTCTATTTTTCAAGTTATCCCTCTTCAATTTTCCAGGAAAAGTCACTTCCCTTGAAGAAATCTTCACAATTACTTTTTCAGTTCTGGAAAGTTTAGTCGATCATTTTGTGTTAACTTTGCGAATGTTTTGTGAAATTTCAAGCACATTATTTTCTTTTTATCGGAAGAGTGTTGTTAAACATGGATTCGTTTTTTTAACTTCGTGAATGACTTTCGATCTCGATATTCTTTGTCGGGAAAGTAAGGTTGAGGACCCCCTTGGATTTTTGACAAAACGCGACCGGTGTCGATTAGAACATCAGAAATTTGAAATCCATGAATTTCATTATAATAAAGCTTCTCGCTGTTAATAGATTTGATTGAATAGATGAAGGATTGAAAAATGTTATCAACTAAAAATCATTCCTGCAGACATGATAGATTCGAAAACAATCGTGCTTGGACTTGTTAGATGTTGTGCACATACTGAAGTATCCAGATACAGGTGACCGCAGTTATAGCAGTACATTTTTACCGGGGGACATGTCTAAATCAAATTAAATACTAGAGACGAGAAAAGCATTGGATGTATGTGATGATTAAAAATAGATCAATCAATAGATAGATTAAAATAAACACTTTTCTCTTTTTCCTTCAAGATGGGAGAATCCTCCGATTGCTTTTCTTATCGAATCCACTATGCCAAGTTGAGCAGTAAAATCGAAATTATCATTCGATATGGACAATCAACTAGGGAAACTTTAGAATTGATTAAGATGGAAACCACACTGAAAATATTAAAAACAACAGTAACACCATTGAATGCAATTGGTACTACATCAAAACCAAATATTGGGGCGGTATTTTCATTTATGATGTAACTAAAATGATGTTATTGTGGAGGTTTTTATCTGTCAGGTTTTAATGTGGATAATAGTGAAAAATACAAAAAATTAAATTCATAAAAAAAATATCGGGAAAACTTCAACGAAATATAAAATCATACAAATGATTTAACATTTATTGTTATATATATATATATATATATATATATATATATATAATTATAATAAATTGTGTAACCCAGTGTCTGATATTTCGTAGTCATAGTCAGTTCCGGTCTTCCATAATTGCTTTTGAAGAATGTTTGACGTCGCTCTAGCAACCGTTTTCAAAACATGTTCGACACAAAAGTATAGAAAATAACTAGTTTGGATCATCACCGCTAACAGCTTTAATTTTCTATTTACTCGTGTACAACACAATACTGAATTGAATATGACCCTCACTTCAATGAAAAAAAAATGAATAAATAATTATATAAGTTCTTGGTCAGGCGATGGAAATGATCTAAGTATTGGGCCGAGACGTCCTATTACCTTTCACATTTGCAGAACTGAGGATGACAGAAGGATATGAAAGTACAGCCGCACTTTGACTTTTGTTATCTCGTTCACTTACTCGGCAACCGCTGGTTATTTCACACTATGTCGGTAAGATCTCTAGCATTGTCATGTCGATTTTTTAATCGCACCCTAAGGTTGGATCGTTTTTCTCGGGGTTTGCAGAAGAAATATTTCTCTTCAAGCTGTACAAGCTTAAAATCATGCAGACCTGGACCCATTAAGTTGTCTGTTAGCCAAGAGAACCCTTTGATTGATGAGAGTCTGACAATTTCAGTGTTCGGCTTGGACCCATATCAGGAGATCACAGTGGTGGCCACTACCAAATCCGAAAAGTTTACATTCGGATCATACGGTCATTTTAAAGCTTCGATCGATGGTTTTGTCGACTTGAGCCGTGACCCATCTTTAAATGGAACCTATACAGGCGTAGAGCCTATGGGGTTATTTTGGAGTATGGTACAAAATCCTAACCAACGACCTGGTGCGAGGTTGATCAAGTACGACGCTACAACTCCAGTTACCTATGACCTTACTGTTTTTTCTCAACACGTGTCCGGTGAGTGTTTGTGGCGGTCTGGGCTCGACCTCAAAACACTCGCTCATTCTGAAATCAAACGATGGTACAAAAAGCCCAACATCAAAAAGATATCCGTGAACGAGTCAGGGATTTATGGATCTTTATTCATACCCGAAAAAAAGGAATCCGATTCACCCCTACCAGCTGTTATTGATCTGTATGGAAGTAACGGAGGGTTGATAGAGTCTCGCGCGGCACTTTTAGCCAACCGGGGATTTATAACGTTCAGTCTTCCCTATGTCTTGCATGAAGACCTCCCAAATATCTTCACGGATATTAATTTTGAATATTTTCAAAAAGCTATCGACTGGTTTGTCAACCATCCGTCTGTTTTGGCCAAAGATGGGATCGGCGTGTTAGGCAGTTCCTTAGGGGGGATACTATCCCTCTACCTGACCGCACATTGCCAAGAAGTAAAAGCTGCTATAAGTATCAATGGACCTCCGGTTTTCTTTTTATGCGGTCTACAACATAATGGAAAGAAGGTCCCTGCAATGGACATTGAGTGCAGTACCCTTGAAGAAGATGACCAGGGAGTACTAACGAATGAATGGAAAGTAGATGATTCGAAAACATTTACTATTCCTTCATCTTCTTCGGCGAAGGTTTTGCTTCTGGTTGGAGATGATGATAAAGTATTGAGCTCGGAAAATTATAAAAGATGGATACCACGTAATCCGATGTCGAAACAATCTGATATAGAATTAGTCGTGTATCCAGATACAGGTCACCTGATTGAACCGCCCTATACTCCTCTTTTTCACACATGCTATGCTTCCCTATACGGGGCCTCTGTGCGCTATGGGGGCATTTCAGCACCCCATGCAAAGGCGCAAGAAGATGCGTGGTTCAAAACACAGGAATTCTTCAGAAAGCATTTATAATCTTTGGACTATCACAGTTTCTTGGATTTCTTGATCGACCATTTTGAATGGCTAAAAATGGCTAGATTTTTCAAAATTATGGGTATCCCATTCCCAAGTAACAATATACACCCCAAGACTCCCAAGAAGATCTCCAAAAGTATAGATAAACAATATATTGATATGAATTGTTCAAGGGGTGAAGAAACGAGGAGATATTATATTTTCAAAATTCATTGCGACGGTAAAAAGTCATTGTTTTCTAACTTAATTATTAAGATATAGTGTAGTTGATCTTCAACATCATTTCATCTTGTGAATTATTATTTTAATATAATTATAAATTATAATTTATTAGAAAGTATTGTTACATGTCATATTGCTATTCTTCACAAATGTTTTCAAAAATCTAGTGGAAAGAAAAAATTGGATACGAAAGCACCTTTGAGACCGGTGACACATGAAGAACGTCTTTTTTAAATTGGAAATTAAAAAATAATCCCCCTTTTGTTATGGGAAATGATTCCTTTTATTTTTTGTAAAAAGAAATGAGCACAATTTTTAAGAATGATTAAATACACTTTCGAATGTTCGTAGTTTCCATGCTTTCATTTCTTCTAAATCTAGCTACTTTTAGCCATTCAAAATGGCCAATTTAAATAATTGCTCTCCAATAGTTCAACAGAAATAACAGGAAATCATCTATAGAGTCTATTCCTATTACCCCCTGCCAAAAAAATCAGCATATTGTTTGATAAAAATTCTTCGGAAAATAAAATTTTGATAATTTTTTTTCGCACCTTTTTTTTTATTTACAAAAAAATATCAAATTAATTGAGTATTAAACTATAGAAATCTTCGATACCCCGTCTTTCATATAAATTCATAAAATGATTTCTATTAAATACTCAATTTTACCTTTCTGATTTAAAATTTGTACGTAGTAAACGACAAATCGTTTATCAATTACGTGTTTAAGTTTTTAGTTTTGTTTTTTTTCATAACCGGTAAATTTTCCTGCAGACTGAATAAATTTTAATACTTTTATATGTGCACTTTTGAGTTTTTTTTTTTTTTGTAACAACACAGAAGGGCCTAATTGAAATGTAGTGTGTCGAAAATCTATTAACTTAGCGACTATGTCTATTATCACCATAGTCTTCTCCTTTTGCGCTTTGGAATTGTTCCCCGGGAGGAAATTTACTCCTGAACCCGCTCATTTCTGTATTAAACTGTTTTTTTAAACAATTTTGGTAAACAAGATTGTTTTTGTGTTACAGTAATTCTTTTTTAAGAACATGGATTATAATTTAAACTCCCAGCTACCATAAAGTGCGGCTGGTATTGGCTAGCTTGTGATAAATACGGATGATGGGATGGGTAGATATAGCATGTTGAACAATTTAGCATGCGAAGAGAGATAATCAGTTACCAGCTGCCATGCACAAATAATTGCAACATGTTATTAAAATCAACATTTTAAAAAAAAATTGTACCTCGAAAGAACGCCATTCTCTCTGATGATAAAATTTCAAAATCTTTGCAGTAGCCTAAATTTTGATGATTTGATGACAAAATTTTTATAGACCATATTGAAAAAAAATTCGACTCGTATGATCTTTACACAAGTAGTGTACTCGGTAACTTAATTAAAAAAAAAGTTGTGCGTTTGTTTTTTTTTCCGATTTAGAGACGATTTAAGCAGAATTGTAAGAGGATCGAATAGAATTCCAACTGAGGTAGTTTCTCTAAGGTATTATCTCAATACATAAATGTAATGTGGTAGGGTTGACTAGTACATTGCATTGCGTTTTTACAAAATAAGGTGAGGGGAGGAGTTGACTCGAAAAACTATTTCCGTAAGATTTTCCAACAAAATACCCTTCAAATAGGAAATTCATTTAAAATAGAATATATCCCTTAATTTTTATTGAAATCAAATTTCCCAGCGCAATTTCTACTTGTAGGTCGCGAATGTAAACAAGTTTTCAAACTTGGTTATCTCTGGTTTCATATTGTGTACCAAATGATGAAGTGAAAGTTTTGTTTTGTGAACAGTATTCAAATAGAGGTGCGACAGATATTTACGAAATTGAAGTAGGGCAGCTAACTCTGCATATTTCTTTTATTTATTTACATCTGCTAAGTTCAAATCGTCTCCCCCGACTTGCGTTGACGGCAACGATCAAATCCGAGTTTTCAGAGTTGCTTGTCTCTTGGCGATATTCAACAGAACAGAAATGACAACACTCCGTAGAGCCCTCCCCCTTTTTTAAAGAATTGTAATCGGTTAAAACAGAGTGCCAAGTTGAACCAGTTATTTCGCTGCATTTCAAGTGTAAGAAAAACGTCACTTTTTAGCATAGAGATAATTATTCTCCTTAGTTCTTCCAAACAAATTAATTGATGCAATATTCAATGATAATTGAGTACTTGTTGATTTAATCATTTTTAAAAATTGTTTTTTTGTGGGCAAATCTACAGACTTTTGAGAAAACATGCGCCAATAAAAATGCCCACAACTTTTCTCATATAAAACAGAACTGTAGCGGCCTATTCAAGTCAAGGAAGAAAATTGATTTGTACTGAGCAGCGGGTGACGTCATGCTATTTCCAAGTTGCATGCCTCTCGACAATATTTGAATTATTAAAGATTTTTAATGCTTTAAAATTCTTTATTCATTACTATTCGGCATCGGATACTTCTGAAACAAATCAATGGCCATACCCCGAATGCACACCAATATTACGTTCTTTTAATCAGAAGGATATTGTGAAGAAAAAGAATCAAAATTTTTTAAAACGCAGTATTTACTTGGGGTAGAGGATTAAATAATTTTGATACGCACATACGTTTTTCTAATTTTGTAATACTGTTCCCCCTCAATACTTCCCTCTTTTATTAGATAGACATCTAATAGATATACTTCTGATGAAAAATGCGTAAATCTTTTTGTAAATGGAATATTGTGAAAAGTAAATATGCTAGTTGTAGTTATCCGACGTGTTCTGATTAAATAAACATCTGATCTAGTTAAAACTACTACTTATTTATTTTTTTTTTTTTTGTTGAAAAAAAAGTTTCAATGAACTTATCTATTATGTTTTTATTGAATAAAGATAGATCAAATTAAAACAATTGGTATTTTTTAACCATGTTAAATGAAGTTCTGGTCAAATCAAAACTTTATTTTTTTGGTAAAAAGGTTTTCTAAAAATGTTCTGATGTGGTTATCTATCATGTTTTGTTTAGGTTAATTTGCGATTAAATTAAAATTCAGTTTTTATCTCTTCTGGTAAAAGTTTAATTGATATTATTGAAATTATAACTACCTAACAAAAATGTACCATTAGAATAAAATTACACTACGGCCTGTCCAAACTAGAGCATTTATCTCCCTTAGATTTTTCGATTTGATCACGTCATGTTGTAGTTTACTAAAATACTTACTAGGCTTTGATCTAGTGCCAACAGAAGTAAACGAGCGCCCGTTACATGTCGTCTCTTAATTTTTAGATGAGTGACACTACAGTTTTTGGCTATCATGGAGACAATTCTCTTTGAAAACGACGATATTGAAGATGATAATGATTTTATATGCAACCAGTCGGTAGTGGAATCTCTTTCATTAATCATTTCCTCGACTGCGGGTGCTGTTGCGGTCTTGGGTCAACCAAGAAATGATGATGCTTCTACTAGGGAAAAGAGTTTAACAAATATGACGACTCAAAAACCAGAGATCGAGAATTTATCTGACGCTGGAATCTCACAACAACAAAATGACTTTGAATTGAGGAATAACTTTCAAATGACGAGAAAACCCTTTGAAGTGAGTTCTATGTTGAGCATCTTTATTCTTTCTCTGACAGTATCACTATTAACATTAAATCGGAAATGCTTATTATGCTATGATGATGGTTGACTAAATGAGCTCTCTTTAAAAAGGTACTTACGGTGATTTGTTAAATGCTGTATATTATCAGATAAAGTATTGCAACGCAACATCTAAGTATGATTTGAGAAATCTCTGTCGTTAGCGTGCTTGTATGCACTGAGACAACTCGACAACTAGCCATTGTAAGAAATTGATATTCATCGGATATGTTGGCCGGACAATGCAGTCTCAAGTTTGAAGTCGTTTGAGTCAGCGGTTTTATACTAAAATGAACGCATTTTGTGACCATCAGGATGAATGACGCTATTTCTGTTTTGATCGTTGATATTAACGATGACATCATAAATAGATAAAGAACAGCGTCTCATTATTTCAAGTTTAAACCTGAAAATTTTCAAATCTGATGCACTTTTCAAATTGGCACGCCCTAGTTTGATCAATTTTGATTTCTTTTTACCACCATCTTAATTTCTATATCTTAAAGTTTACTATTTTCCGATTGCGTTGTTAGTTTGTTCGTTCGCAGTTCAGTCGATAATGACGGTTGGAGTTGGGTTATTATTTGCTTCAGGTTCCTGAACTCCATCGTACAGTTAACCCCCACTATAACGAACTAATAGGATTCAGGAGGGTAGTCCTCAGAACTGAAAGTTCGTTATAACCGAGGGCTAATCCGCGTTCGAAAAAGCAAGTTTTCGGTAAATTCAAATGCAGTGTATTTGTTCCTCTTTCTATTCCAGATATAAGAAGAAAAACAGACACGATAACGTTTTGGGGAACCCAAATTTTGTTGATCCCAAAGATTGCTTTTGGTTTTTACCGGTTGTGAGTATAGATGTTCCCATGTATACCTCTTATGGCAGAGTGAATTATTTTGACCATGGAAAACTGTATATTTGAACATTCCAACACGAAGATCATAACCATTCATTAGTTTTTAACTGATTCATTTGTTCTAGTATTCAATTGTTTTTGGGTTTCTTAGAATAAGTGAATATACTGCTTTTTTTCCTAACAACTGACATAGCTAGTACAGAATTATTGCCAATAAATAAAGATTAAAGAATTAAAATAACTTTGAAAATAAAGATAAAGAGCCTGCTGTTAGTATAGTTTTGAAGATGGCACTAATTTTTTTCTATTTGATTTGGGAAGCTTTAGGGAATTAAAGAACGTAAATTAAGAAAGTATGTCCCTTACTTTATATTATGTGTCAGATAGTATCAGAACAAAATGTTGTGGAAGGATGAATAATTTTTTATGTGTGTATATTTTGAGATAAAAAAGTATATTAGAATTTGTGAAAGGTTGGTATGTCTGTTGATTTCAAAAAATAAAGAAATAAAATTGTTTGGTGTTATATACCAAGTATCACAAATTTGACAAAACTTGAAACAAACATTGTGTAATTAAATGAATCGTAAGTCTCTTTTTCAAAACTCTTCCACACTCTTCATGTTTATTTACAAAGTTATTTCTTATAATTCTTTAATCTTTATTTACTGGCAATTTTCTTCACCAGCTGGGTCAGTTGTAAAAAAACAAAAGAAAAAAGTGCTATTTATTCACTTATGTAGTACCCCCTATTCTTTTAGTAGGAATTAAACACGAAACCCCTCTTCAAGCTTGATTCCCAAAAGCATAACCAGCAAGGAGTGCTGGCGCCAATTAGCACTGGACCATGTGCGTCCAGGGGTTTTATAGGGGTTGTCATAGGAAGTGACGTTTTCGATATCTAGCTAAAAGAAGGTTTTCGTATTTAATTCATACTAAAAGAATGAGGGGCGCTACACTTATTTCAAGTGATCTTAAACAATTGAATATTAGAACAAATCAGTCAGTTAAAAACTATTGAAAAGCCATTATGTATTTTTGTTGAAGTGTACAGTTTTTCATGGTCAAAATAATTTATGCTGTTAATATGTAGTAGATATAGGTATACATAGGAACCTAATTTATATCACTTATTTAGGATTACCATATTTTGATTGAGGCATCCTTATTTTAACTAAAACTATGCATTTATTTATTTTGCGTATAAAAAAAATACTAAAACTCTACCAAAAGATAAACAATATAGCATGTAACACCTCATGCTCACAACCAATGAAGACTCCCCCATCTTTCAGATGAATAAAATTTGGGTCCTCAAAAGCATTATTGTGCAGAATGTTCGTTATGGTCCACATGTTGGCTACGTTTATCAAACTTTAAGTAAATCTGAAGTCAGTTTTCAATGTATTAGACCCTAGAACCGTCTGAAAAATTGTTAGTTGAAAAAAAAAAAGAAAGATTTCTCCCAGGGTTACAAACATTTTTCATTTACATTTACTGTAACGCTATAGTTGGCATTGACTCTCCATCATCTTCCCAGAAAAATATAAAGATGAAATAAACCTAATCCAAATACTAACTCTGATCCTAACCATAACATTAATACCTACCCTAATCCTAACTACTATATGTCATATTGGCTCTAAAGTAGCTGTCATGTTTGCAATTTTTTTTCATTTTCGAGAAAATGAATGAAAACAAAATGGAAGAACATAACAAGAGTTTGTTGTTTTTTTTGTAGAATAGTAAGATAGCTTGAAATGATTTTAAAGAACAGCTGACACATCAATATGGAAATGGTTGTCACTACCTCTGATAAGATGGCAGAAAGTAAGTGCAGACTATAGTATTATAGTTACATTGTAAAAAAAAACCCTGCTCATAAAACCTGGAAATTTTTTTATCCCTAAAAACTGGTAAATCTGAATGGTTCTGAGATCTAATGGACTGAAAGAAAAATATTTCCATCATGAAGAACTATGTTTATAAAGAAACGAATCTCAAATCAACATGAAAAAGTTTTAATACTTCAACTTTTGCATAAAATTCAATGAAAGCATAAGTTTAAACTGATATTTTCCTTTTTTTTCTTGATCAATTATATTTAGCTTTGTGATTCAAATTTACTCTACCAATGAGTATTAAGTTGGTCACTATAGGATAAGAGTGCTTTATCTGGGTTTAAAACTATGGATTTCAAGTAATATTTTGTTAAATTTAAGCCTACCATAAATTTTCATTGTTCAAAATTTCATACCATTAAATGATTATTGGGACATTTTCTAACACATGGTTGTGGCTTAAAATGAAGTCCAGCCTGGGAAAATTGACGATCTTGCTCTTTATTCGAACATATCAAATGTTTAAGCAAACATGTTGTGCTTGCGGTGTAAAACTAATGTGTGTTCGACATTTCAATTACTGCAATTGTCCTGCAATGAAACATGCCAAGTCATGTGAACATCACTTTTGGCCAAGCTGTCATACAAAGAGTGCATCAATTTTTCCAGCCTACAATTGCTATATGTGTGTGAATCACTTATTGGCATATGTTGACTTGACTATTAGATGTTATTTTGTAGGTTTTGCTGAAGATGCCTAGGAGGAAGGAGCTGTCTGCTGCAACAAAGGAGGATATTGTCAAAATAGCCGGATCTGGTCAATCGTCTTCAGATATTGCTCGTGTGCTGGATTTGAATGATCGCACTGTCCGAAGGATTATCAATAGGCATCGTGAGACTGGAACTGTACAGAATGTAAAGCGTTGTGGCCGGCCAAAGAAGATTAATGAGCATTTTGAGCTGCGGATGAAAAATCGTTTCAATGTATGACAGTTTCAAAACAGTTTCCAGAGTCCTAAATGAATTGTGTAATGGTGAGGGACTTCCCATTTCATCTTGCACCGTGAGGCAATAGCAACAAGAGACTGAGTTATGAGGTTGTGTTGCAGTTTAAGAAGCCATCTTTCAGTTTCATCAACAGCAAAAAATGTCTTGCCTTTGCCAAAGAATATAAGGATTGGATTGTGGAAAATCAGAGCTATGTTAGCTTGACATATTTGCTTCAGATGGTGTTAGATATGTTTGTGGGAGGCCAAGGGAATATTTTGATCACAAATGCATGTGGAGCTTTGTTGAGTGGAGCAACGGAAACATAATGGTGTAAGATGTATGTCAGCAACCATTGTTGGAAAGATTAGTGTCATGGGACTGAAAACAGACCAATACTTGTATATCTTGCAGAACGATGTTGCTGAGTATGAAGGATGTATTTTTCAACATAATAACTATCCCAAATACACAGTGCGAGCCAGAGAGGCTTTACTTGCTGATCAGTGTTTCAAAGGCCTCAAGTGGCCTCCTCAAAGCTCAATCTGATAAGAAACCTTCTGGAAATTCTAAATCAGATGAGTCACACTGGATTTCCATGTGAGCTTAACTTTGGGGAGAATTTAAGGAAGCCTGGCAAAAATGATGTTAGACATATATACAAAGCTTGTTCAGTCAATGACTAGAAGAATGATCAGAAACAAGCAAGAAATGAATCACAGATTACATTGACGTCAATGTATGCTTTTTAATCTGTGAGCTTACCATTTTTCTATGCATATTACAAGAAGACATATTCCAAAACATTAATTTAGAATGTGAGATTTCTTTTGAAAAATAGAAATGAGAAAGCCATTACAATCATCTGCTGAGTAACCATGATGAATATGAATACATTTTGTTTTCTTCGAGAAAATAAATTAATGATTAATAAATCTTTGAATTTTATCGTAGTATTTGTGTTTAATGAGAAGGAAAATCGTAGGGGCTTGTTTACAATTGCAAACCAATAAAGCCTGAGAATTTTCCTTAGGGAAGGTTTGCCCATATAAATAATGAGTCTTTCCATATCAAATCACTTGATTTTAGGAACTTTCCCCAGGTCACCCTATCAGATTCTGCTGTGAGGAAGTTATTTGAGTGGAAATTGCAACAGGTACATGGAATGGTCAGAAAGTGTGGATGGAATTCACTAGAGATAGCAAATCCTGTTCTGATTCAAAAATCTCTTACAGGTGGAACCAGCTGAGGAAGCTCCTCTGAACACTATCCATAAGAATAGCAATAGAGAAGTGCCAGGTTCACTATATCACGTCAATGTGAGAGTGGTTGGACAGATGAGAATAGCTCATCACCAACTGATCCATGCACTCTATTCTGCACCCGATCAAGGCAAGATAATACCTGGTGGATGGAGCTTGCCCAGATGTGTGAGCAGTATTCCATTTTGGGTTGTATCTGACTCTTGAAGTGATACAAGATGGCAGGTTGGATCAAATATTTTCTGGAGCAGTATCATGAACCTACCATTTTCACCCACTTCAAGTCTGGTATAAAGTTGAGGCCAAGAAGTTTATCAAAACATGCTACCTCCTTGACATGGTTTCATCCACCTGGATTGGAGAAAATAGAGGGGTGTTACAATGACGATGGAAAGACAGAAGTTTGGTTTGAGTTTTACTGAATGGCACGAGCTACTTTTTCCCCCCCAGTTAACTGTCAAAGACAAATCAGATGTTATATCCTAGTGGCTAAATTCCCCAGAATAATTCTTATAGAATGTGGTATCATCAGCATAGATGTTAACGAAAGAACTGATGATATTGTCAGGTAGGTCATTTATAAATATCAGGAAGAGGGTAGGCGTGAGATACACCGATATTGATACCATGAACCCCTGAGAACTGGCCATTAACAGCCATCTGCATGGTTCTCCCTGACAGAAAGGGCCCTATGATTGAATGCACTCTGCTAGAGATACCATAACTAGTGAGTTGGTGGAGCAATCCTTAATGCCACACCTTGTCAAAAGCCTGGGAGATGTCCTAGACAATAGCACATGCAACAAAGCTGCCATCCAGTAGACTGATTCTGTGGGGGATAATGGTTAGCACGTTAGCAGTGAATCTGGAATATCGAACACCATACTGGGTGAATCAAGACACGCTTATTGGTGAGCATGGATCAGAAATAAAGACTAAGCTCTAACTGAGACTTGAACTTGTGTCCTTCCTTGCCAGAGAGAAAGCCAGATTAAAGCCTTGCTGAGCTATGAGAACTTGCTGGCTGGCAAAGTTGTGATAGAAAGCAACAGAAAAAATAAGGATGAATATAAATAGTTCGAAAAAATTAATGAAAATGATTCATAATATATGACCTAATTGAAATAAATTACAAAATGATTGTCTTAATTTAAACTTGGACCCACTGGAAAAAATCTGTGTTGTTTAAGTTCCAAAATGCTTGTATGCAAGTAACACCAACAGTGAGGAGTTTTGGATAACTAAATGAAAATTGCCCTTTTGAAAAAAAAAAGTAATTTCACACTTGTTAGTTTTTCATTATTAATACACTTCATATAGAACCCACCTGTTTTATGTGCACTCATAAATCCCCTATAGCATAACAATGGGTGTCTATTTGTTTGTACTGATAGTTTTCTCATTCTTATAGCAGAATAGACACATCACCAATATTTCCTACATTAATAATTACTAAGTTAAAAGGCCACAAGTATGGAGCACCCAGTCTGATGATATTGTCAAGCAGGTCATTTATAAACATTAGGAAGAGAGTAATTAAAAACATAGTTACGTAATAATAGTCTATGAGACTCGATTGCTAACCATTGCTTCACAGTGAAGCACCCGTTGTTTAGCTTGGTCTGGCCCCAAACCACTATTGTGAAATGCCCAGTGAGGATCAAATTCACTACAGTATTAATGATTTGAGACATTAACTTCCTATTCATTATTGCTCTATGGCAAAGTGCCCATACTTTCATATATTATTGTATACTAGTTAATCCCCGTTTAAAAATTCACGGATATATTTAACTTTCTGAGATGATTAAAAAAAAAAAAAACTGAATAGAAAGGAGATATTTTGATTAGCAATTGTTACCTTGATTAGAAGAATCCATTGTTACAGACGGAAACAAAATAAAAGATCACACTGTTCAATAGATAAGTTGATTAACTTAATATCAGACAATCGATACTGGGAGATCTGATAGGGATAAAACCCACTAACAATGGCTAGCAAGATTAACTCCCTGATAACCTGCAGTTAGTGGGTTAAAAAAAGGTCATAGATGAATATTGTTACGAGAAACTATCAACCTGAACTGTTCACATAGGTTTCTTCAGTTTTTAAGTGATTCCACCTGGCTATGTATGTACACTCCTGGGCAAAAAATATATCAAACCCAAAATGGCATAAGAATGGGCCAAGCCAAAAATGGCAAAATATTAAGCTTTCAAAGCTCATAAATAGAACCACACCATCCAATTTTTTTGTTGGCTCTGGTTTTGCATGTGATTTCTTGTGATGCTGAGCAGTTGACTGCCATTCACACAACATGACCAACCTGGTATCATTCAAGTTTTTTTACGGATTCTATATCTCGGATTCCAGTTTTTTCTCTCTAATATACTGTGCTGTCTTGTGATCTCTCCATATTATGTTGAGCACAATTCTCTCTGGTGCACGTTGCATTGTTCTCAGATTAAGGGTCAGTCTTCTGGTTAGGTTTCATGAATCAGCTCCATAGGTGACTATCAGTAGGATGCATTGGTTGTTTGCCCTTCTTTATAGCACTAGCAGAATTTTTTGTTCTTGAAGGTTGAGCAGAGATCATTTGCGAAACTGGGGCTGATGGTGTGATGAACTAGATAAATTCAGGAAGTACTGGCTCTATGATGCATTTGATGGAGAGGTCTAGCGAAGGTCTATATCCAACAACTGACGCTAAAAGCCTGATGATGATGAAATGGAACCAGGGTTGAAAGAGCAAGTAGAAATCTAGAGTATGCGATGTAAGTAAGGCAAAATATTTTGAAGGGGTTGCTGTTGGAAACCACATAGTTGGTCTTCATCAGACCAACAGTAGCTATTCTGAAATTCACAAGACCCTAAAAGCAGAGGAAAAACATGTTTCCCTATCATCTATCAAGACAATAGGTCAATGCTTTGAAGTAACAGGTAAAGTTGCCAAGAAGAAAGGATCTGGAAGGGACAAAGCCATATCATGTAGGAATAACCACCTGCTGAAATGTACAGTTCTGAAAGACTGAAGTAAAAGCATACAAAAACAGCCAGTTGAATTAAGAGATCTCAGACAGCAAGACACTTTTGAAAAGAAAAATAATCAGTAGTTTATCTAATGCACGTTTTTGGTCTAATAGACGAGTTAAAAAGCCATTGCTTAGAAAAAGAATAAAGTCTGAATAATTCATGGAAGAATGAATGAAAAATGTTGGAAAATTCTCATGTGAGATTCAAATAAGTGAACTTGGCCATTTTATTACAACTCACCAAAGGTCTGTTTGTACTTGTCTACCACAAAAACTACTAGATATAAATCCATTAAATCTCAGATTTGATCCCTGGCTAGTGGCTTTTTTTCAAAATTAGTTTCGAACCCCTCCCCCTTATGTTTTTAGGAGGTTTCAATTGGGGGGGGGGGGTCTATTTACATGAATATTTATCGACGGTAGAAATAACTTTTGATGATATAATAAAAGATTATTTTTTATTTTATTTTCTTGACTCCATCCTTGGAAATAAAAAAAGCTATGTAGACTGTGCTCTTTATTCAGAAAGAAGCAAAAACATTTTCTAACATATATCATATCCCGCTGTTTATTGGTCGTACAGGGATACCTTGAATAATGGTGTTTTGATTAGTGCATGTTTTGATGTATGTTTCAGGTTTTTTTTCCAAAACACAAAATTCTAGGATCAGATTGGGGGGAAACTTTCATTTTTCACTTTTAGGGGGCCAAAATTTCTCTTTTCTTCTCTAGGGGTCATAATCCGAGAGGGAGATTTTTTTCTCTTCCTCTTGAAAGAGGAATTTCCCCGCTACTTTAAGGGGTTAAAATCAAAAGGAATTCTTCTTCACATTCAAGAGTCAAAATTGAAGGGGAGAAGATTTTTTCAACTTTTTGACACTCAAAGGGAAGATTTTTTCCATTTTTGGGGGTCAAAATCTAAGAATTTTTATTTTTGTTTTTAGTGGTCAAAATTGCAGGGGTGATGATTTTTCACCTTTAGGGGCAAAGTTTAAGAAAATAATTTTTTCTTTCACTTTTAGGGGTCTAAATTGAGAGGTAATTCTCTCCCACTTTTAAGAGGTCAAAATCAAGGGAATAATTTTTTCCACTTTCTGGGGTCAAAATTGAATGGGGAGAGTTTTTTTTTTTGGTTTCAAAATCAAGGATAGAGATTTTTTTTTTGAGAGAAAATGAATGTTCCCTCTCGATTGTCAAAACTGAGAGGGAATGTTATTTTTTATTTTTAGGAGTTAAAATCAAGAGAGGATATTTATTTTCATTCTATAGGCTCAAAATAAAGTGGTAACTCTTCCCTCTTTTTAACATTAACTCCCCTTCCCTTTCACAACAATGCTCTTATTTACTATTTGCCCAATATTAGAACATTAGCCTCCAACCCATTTTTCAACAATAGTCACCTTTTTCTGAACATTATTCCCCTTTTCCATAATATTGTACCGCTCATTTTAAACTTTATACCATTTTTTCAACATCAGACCCGACTTTTTTTCCCCTAAATCAGCCTTCGCTTTTTGGAGATTAGTTTTACTTTTTTCTAGCATTAATGCCAGTTTTTAATTTTGCCCCATTTTTTCGCATTCTCTGATCATCCATATTTATTTTAGCACCCACTTTACAACACTTTTTTCTAAAATCAATTTCATAAGCAAATCAAATTGAACACTATCTGATTTCTATTCTTCTATCTTTCTATTGGGGGAGGGCATCAATTTACTCTGCCTGTTAGGGCAGGTATTGAGTCTAGCATGATTGATTTTTATATCAAATTTTTCGATAGCTGGAAATTCTTTTTAATATTGTAAAAATTTGTAATGAAATACATCTAAAAAGCACTATGATGAAAAAAATTGTGATGGGGTAGGGGGAATCTGTAGGAATGAGTGAAACACGAATAAGCATATTCTTTTAAAAAATCTTTTATAAAAAAAATAGTCGAGAACTACAAATTACTAAATTTATGTGTCTTCAATTCTCTTGAGCAACTCTGAAAATGTCATTAATAAATCTTTCCGAGTTGTGTTTGATCCATTAGAATTCTTTTCAACACTGTCAGCAACCCTCTCAAGGGATCTGTTGATATCTGCCAACACTTTAGTCCTTTGACCAATCAAAATATTTCTGTGTTCGTAAGCAGTGATCTTTCGTTGTTCCAATTGTTCAATTTGGGCAAGATGTTTTAAAGACTCCTCTTGAAATTTCACGAACCAAGATGGAGGTCCATTAGGTGTAGGATTTTCCACTGGAAGATCCAGAGAGGATCTGCAGCTTTTCTCAGTGGAGGAATTCTTAGATGACTGTTCTGATGTGTTGGAAACTGTGCTTGAAAGTGCTCCATTCTTTGGGAGGTAGGTTGTCTTGGGGAGAACATGTAGAGCATCCTGGTTCCTTTCAGACATAAGTGAGCTGGAATTAGTGGTTACTAATTTTTCGTGGTGGGGCTGATGCATTGTGAGAGTTCTTATATTTCTCCCTGATGGGAAGGTCTGATTGCTCATTGTTGTAGCACTTCTCAATGCTAAGATGTTTGGGTTTCTATTCTTCAAAGTAACACTCTTTGAAGAGAATTGAGATGATGTTCTCTTTATTGGCGGTGTGTTTTTTTTGTAATTAGCTGCAAAATTAAAAGAAACGAATTAGAAGTTTTAACCTTTGTCGAGTATATTGAAGGTAATATCATTGTCTAGGTGATTTCATCATACTTAATCAAATAGAAAAAAAAAGAGAAAACACTGGGTGGGTTTGAGTGATAGCTAACCACAAAATGACATACCATGAGGAAGACAGGGAATAAGCAGTTTTGAATATATTATCATATATATCTTTTCATTATTAGATGAAGTATTGTAACTCATTGTATTAATTTTGTCTACTATTTATCTTCATGATTTTTTCAGTTGTTTTCATCACAATTCAACTCAGGCTGTCAAGGTAAGATTAGACTTCTACTGATCACTTGTGGCTGAGTGATAAAAGCAACTGGGTGTAAACCACACTGTTTGCTTGCTTGAGTAAAGTGATGACCCAAGTTGAGTTTTGGTAAAAAGAACTAAAAAAAAAAAAAAAATCAAGATAATAATAAATGATAGTCAAAATTAATACAGTTGGAATATAAAAAAGGCATAACCAATAAGCTTCATCAGTTTTGAGAGTGTATGATAGTATGGAACATTTGTGTTAATTTCTTTTTGAATGATAAGCATTTCCATTTAAATATTGGTAGATTTTATTCGGAAATGTACAATAAACCCTCAATATAACAAATTCATGGAATCATCTGAATTGACTTCAGATTTATTAAACAAAGTTTGATGAATGTGGCAAACATGTAGACCAGAACAAACTTTTGATACTTTCCAATTTTGTAGTTCACAATGAACACACACACACGCATACACACACACAAAAAACCCAAACAAACACTGGCTAAATATCATACCAGTGATATCCAAACCAATAACCGTACAGAAGGTAATTCCATCATATTCATTAAATTCTTTCATTTTCAATTTTTTCAAAAGATTACAAAGCAAACAATAATCTATTTTAATACAAAATAATTTATTAATGATAATTTCAAGGTTTCTTTCAATTTAATTCAATTCTTTAAAAAATCTAAGGTGTAGGAAGTCCCAAGCAGCTTTATACGTGCTATACTTATTGACAATTTAATCTAAATTCATGTTTCAAAAACTTGAAATAAAATTTCTAAAAAGATGAAATAAAATACAATAAAAATCCAGTAGAATATCAAGATGAAGGCAAATAGTAGTAAGAAAACTAAATGAGTATTTATGATTTTTATGACTAAGGGATAATTTTCTTTTGGGGGTGGATTGGATGAAATTTTGAATTTAAACTTAAAATTTCCAAATGCTCTGTTACATTGAAGCAATGACTGACATCATAACAACTAATGTTTTTGTAAATTGAAATGACATTCTTTTTAAATTATCAAAAATGAAAAAGATATTCTGGAATCAAAATTAAATCTAAAATTAGGAATGCTGTCTCATTATTTTAACATGATGGAATTTTTTGGCACAGTTATTGTTCAGGATAACATTGCAATTGAGTGGATTACATTTTAAATTTAAAAAGCAAAAATTAAGAAATTAAAAGTCAATATTTTAATAAGACCGAATTCTGTGTCTTGGTCTTGTCTCATGTAGCACCGGTATAATATTTTGCAAGGAATTTTTTTAAATGTCTCAATCCATAAAATCGGGAAATCCCAAACTTTCATCTTATTTACAGAACAAAGTTCGATAAATTCAGCAATCACGTAAAGCAAAGTTGAAAATAGAATGAGGGGTAATTGAACTGTCTATGGATTTACCGAACTTTGTGGTTTGAATAACAACCCCCACCCCGAAAAATTAACCAAGAAAAGTAAAGAATAGAACTTTATAACATATACAAATTAAACCACTTCAAAAGTGGTCCATTTAATTGATATTGATTCCTTAATCTTCAACTGAAGAATATTTAATCATGCTATAAAATTTAAAGCAAAGAATAGCCTACCAGATTCAAAACTAGTCAGTTTTCTGGTAGTCTTGGTTTTTCATACACCAGATAAATTGTCTGATACTGTATTGTTAATAGAAGTTGACATTTTATTTAGAAATCACCTTTACATAAAACTGTTAAGTTCTCGTTAAAATATTTAAAAAAAAGAAGAAAAAAAATTACAAGAGAGGCCAACAGATTCTGTTGACTGGAAAGGGCAGTCAGCCATCAATTGTTCCATAGGTTGGAAAAATTCCCATTTGCGCCTTCCCATAGTTGATTTGCCATTTGATCCCTTCAATAAATTGTACCTGGAGAATAGAAAAATTAAGTGAACTCGTTAAAAGAGCAGGATATTCATTACTCATCCATAATTCTCACTCTTTACATATTAGTATTGATTGTGGAAATATCATTATGACTTAAATTAATAATAACTGAGTTTTGGGCAAGAAATTTAAACCAGAAAAAAAAAATGCATCAAAGAAAAAATCACAATATCATTTACTGGGTAGAGGTGTCAAAATATGCAGATTTTGAATGTTGGGGATGAGGCTACATATTGAATCTCCCACTCCTTCATTTACCACTGATTCAGTATGTGGCCTCGTCTCTAACATTTAAAATCTGTGCATTATGACGCTTGTACCTGGTATAATTTATAGTAAATAAGTCAAACTCTTGTGAACACTTCTTCAAACATAAATGCTCTTTGTTAACTACATGGGTGTAAATAATATTCATATATAAATGCTACCTTCTTTTCTCTATTTATAGAAGAAATGCTACAGAAAAGCAATGTTTGGATGAAGAAAAAAAATGATTGGAAGGAGAAAAATAATATTTGGAAGAATTAAGAAGAAATAACACCATGCTAGACACAAGCATGATTTTGATAAACTCAATAAAATAGGTAATATTTCAATTTATAGAAATATGGTAAAATTTTCATTTGCTTGATTTCTAGTAAAATATAGAGTATTACATTTTCATAAGAAAATTACTTTGGTTTGCTAAATCTAATCTTAATTCAGATTTTTTTATGAACATGTAATTCTGTAAACAAACAAACTAAGATAATTCATTTGCTACAAAATTCAATGCTTTTATACATTTGGTGTCAATGAGATCAAAACAAAGCAATGAAATATTTGTAACAAAATTCTACCCCTATCGAGTAAAAACTAACATTCTAAGGGAAATTATGAATCACCGTCACACATATATACTCACTTTTTTCACATAAATTAAGAATAAACTTATATTGTTAATTGAACCCTCCATTGAAAACTGGCGATTGGAAATTTTTCAAAAAATTAATAGAAAAATTTTTCACAACTCATTGAGGAGTGTGTGTGTGTGCAGAATTTAAAGTCTCTACTAAGAACACTCACAGTTTGAAAAATCCAGATAGATAAATACATATATATATAAAATTGTCAGAATACATTACAAACTTGAAACCAACAAAAGTGTTTAAAACGGTTTGTTATGGGTAGTGGTGATTAATTGGCCCCCCCCGAAAAGTACTTATCAGGAAATCTGGCCATCATGAATTTATCAAAGGAGGAAAACTGCCCATCAAAACATGATTTGCCCATTATTCTCTTATTTTCTTTTCATTTTTGATAAATAAAATATTCGTATTGGTTTTTTTTTTTCACTCACTGACCATCACGAATTCGTTCAAGGAGAGAAAGTGTCTATTTTATAAGATTTTATACAAAACTTCTGGAACAGCTTTGCCACGGTGGCTCTGATTAGAACTGTGAAAGTGAAAT
The DNA here is from genome assembly GCA_963457665.1 of Thysanoteuthis rhombus. NCBI lineage: Eukaryota > Metazoa > Mollusca > Cephalopoda > Oegopsida > Thysanoteuthidae > Thysanoteuthis > Thysanoteuthis major. The sequence continues at coordinate 49,834,249 of OY735198.1, forward strand.
AAAAAGAAATAAGCACGATAAAATAATTAGAAAAAACAAAACAATATTCTTTTGTCTCCCTGTCTCCCCCATGATTTTTGTTGAAATCTGTTATCTCCTGCATTTTTTCGTTTGAGAAAAATGTAATCAAGGAAATCTTGTTCATCTGGTATTTACATTTTTTTCCTTTGACGAAAATATTGGATAACTGAGTTTTTCTCTCTTAATTCATGATATATCAAAGAGAATTATCTTATCAATAGAGAGTGGGGATGTTCTGATATTTTTATTTTCATTTTGATAAGCAGACCTCGGTTTAAAGAGAGAATTGAAAAGATTCAATGTTGAGTAATGTTTGTTTTCTATCAAAATTTAGCATTTACAAGGGCCAAAAATCAAAACATCTAGAGGACTCACAGCACTCCTAACCCCCCCTGCTGATCTACCCACGGTTTAAATAACGTCGGTCAATGAATAATTATTTTCGAAAAATAGAATTAAAATTTTGACAAAAATGTTTTTGACAAAATGTCTGTTCATGTAGATATAATATTTGTCAGAAAATCTCATTAGTCCTAAAAAGATGGGTATTCAATAAATGCATCCTATCCTCCTGGCAGTCACTTATGGAGCTGAAACATGGAACCTGACCAAAAGATTGGCCTCAAATGGTATACCAGAGGAAGAACAGGAGTCAGAGATATCATAAAATCTATCGGGAAACTCAAATGGCGATGGGCTAGTCATGTAGCAAAAATGTTAGGTAACTCACAACATGAATCCCAAAAGATCCTATGCAAAACTGTGGCCAGCAGAAAATAAGATAGTGTGATGAATTAGACAAATCTAAAAGGTACTGGCTTTGTGACGCCCATGATAGAGGTCTGTTGAATCTTGGGGAAGTTCTATGTCCAACAACAGATACTAAAGGGCTGATGATGATATATTTAAAAGTGATGTTTGATGTTTACCTAAAAAGCAAGAAGTGGAATCAATCATTTTTGTTTTTTTTACAAAAGATAGATAAATATGTAATTTTTGATAGAACTAAAACATGCATTTATATTCATAAAAAAAAGTAAATATATAGTTTAAATTAATTCTGATAGATTTTTGAAAAAAAAAAAAAAGAAAAGAAACTAGAGTCTTTTTTCTGCAAATTCAAAACCAAGTCTCCAAAAAATATACATGTCATTTTGATGTAAACTTTGAAAAAAAATCTCAAGATAAACATAATAAATACCAAAACAGAAAGAACCTTTCAGTAATCTGAGATTTTGTGAAACTGAATACCATCTAGATAAAAAGTAGTGGAAACAATCATAGATGGATTCACTCCAGAACTTCCTGGCGTCTTTCTTAGCTTGTAGACCACCCTTCCACAAGATTTCCTTGAAATTCTTGGAGAACTTTTGGAGATATCATGTGGACAGACAAGGAAATTTTAAAGGCATATTGTAGCATGGACAGATGACTACAATGTAGGGGAGGTAATTGTGCATTAATCTACTCTAAAATTCAATTAATCTTCAACTAATCTATTGCCCACTTTTCTACAAAATTTCATTGAAATACATGAAGAACTTCGGGAGATGTATGACTGCAGACGGTTAGCAAGGTCAGAGGAAAGATGAATCTGCTCTGAAATTCCCTGCCTTCTTTTGTAGCTTATTGCCCATCCTTCCAGAAAATTTCATTGAAATCCTATCCAAACATCCGAGTCCTGGCTGTTCCGTATCTCAAAAAGATCTAAATGAATTTCAATCAAATTTTGTGGAAGGGTGGAAATAAGCGACAAAATTTAAATTTGGCAAAATAAATTTGTCAAATATACTGCAATGACAGGTTATACAGAATATATTTGTATAGGTATACCATATTTTTGCCTATAGTTATTAATACTAAAGCAGAACCCATTCCAAGAGCAATTTGAATTTTAAAAAAGACTTTGGTAGTGATCGATGTAAAATGTATTTTGAAGAGCAAAAGTCAAAGGAGATGATTCATAGAAACTACAAAAGAATATCAATAAGCTTCACTCCCCCTAATCTCTTTCTATTTGCTTTAGCATGACAGAAACAAGCCAACAAGCAAAAGAAGTGACATTGGCCTTCATAAAATAAGAATGTTTCTGCATACCTGTATTTAAGAGCACGAAATTTATTGTCACACACAGAAGCAGGATATGGGTACCCTTTACTGGCCAGTAAAGTAGAGATTCTTTTCCAGCTGTCTTTCTTGTTGATGATTGGAGATTCAAAAAGCTTTCTGTGTTTTTTGTACAATTCAATTAGGAGACGAGTTGCAGCTTGTGGCCACTGGGATGGACATTGGCCTGTTGGGAAAAAACATTGGATTTCAGATGAGTGAAGACATTTATTAACATTGTCTCTTCTCGGCTGCCTCGACATATGTGAGAAAAAATTATGTGGCACTGTAAAATGGTCATGCTGCGCACAAAATAGAATCAAATATAAATAAAGGAAAATCAGTATACTGAATAAATCATTTTTTTTATCAAACACTTCTTGTTGAAAGTAACCGACTATTGTTTCATAAACTTCTGACAAAAATCAATGATCGTCTCAAAAATAAAAATATTTTCAGCATAATCCACTTCCTCAGCTGTCCTGACTTTTATTTGTGCTTGGGGAGACCAGTAAATTACCCCATGCAAATTTCACCAATGGTAAATTCCCTCCAAATATCTAAGAGTAATCTCTACGTTTTGTATTTCAGTGTCGAAGGAGCTTTCATATTCAATTTTGTTTATAAAATAAATTTAAAGATAACCCACGAACTATAACAACTGGAAATCAATGTCCAAATTTTTAAACCTAAATTCTCATTAGTAGAATAATTTTCTCTCTTACATGTCACCAGTGTTGGTTTTTAAAATGTAAAACTGTTCAATAGAGAAAAATATTTATCATTGTATGGAATAAAGTGAAAGTTGCCATGACTAATAGAATTGGATAAAAACAAAGATTTTATTGCATAAACTTTACTGACCTGGAAGAAATATCTTGACTTTTGAAGAATTTGTTTGACTGCAGGGAAAGAAAGAAAGAAAAAAAAACAAAAGAAAATATTTTAGATGAAAAAAATCAATCACTTGCAAATCAAGAAAGAATTCATCAAAGTCACTAGAAAGTAATCAGAGAGTGCATACTCATAAAAAATAATTATTAAAAATCTTAAATACTACTTGTCGATTAGTTTCTGTACTGATATGGGAATGAATTTTTTATTTAACATACTAAACTATTTCATGTATACCAAGTATGATTTTTTAACTTCATTCAGGTCATACATAGGAGTTCAGATTTACTAACATAGGCCTATCCTAACCCCAGAGGAAGGTGATCTATCAAAAATTACCAACATCCTACAGAACGTATGAAAAAATAGCCAACAGCCTGCAGAACATAGGAAGAATTTTTGAGGCTTATTTTGGGAAGAAAATAGCATCTTTGACACTGGAAAATACAGTATATTACCGAGATAAATGTACGAATAGTATTCACATTTCAAACATGGTGAAATGTCACTTGAAAACTGACCACAATCTAGTTGACCATCGAGGTGAAACAACAAAAATCTGGTAAAACTTTGCCCTGCAATCAATGAAAATCACTGTCTTACTATTGATGAGATATTTGAGGTGACTGGTTTGACTAGTAGTTCATGCCAGTAAATGCTAACAGAAGATTTAAAAATGAAACACCTTTCCACAAAATTCATGTCTTGTTAGATCATGGAGGAAAAAAAATGTGTGCTTTGATTCAAGGGAAGGATAAGTTCAAAATAATCCATTGATTTTTTCAAAAGTTTTTTTTTCTTCTTAATATTTTTGGTTATTTTGGGGAACCCCTATATAATATTCATGACTATCAATTGGTGGAGTTGGATCCACATTGCAGAAGTTAAAGATTGCATAGCTGTAGTTTCTTATTTTGTTTGATTTGGAATCTGAATTTTCCTTATTGGTATAATAATCTTTTTCTTGCTCAGTTCAAGTCAAATTCTAACACTTAACGTGGTTCTCTATGGGTGTGTACCATTATACACACAGGATCTTTGCGGTACTGTTTTGAGAGTATCAGCACAAACAACCAAAAGTCATTGGCTAGATTCAAAATTGTTTTACTGGCTCCATTTGTCCGTACAACTATCTTAAACCTAGATATTTATTCCATATAGAATAGTGATAGCATCAAACCTGATCAATACTTTATGTATAACCACTTGGAAACACGAGAAGAAGCAGTTTGTGGACTTGTATCAGACTAAGCAGAACTTAGTACATTTTAATCCTCTTTCAATCATTTTAAATTTTTTTACTTATGAACTTTCTTGGATACAATTACAATAGTATTAATTAAATCAAATAATTTAATAATTTTTAGAGTACGAGGGAATTGCCCATTCCAAAGTATCATGTTTACAGAGGGCTGGACTATGGTATATGGAGCAGCCTGCCATAATTATCATGTAAAATGATTTCACGTCGTATGAAACTATGGCTTTGAAGCATTTTGGTTACTTCAGGGTTTCCAATTTAGACATTTTATAAGAATGTGTCTGTATGATTTATGAGGGAAAAAAAAAAAGAAAAGGATTCATTGTTGTTGTTGATTGAGTATTTACAATAAAATGAATTTCGTTTTCATTTTATTTCAGGTATTTAGCTTAACGTTAATAGGTGATTGTATGGTTTAGCCACATAAAATCGTTTTTCATTGGATGGAGTAGATTTTTTCTAGAGATAAATTGACCTGAATTTTTGTTTAAACAAAAAGAAAAACATTTTCATTGATTATAACTTGGATTTCAACTGTTTTTCAGATGTTTCCTATGCAGCCACTCAATGTTAAAAATGGCAAAAAAATATAAATAAATAAGTGAATTTATCAATGAAAACAACTGAATATTGTTACTGTTTCACTTCTTAGATTTTTGCCAAAATAATCTATGCCATCTAAAGAAAAATGATCTCAGGCAACTAAACCATACAATTACCTATTTATGTTAATCCAAATACCTGGAATAAAATGAAAATTCTATTGTAAATGCTCAATCAACAACAACAACAAATCCTTTTTTTTTTTCATAAATCATACAGACACATACGATGGTACATAAAATCCTTTTTATTCTCCATGAATCTTTTACATGATATATGATGTAAGCAGTAAGTCTTACTGTACATAATAAACACTGTCCCATATGAAGACATACCTCCTTTGCACAAATTTAACAAAAAAAAAAGAAAGAAAAAAAAAAAGGTCAACCAGGTTTTTGTAAATAATAAAGTATGAAAGGAAGGCCTGTTTAATTACTCAAATCATCTTCCTTGTTTTTCATGCAATTAAAGAGTTGGGAAAATGAAAAATTAGTCTATTAGCATGCGGGATGATCGAGGTTAGGAATCTGAAATCGGATTTTGATTGCCACCCCTTGCTACGGATAACTATCACTAATCACCACCTGTCACAGTTAATGGATTAATTATCTATGACTATTCCAAGAAATTTCAATTCAATATTTGTTTTTAAAGTCTATTTCTATAAGAGTAGAGTAAAAGGCTCCTTACCTTGTTTGTGGGATTTGGTTATTTGGAGTGTGTAACGCTTCATTTGTATCATCCACTAAATCTTCATGCATCATTTGTCTAAAAGCAGAAGAAAAACACAGATTAATTGTCTTAATTTACTATATTGTCTATAATTTTGAGAAGAGTCATCAAGATTTCAAGATTTGTGATTGAATGTTGAAATTTAGCATCTTTCAGTACCTGGATGAAGTTGGAATTTAACTTCTTTTAGAACCCGGACAGGCCTGCATAACCTCCATGCAGCTTTTAGTGTCACCTGAATAAATTGTTTTCTCAATCAGGCAATCATACTTAAAAGAAAAAAAAATTGTAGTTTTTTTTTTTTAGTGTTCTATCAAAGAGGGGATTCATTTTGGTCCAATCATTGTAGGGATCGAACTCACACTAATCTGCTGACGATCACTCTATATCAGGCTTCTTAGTGAGTAAACATAACCCACCTGCATTGTTTTTAATGTAAGTTAACATCACCCCTACCAACATTTTCATGGGAATCACAATTCTTGGTTATAATTATGGATTAATGCAACAAGGGAATTCAGGGTCATTTCATAGTTAGAGTGGCTCATGTACAATTTGTCAAACACCCAGATTGTCTAAACTATTATAATAAGTACTAAAACTAATTTTGTCAACAATTTTATGTTGAATTACTGGAAATTGCAGAAGTAATAGCATTTTTTCAAAACCCAAGATATAATTTTTCAATTCTTATAAACAGTATTTTATATTGTTAAGTCACTGGAAATAGCAGAATCAATAAAATCTAATTTCGAAAGGAGAAATACCAAGGAAATTACTTTATTTAATCCTGATATTGTGAAAGCAAGTTATGAAAAAAAATTTTATAGCCGAAATTTCAGAAAATCTTCGAATACCGAGTTCATATCATTTTAATACTTACAAATGGACAGGTTTTCATGCTGCTAATTTTTTTTAATTCTGTGATTTTATCAATTTTTTTCCCCCATCTTCCTTGATAATAACACAATTAGTTTGACAATGAAATAATCTTTTACATGTTAGTGTTTTTTTTTCTCTTGTTTATGTTTGTGTAAGTCATGGGTGGTCAAAAGGCATTCATCAAAAAGCAAGCAATGTAATACGGACCACTAAATTACAATTGCAATCAGTCAAAAAGCATCAGTCTATAATGCCAACTGTATAGAACTAATATTTCAACTAAATCTGTACTAATTAAGAAATTTAATTTAGCATTCTTTTTGCAAATTAGAATGAATAAAGGTTTTGTGAACCATGTCACAGAAAGAATAAAATTTGTATTACAGTCTTTGGAAGACCTGGTATAAAAAAAAAACAAAAAAAAAAAAAAAACAAAGAATTTCATTTTCATACATAAGTCGAACTTGATTTGTATTTATTCATATTTGTTGTGTTTTTTATCCCTAGAGATATGTCTTGGGTAGTCTAGCATAAAATTCAATCAATGAAAACTAAGGTAACATTTTTTCAAGTGTTCTAAAAAAAAAAATCCAATAAAAAGGTTAAAATTGTAAGAAAATTTTATTAAGCATGGTATCTTTCCAGCTTTTTCTATTACAATAAAACATTCAAACTATTACTAATTCTATTCTTTCTGTGACTTATGAGTCACAATAAAACCTTTATTCATTCGAATTTACAACAAAAATAAATACGTAATCAAATTACTTAATCAGAAAAATTTTTAGCAAAAATATCCAAACAACAGAGTTGACACTCTCGACTGATGCCTTTTGATCAAATGTGATACTAACTTGCAGCAGTCCATAATACACTGCTGATTTTTTGGCTGTGTTCGATTCATAAAAGTATGACTAAAAATTTTACCGAGATGTAAGCAACACCTGAGAAAAAAACCCCGCTCAAACAAGTAAAATATTTCATCGTTAAAAGGTGTGTTATTATTATGAAGTAAGATTGGAGAAAAAAAATGATAAAAATCTAAAGAATCAGGGATTTACAGAAAATCAACAGCGTGAAAACTGTCCATTTGTAAGCATTAAGCTGGCATTAAAATATTTTCTAAAATTTCTGCTGTGAAAAATATCATTTTTATATAAGTACTTTATTCATATTTTTCTCAGCGGAATCCTTGCCTCTGCCATTGAGTCTGTCTCCATGTTATTTCTCAGTAGTTTCAAGTCAGATTTACTTGAAACTTCCTAGAAAGGTGTCCCTTGATAAGATGCTTCTTACCTAGAAAAATCTCCAACTAAGGGTCACATAATCTGGAAATAATGGAGTTTAAACTTGGTTTCAAAATCAATTGAAAATTGATTTTCTCAGCTGCTTCAAGTCAGATTTACTCAAAACCTGCTAGAAAGGTGACCCTCCTTTCTTATAAAAATCTTCCACCCAGGGTCATGAGATCTGGCAATAATGGTGTTTAAACTTCATAGTGGATACCGCATTGAACTTTTGGTTTGTTTTATTAGTTCTGAAATTTCCAATATTTTTCACAAAATTGTTGACAAAATTAGATTTAGTACTTATTATAATAGTTTTGACGATCAGGGTTTAGACAAAGTGAATGGTAACCATTCAAGTGTTTCTAAATCATGACAGTTGTTGTGAGGGTTCCTGGACGATTTGTCTAATGCTAGACTGCCCAAAACCAGATTATCTCAACTATTATAAGAACAAAATCTAATTCTCTGAACGATTTTGGGTAAAAATATGAGAAATTGTTGAATTGATAATTTCAAGAGGCATCCTTGCCTCCCTATGAGAGGCTCTATCAGTCTCTCATATTGTTTCTCAGCTGTTTCAAGTCAGATATACTTGAAACTTGGAAGAAAGGTGATCATTCAGAAGAAGCTTCTTTCTTATGAAAATCTTCATGGTCTAACAATAATAGCATTTAAAATTTATAGTGGACACCTCACTGAACTTTTGGTTCTTGTTTTTTTAAATACCAAGGACATCATAATTTTTTAACTGTAATACACATGAAGAGAAACAACCACAAAAAAAGTGGTGAATCTAGCAGAAAACAAATTGTAAAAATCAGATGTTTAAATTTCAGATGAAAAATTAATGAAGCAATCTCGATAAAATTTTAGTTATCTATTCATTTAATGATGAAGCTTTCCATGGAAAGGTTATTTTGTCAGTAAAACTTATGAAAATCTTTTTTCAAGTAAAAACCCCTAAATGTTTTATTTTTATGAAATCACAATGAAAAAAATGGATCCACTTTGAAAAAAAATAAAAAAAATATATATATATCAGTCCCTGACAATATTCAGTCAATAAAAATCAGGGTGTACGCAAACTACAGGTTCTAAATCAGATTTGTCAATGATTTTGCCTAAAAATATTGAAAATTGCAGAATAAACCGTTAAAATTGATTATTGATTAAGTTGAAATAATGGGGAAAAAATGGGAAAAATAAAAGAGAAAAAAAAAGAAAAAAAGGAGACTATAATTGCTTCATGGCTATAACTTTTACCTGACAACTGGGAAAAACGTCTCTAACATGGATAAAAGTTTATTTCATCAAAATTTTTGAGCAATTATCAAGACGAAAGATCGGAAAAAACCCTGAGAAATATCGGGGACTTGCAGAACAGCGTGAAAAGCTATACATTTGTAAACATTAAAGTGACATATTTGAAATTTTTCTAATTTTTCCATAATGAAAAATATTTTTCATATGACAGTACTTTAAAGATATAGAAAAATCAGAATAGAAAAAAATTTCAGTCAGTATATTTTTAAAAAACCTGTGATTTCTAGTTAATTAGGCATTTCTATAGCATGTTGATATCCCATTTCAAAAACACAATTAAAATTTAAAGAATTTTGGTCTTGAGTTTTCTCTTGTTTTTGCTAGAATAAAGTCAAAATACCTTTTTCACCTTTTGTGGAGGGTAAACTGTCAAAAATTTGTCAATGAAGTGTGAGATGAATTTATCTAGAAAGCAACAGGCGTGATGACAGGTAACAAGTATAGAATGCAGTACATGTAATAATTTTGAGCTTGTTTTTTTTTTTTCAATTTTCAGTAGGTTTCTTCTTTCTTCTCCTAAAGACTGTACTAAACTGAGGTACCATGGAATCATCATGATGAAAGCTAACATTTTCACATTGGTTTAGAATTTTCATACAAATCGAAAGAACGTAATCTTTTCGAAATGATACAATTATGGCGCTTTTATACTATTATGGTCTTCCGTAGAAAATAATTAGACAATTAAAACACAATAAAAACTTTTTAAAAAAATATACTCCCACTTATTTATCTTTTCAAATTTGATTCTGTGCCGCTTCTGTAACATCATCACAAAATCTTAGCAGTGACCTCCTAATGAAAGAATTAAACAAGAATTTTCAATAAATAATCGATAATTCTATAAAAAATTTAAATTGTCAAAATTTTTTTTCCATAACCATAAATTCATCTCGATGAGAAGAAAATGTAGCAAGTAAAGGCAATACCTTCACTTTCTTTTCCAGTTTTTTAAATTTTTTATTGAATTCCCATAGAACATTTTTTTTTCACAGAATAAGAGCTTCCTTGTCAAAAAAGTTGACACAAATAGAATTCATATTTACATGGACTTGCTTTTCACATATGTAAGAATTATGCGTCATCTCGGGCCAGAAATTTACCAAATCATCAAATGATGACGAATGAAATGCCTAGAACTATGAAATAAGAATTGAAAAATAATAATATTCTAGGTTTTCAGAGAAAAAAAAATCAATACACCAATTTCCAATATTTTTCACGAAATCGTTGTCAAAATTGGATTTAGTATTTAAAAGTTTAGACAATCTGGCACTCCATTAGACAAAGTGAACTGTCGCCCACTAGAGCACACTTTTGTTTCTAGTTCTGAACCCTAGTATATTTCCTTTTGATATTTGTACGAATGAAAATACCCATTAGCAGTATGTAGAGAAAAAAAATGTTGATGCTGTCAGGGGAAGAAAAAACGACAACTCTGAAAAAGTTTGAAAAAAAGTAGATTAAGTATTTAGTTGTAATTGGCCGTCGAATGCCCTCACAATAACCGGGATAATTTGAGAGTTATCTGGTAAAAATGTCACAATAACATTAATGTAGTATGAATGAATGAATAAAGGCTGAAAATTAGTATGTTTGCCAGTTTATCTTGTTTAGAATGTTTGTTCTGAGCGCGATTTTGTTTGCGTTAGTAGTCAACTGCTTCTCAAGTTTGTTTGGTTAGTTCGTCACTGTGGAATACCAAAAGTGTGCTGTGTACGATTGTTGTTTGTATTTAGGCAGTTAGACTTCCGAAGAAATAATCAGACGTAGTTGATTTATTCAACAGAATTCAAATAAATAACGTATTCCTGAACATTCAACTTATTACACTAAATTTTTTAAAGGTCGTCGGTGTTTTAATTAAATGTGCCGTTCTACCTAGAATCGATCTGGTTCAATAGAAAAGAATAATCTGAAGAAAACTGTTTTTACGCTCAATCTAAAAACAAAAGGTAGAAAAAGTAATGACTACACGAATACACATCCATCAGGCCATAGTCAAGTTATACGTCTACAATAAATACATAAATAGATTAATACAAATAATGAATACAGATTTCTTTAGTTACATTGTTTTGAGCGTCGTTTCTTTATTGTCAACCATTGCCTCGTGGTTTTCATTGTTGATATACTTGTTCAGTTCCATGTTATTGTTGTTAGTGAATTCAATTTGAGGTCTCGATTCTAACAAAGATCCCTCAGAAGTGAAAGCAATTTCGAAATCAGTTTCTTGTTTAATTTCTGCGTGTAAAGGCAATCCATTCGATACATCCATTCTCGCCAAAGTTCCTGGAAGTCTTTGGACTTCGGAAGATGAGGTGAGGAGTTCGAAACTTCGCGTTGGTATCTTTTTTCCGTTGTTGTGGAAATATTCGGGGTTCACAAACAATTTGTTTTACTTTACTCGGACTCATAAATAACTGTCTATATCATATTTAAAGTACAGATCACACCATCCTAAAAATACGTTGGTACAGAACGGCGATACAAAATTTCTTTTGGGTCAAATATTAGATAATGCCTCCCTGGAAAAAGTAAAATAGAATTACCGGTGTTGATCGAAATATGTCACTGCGACTATACGGATGTCAATCGTTAATTCAAGAGCGCAATAATTGACTGCACATCAACTGCGAATGACGGAAATTTCCCTCATTGCAGTTCTATGGCAAACAATAAAATTTCCGTTTTTATTGTGATTGATGGCAACTCAGTACTATCCGTGAGTCAGGGATTTAATCTTGCGATGAATCGGAGGCGTAGCAAGAGTCCTTAGCGCCTGGAGGTAGTTGTGCCATATCCTAGGGAGTGCATTATTAATCAACAAGTATCATGAGCAAAAGGAAATTTAGCACCTCTTCTCATCTGGGCCTGGGGACAACTGTCTTTTCTTGCTATGCCTCTGTAATTGATAACTTCTTCACCATCTGTCGCAGTTAAACAAGTTTTTAAAAAAATTAAATGTAACTTTCTATTCTGAATATTTCATAACGTTTTTTACAAATTAAAAACTTACCAGTGCAAAGAGGAGATATGAATTCTCAAGCCAAAAAATGAGTTTAATAAGCTTGACTGCGCTAAGGTCAAACTATCTTGCTTCATTAAAATCTAAAAAGTAAACAAAACAGAATTCATTTCTTAACAGATTATTATTTAAAAATTATGTGTCTCATTTCAATGATAGTTTTATTAATAGTTCCTGGAAATGGGATTAGCTAACTTTAGCAGAGTAAGTCAACTCGAGTTGGGCTTCAGAAGTGGGAGTGAATTCGTTATCAATTTTGGCATACATTACTGTATCATTGTTATTCATGCATAATGTCACTCGTTTTTTTTCTAATCATTTCAGTCATCATTGTTACATAGGAAAATAAAGTCAAAACTCCATAGTAAGAGTTTGACAGAAGAAAAAAAAAAAGTCTACTCAGCTTAGTGGTTAATCTGCCACCAGCGTCAAAAGCAAGAAAGAAAGGAAAGGCCTACTCAACCTAATGGTTAATCTGCCACCAACCTTGAAAGCAAGTAAACAAGATTAAAAAAGTTTTGCTCACAGATAGAGTCGATCACCAAATTTACTGATACCTGGCAGAATGCCCAAGACCACTGAGCCAGAGAAACACATTGAAAAAAAATGTAAATTATTTGTAATTGTAAATAGCCTTTTTGAAAATTTTGTTTTTATACTGATTAATGGTTTTATTATTGTACTGTTTTAATGACATCCTCAGTAACAAAGTAATTTCCACCAAAAAAATTAAATGAAATACATATATTTATTATATAAAAATAATATTTTTCAGAACAGAAACCCAATGCTTACAAGAAAGAAAAAAACAAATAGAGAACTTTGAAAACAGGTTGATACATGACGTCATAAAATCAGTTTTTCTTTTTACCTCACTCTCTCTTCCACGTCTGACTAATTGCGATAATTAAGTCAACAAGGAGTTTGACAACATCTTAGTTTTATACATAGTTTAGGATGGCAATATATGACACAAGGCTAATTTTAGTTTTATGGTAGAAAAATTTGCACATAGAATTAAATTTCTTATTCTTTATATTCCCAAGTGATGTATGTACGATAAAAATAATGAATTTAGTAAACCAATTAGTAACTTATCAAAACTAACATCCAACAATGAAATAAGAGTTTACTTCCATACGATAAACAAATACAATAACAAAAATCTCAGGATCATAATTTGAAAATGAAGGTAATAAATTTTCTTAAAATTGACATTGTACTTTGTATGTGTGTTTATGGTGAATGACGGAAATTTCAGTCGTATCAGTTCCATGGCTAACTCAAAAAAAATTTCCATTTTACTGTCATTGATAGTAACCAAGTTCTGAGCTATGGATTATCTTACAATGGTTAAGGGCTTTTATCTTATAATGGATTATTTTGCCTCCTGTCACAATTAATGGGTGAAGGTAAATGATATATCAGTTTTCAATAAGATTTGATTTGGAATACTTTTCCTTAAATTTAAAAATCAATTCAAAAGAGAAAAAAATTGTTTATAAATGGTACTTGATTGAAAGTCTAGCACAGTGTGACCACTGAAAAGGTATCATTTCCAAGATGGAATGCAAAGGACTTACTTCAGGAGTTATAGATGTTTTCAAACAGCAGTGTACATTATATTATCTAATTCTTACACCCGCCCCAAATTTAATCACTTTTTTCTCACCCCCACCTTTCCAGGGAATTCCATTGAAAACTTTATATCTTGAAAAATATACTTTTTCAGACTGTGCTAGATTTTTGTATTGAATAATGACCATAGATTTAAAGCAAATGTATTCGGAAAAAAATTTGAAACAAGAATTTTACTTTGAATTGCTTACAATGTTTTATTTGCATTGTATAATTCAACTACTTCAATACTCAGTGTATTTTTTGCTTAAACCGTGGACTTTATTTGCTGGATATTTTTTTGCATTCTTTTCAAATTTCTTGAGAGCTGCAGAAGGGAGATCAATCTCACAACGGTCGGCTAATCGTACCAAATAGATCAAAACATCACTCAATTCTTCTCCAACATGTTCTTTCTCTGCATCAGTAAAACCTGCAAATGAAATTGAGCCCACATTAAATTCATGACAATGAAATTTGAAATCATTTTGCTGTTAGCTGGAGGAAGACTATCATAGAACAGTAGGAACAAATTTATACAGGACTTCCTTCACTGACATTTTGTACTTTTGACAATCCAACAATTAGGGAGGTCAACACCAACCCAGTTGGATGCAAGACCAGATCAAGGACTTGGTTGAAAAACAGTAAATAAGGTGGTTGTGAACAGTGTTTCCTAGACTGCATGACTGAACACAAGGAAAAATAATGCCGTGCAGTAAAATCTTAATGCCACACAAATTTTGAAAGTTTCAGTCAAAGAAAAAAAGGGTTCAAGAATTAATCTAAGCATCGAAAAAGAAATCATATGGCTTCTACTCTAAGTAGCATAATTTGATTGTAATTCAGACAAACTCCGCTTTAACACCAACGCCAGTACTATCAAGACAAGAAAGCTCCCACCTTTCGCTACCTCTTCTCCTGACATAAACTTCAGATGATCAATCGTATTTATGTTATCCTTACATGTACCTCGACTTCATTCTTCAATTAAACGTACGTCTTTTCCCTGGCCAAAATATTTGTATGTGTTCATTCCTCTTTGTTTCTTCAATGCACATCCAACATCATACTTGGCACACATTCCATTCTCTTTGTACAGCATCCTTCCTTCCACATCTACAGGGCCGCACGCGCACCACACATCAACCCACGAGGACCACATCTCCTCGACTCACAACAATTCATCACGCTGTTCGTTTCAACTCAAGTCGTCACGCAAAAACACTAAAAGCCCACCACAACCCACAGGGGAAGATTTGTTGATAAGTTATACGTAGAGAGTATTTTTTTGTAGCATCTACTGTAAAGGTGTCATAATCTGAGGCTGTAAATAGCCTTTTGATGCCTCCAATGAGGCCTGAGTAGTCCCATTTCCAAAAGAGAAGGTAGCATTCTCTAGTTTTTTTGTTGAGAAAAACTCATCCATATCTCTACTTCTGGAATGATAGACAATCGGCTGTTTTGTGGTTGACGTTGAGTGGGAAATGTCATGTCGTTTTCCGAGATGATGTCTGACACTTGAGTCACTTGTTTTCCAAGCCAATTAGTAACATAGGAATCATATTGTTATTGCCCTATTGCTACAATGTCTTTGAGACTGAAGACTGCACTTTCATCTATGACCTCTTTTGTATCAACAAAAAAGATTGCTGCTCTCTTCTTTAAATGAGTTTCCCAATTCCTGAAATTTTACAAACATTGCCTTGACATGTTTTGCAAACTTTGATTAAACGGAGGGTAACTGATTATGTTGAGCAGCTTTTGTGCATATCTTCTTAGAAGAAATTTCAAAATTATCAATGATCTGAGATCCTTCTGGGCCAGCTGTAATTAAAACAAATATGTTGTCTGTTATTCCAATTACATCACCATTTCCTTTGGTTTCATTGTTCATAGGCTTAGTACATGGCCATGGTTGAGAACACATAGGCTAAATCTTGTACTACAAAGTTACCCCTCTAAAATTCCTTATAAACGAATGGTACTTATTGCTACAGTAGTAATATATCTTTGAGATGAGTGGGTAGCCATTATACTTAGTTTGTATGGTCCTGTGAGCACATACACAGAACAATTTCTCCAACTCATTTAATGTAGAGTTTGAAATCTGCTTCTCTGAGAGAATGCACACATTAAAGTGCTAAAAGTTCAAGTTTCAAAACTGAAGACCAATAATAGAATTGATGGTATCTATGTCTGGCAGCCACAATTTTGGTCAGTTAGATTACACTCAGGTTTTATGAATGCACATTATAAAATCTACCAGTACGCAAGTTTTCATTTTTTTGATATTTAGAATAATTCTGGTTGAAATTTCAATCAATCTATATAGCAATTTTTTTCCCCAAATGGCAACTATCCTGAAATAAAGGTGATGGTCATTTGGCTGGATCATGTGTCATGTTTTTATATGAAAAAGCATTAAAAAAAAAAAAAAAAAAAAAAAAAAAAACTATGCAAGTTTTCACACTTTTTTTTCAAAGATAATGTTTACTATCCACTATATTCATCTATTGTTGCTAGAATTTCAAAAGATTAAGTGCGGAGGAAGCCGTTTATTATAATCATTGATAATGTTATCAAACGGTTATTGTCATCAAGATCAGTTGGTCTCAAGCACTTTATCTGAAATGAATTAAAAAGTATTAAACTTTTTTGGAATGTTAAGTCATTTATGATAATGAATTGAATAACAAAATGGGTTTATAACAAATGTATATAGTTCCAATATTTATATTCTTTGCTAGATGTTATCCGCCAGGAATTGACGTCTAAAAGACTGTGTACCAAAGTGATTGCAATAAGTGGCTACCTCTGTACTTGAAACATTAAACTTCTTGCATAAAGTAACAGGAACTTGACGATGTGCTTTGAGATGCACACTCAATCTACAAATTGGAAAACTTTGGAGATACTTACTTGGAATGCCTTTCTTCACTTCTCCTTTCCACTGGCTACATGATGAGAAAAAAGAAGAAAAATTGAAAAAATTTAGCATTGTCTCTTTCTAGAGCACAACAATCGTAGCCATCATAAATATATGCATAAAATTCATCATTTGCCTCCGTCAACAAAGTTGAGAGAGATATATGTATTCACTTATGTCTGTCCTCACAATACCTCCAAAATTTCTCTGTGAAAATTTGTGGAAGAGTGGGCCATGGGAAATAGAAGTAGTGATTAAATTTCAAAGTATGAAATGAAATTAAGTGAACAGCAAAGATCAAAAGATAAAACGTTTTGAGAACCCTTGCTTTAGGACTTTGAAATATAGGATTGATTGAGCTAAGCTAATTTTGTTATAGAAGTATTTAATAAATTATTACTCAAGATTTCATTTAGATTTCAATGTTTTATAAATATTACCAGCATTTGGTCATTTTTGGTCTGGAATATCTCTATCTGGTAACCTTTGTCTCCAATTTATTGTTCTTAATTCTGTGTTTTTCATAGCTTCACAGAACTGCAACTAACAAATCTTTTCATAATTGATTAACCTGTTGACTGTGTAACAGATTCAACTATAGACTTTATAGTATATTCTTCATTTCAATGTTCAACCTTTTTGCCTCAGTGAGCTGGGTCACATATTGATGAGTAGATGATGGGCAAGATAAATGCCATAAAAAGCATGAAATCTTTGAATTATCCATTTAGATACATCTAGTTATATTTTGCCTCAAAGAAATGACTAATATATGCTAGCAAATCATTTATG
The DNA here is from genome assembly GCA_963457665.1 of Thysanoteuthis rhombus. Lineage (NCBI taxonomy): Eukaryota > Metazoa > Mollusca > Cephalopoda > Oegopsida > Thysanoteuthidae > Thysanoteuthis > Thysanoteuthis major. Next base: position 49,851,726 of record OY735198.1, read on the forward strand.
CTTGACCAGAGATGCCAATCAGTAATCAAAGAACTCAGTTTAGAAGCAATCTATTTCAATCAAGGCGTCTTTGAAAGCATGAAAAAAAAATAAGCATGGTTTCCTAATATTTAAAATCCCTTAGCAAGTCCAATCTGTCCTGCTGGCTGTAGGTGGCCTACCTCAGTTTTAAGCACTGAGATGTCTCAACTGAACAATACAAGGAGAAGCAAAAAAGCTAAATACTCACAAGATTTCAGCCAATTCACCAACTTCTCCAACTAAAGCCAGCAAAATGTTTCGAGGACTGTGATACTGATTCCAATTCCGTTCATTGCAGAAATCTTCTTGAAGCTTTCGACTGAAAAAGCAGATGAGATGTAGTATCCATGATTACATGAAAAATTTGATGCATTCAAAGCATGTGCGTTTTTACTCATTATGAATACTGGGTATAAAAATAGGCAGTCAGGAAAAGAAATGTGTATATAGAAAATGCATGTAAGTAGCACTAGTTTCAAGGATGCGAATGTGTTGGAGCACAGTAACAAGTACATGGAAGGCTACACCATCAAGAGTAGCTACAGCGGTTGCTAAGGGAAAGTCGAAGTTCAGAAAGGCAGGTTAAAGCAAGCCTGCTAAAGGAGCAGCTCCAGCCTTTATCTCAACCCAGTCAAGATTAAGTCTGACATACTTTCTGATCTTGAAACTTAGCTGTCCAAAGACCCTATACTTCATGAAGACTACTTTACACAACTATTCACACAACCGGAAGAGAACACAACATGAAGGCTCAAGGAGGATGATGATCTTGATGACAACCATTTAGATGAAGGGTTGGCAAAGTATGGTCTGTGGGCCAAATCCAGCCAGTGACCTCATTTCATCTGGATCCATGAATTCATTGAAAATGCGACGAATGAAAATTCTTTGTTTTCCTTATTTATTAGAAACCGTCAACCAAAAGTGTAAACATGGATTTCTTCAGTTTTCAAGTTGGTTTGGCTGGCTATGTATGTATGTATGTATGTATGATGCATATGAGCCACATCAATGGAGCTAGGGGCCTCAAAATTTAAACATTTACTCCTTATTATGTTTAGAAAAAAATTTTTTGTTTTGACCCGTCCACAGTTTTTTCGTGGAGGGGAGGTGTGAATCTCACAATAAGCTACATTGGTCCTTTAGTTTGTGTCTGGCGGTATTTAAAGAAAAATTGGACATGCTAAGTGATCACTGCCCAACATTAGGTGAGATGTGTAAATCATTGATCACGCTTTTTTTAAATCTTTTTAACTAATCCTCTCCAACACAGCATGCTGACAAGACATGGGACATAAGATGACTTCAATTGAATGACTTACCAGACCTGTCTTATGTTTGTGAACAATAAAATTCAGTATTGAAAAATAGAACAATTCCGTTTTAGCTATTCTATACACAAAATTAGAATTACAATCAATATTTTGTCCCCCCCCCCCTGGAAAAAAGATTTTCATAGTTTCATTGATATATAGAAATATCTATATAGTATATAGATATATAGAATGAAAATAAATCATTGAAGTAGTTTGAAACCATCTGTGGCTATCTTTGCAAAGACGCATCGTGAAGCTATTTTGATATGGGCCATTTTATAGCTATAATATGAATTTAAAAAATGGCTATTAGGTGGATATAATTGCCAGGTAACTGTACATTTCATTTCCTTTGTATTAACTTTCATTTTGAGTTTATGAAGGGACCAATAAAATTATATAGGGATCACATTTATGATGCACATGAGTGAACTTTAAAAAAAACAAAACAAACTTATTTGTTTAAAACAACGGTAAAAACCTAGCTAGATTTAGCCATTACAAAAATAGCTCATATCAAAATAGCTATATGATGCTTCCTTGCAAAGATATTCAGATCTTTTTCGATAGCTTTGTATCATGATTTGTTCCTCTAAGGTCCGCAAGATAGATTTTTTTTCTTTTCAATCCAGACCGCCAAAAGAAAGTTTGCCGATCCTTGCTTTAGACTATAAATCTCCAGCCTCTCCTTCTCCCAACCACATGAGACAAGCACCAGAAAGCAAATTTATTATGCCGGCACATTCAAATCCTACGGTGATGTTGTAATAACGAAAGTCAACAGATGATTGAACTAACGACATGGTACGTACAATTTAGAAAAAAAACAAAAAAAAAAAAAACGAAAAAACCTCACATGTTTTCTAGAGTGGTTGTTTTATCGTTGAAACTGAAATTATCGCCACTAGCAAACGATTTCGATTGTTGTAAGTTGAGATCTTCATTTTGTGGTTTCATACTCCAGTTGGGGTCCGTGTCTTGACTACAACTGGAATAATCGGAATGTTTTTTTTTCTTCGGTGATGACAATTGATGATGATGATCTTCTACGTTTCCGAACTTCGTGAAGTTTTCCATCCATTTGTTTAGAGTGTTTTCAGAGGGCGGTTCCGACTTGTATGTGTCTGACCATCTTTGGTTAACATTTTCCACAGACTTTAGTTCTGTAAGCCACAAGACAGCCTGGGCTTTCTGTACTGTCGTTGGTGCTTCAGTCATTGCTTATTGAAAGCTAAAAAAACAAAAACAAACACACAGTGTGACAGTCAGTCGGCTGTAGTATACACAATCAAGTAAACGAAAAAAAAAGTAGTTGATTTCAAATTGAAACTTTTCTAGCTGAGTACATTATCATACAGGAATATTTCTTTTTTTGTCAGAGAAATAATTTCGTAAATTTTCGCGCGTGCGCTGGAAGTAGAAATAAGCAGAACAAACAACACGTGGTACCGGTACAGTGTACCAAATAGGATTTGTTATCACGTAACTGATTTATTTACCCTTTATTTCCGGTTGTGGTAAAATACGGGAAGCAAAGTAATCGTGATTTATTTTCTTTATAAGTTTTTACATAGAGGTGTGTGTGCTGAGTAATCAAAGAGGTTTGAGTTATTAATTGATTAGAGCAATTGTTACTGGTATGATATTTTTGTTTCGCTTCGGCTCTTGTTTTTTGGTTTTCTTTTTACCACGACCCCTTATTTCTTCACAGATACGCGAATAACGAAACAAAAAAGTATAGAAATAATTTAATTAAAAAATAGTCCTATTTTATACAGATATTTTTAAAATGGCTTTGAATTTTTTTAAAGTGACAAAAACCATAAGTTCAATGATGCATCCACCCTCCGTTGTTGTAAGAAGAGAAAAAAAGTAGTCTTTCTCTGAGTTAATAGATTCTCATACTTGCAAAATATTGCAATATCGAAATATTCAGCTGATATTATTTTCTATAAAAATCGTAAATGGTCATTTTGGCTTTTATAGAATATAAAAATTCTATTATGATAGCATCAGCAACTGGTACAAAGATTTACTGGAATGTTTTTTCAATGACATCACATCTCTGTATTATATCAAATCCCTCCTTCCTATTTCAGTTGTTTGACATGATGGGATTGACCAACCAGCCGACAGACAGACCGACTAAAAAGTGTCTGATAGAGATGTGTGGACACATCTAAAAATTCTATTGACGACTGATATTTAAATAACGCTATTTTTTGTTATTTCATAGCATTACAAAATTATCTTGAAATTCAAGGCCTATTTGAATTTGGCAGATAGATTCATTTAACTGTCAATGGAGTTGTAGAGCAGGGGTAAATTTTGCCTACCCAGTGAGTAAATTTGCTGATTATAGATTTGTACATATTTTTTGTTTGAATTATAATTTTTTAAAAACTGATGAAAATTTTGATGAAATATACAAAGAACTGATTGAATTGAAAAAGAACACATTTCAAGTCTTTACCAGATGACATCACCTCTACATCACCAGTTTAACAAACATGAAGAAGTATGATTTGTTTAATTTCAATTTATTTTCAAAACTGGATGAAGTATTACAACGCAATATTTTTTCTATTAATTTTGAGTAGTTATTAAATTCATTTTAATTTTTTAATTGCTTTTAATCTTAAATATAACCCAGACTATCTATATCCAATTGTGCTGTTTACTTATCAAAATTAAAATGAAAATAATTGTAAATAAATTGTCTGAGTCGAAGTTGTATTAAAAAGCAAAAAATTAAGATGAAGGCAGAAACCAGTCAAAATTAATAGTAAAAATATTGTTACAACACTTCAACCAATATTCAAAATAAATTAAACAAATCATATTTATCTATGTTTGTAAGACTGGTGACGTCATCCGCTGAAGACTCAAAGTGTGTTCTTTTTAAATTCAATCATTTCCGAGGTGCCATTTGTATATTCTGTCTAAAAATTTCAAGCAGGCCTATTTTGTGAAATGATATTGATTTTTTTTTCCTTTTTTTTTCCTACCATTTTGGACTTAATGATTACCTTCTCTACATTGTAGTAATATGTCCACGCCACATAATATCACCAAGTGTTTATGTCTGTCCACACAATATCTCCAAAAGTTCTTGATGAATTTCAGTGATCTTTTTTGGAGGCAATGGGCCATGGAGAAAGTGATCAAATTACACAATCATCTCTCCTGTCTATGGTGTAAGCAGAGGTATGTGTTCTGTGAGTGCTTTCTAATTTATTAGTGAACTATACTTGTGACCCATGATTTCACAGATACATCAAAATTTTCATTCACTCTAGTGATTAGTAGCTCAGCCGATCCTGGAGGATGCAGCCATAATCAGGGTTGTATTTTAGTGCCAGGTGTATATAAACCTGGGTCTTTAATTAGACTAAGTTTTGTTGCCTACTGACCTCACTCCACCTCTCTCCCTACTTAGCTTTAGTCATTTTCTAGCTGAATTTAGCTGAAAGAAATGGCAAAATTCTTTACCTAAAACTTGTTTTAGCACTCAATCTTTATGTTGAGTATTGAAAATAAGGAAAAAGTGAATTGCCACTAATCAAGAATTTATACAAGCATTCTTGACACAAAAGGGCTAATAATGTAAATGCATTGCATGTTATTTTACTATACAAATGTACTGTAAATCATGAAGATTTTCTTTGTTCAAAAATGAATACAAGTATTATTGATGAAATAGGGCTGTTATATATACTTCATTTTCTATGACATCATACCACTAAACTACCTGTTAGTATAGTCTAGTCATATGAACTTCTGTTATGGGTATTTAATTGTTCATCTCATTAAATCTATGAGTATTATTTGATTGAGAAGTTATTTTACTTTGAATTTTAAGAAAAAGAAAATCACTGCTGGATGGGAGAACTCTTTACTGTTTGGAATTTTTCTTCTTTGGATTTTTAAAGATGATTCATATATAGTGAGACTCAACAGCCCGGCTCTTTATTTACCTCTACTAATGAAGTTGGAAGAAGTGAACATATTCACTCATGTCTATCTGTCCGACTAAACAATATCTCCAAAAGTTCTTACTGAATTTCGATGACATTTTCTGTAAGAATTGGTCAGATTTGGAGGAGGATCTATGCATTTTTTTTCAATTGAGAGATATTTTCCATTTTGTTTTCATCTATAAATGTAGTAACTCACCATTCTTCATCTATAGAATATCTCCGTAAGTTCTCAATTAATTTCAATGACATTTTGTGAATGGTGGGCCATACGCTATGGAGGAATTGATTAAATTTTACGGTTGATCCAGGAATTTTTTTTTTGATTGAGTGATATTTTTGCAAATATTAGGAAGAGGTAAACAATTGTCCAAAATAAGGAAAATTGAAACACAGTTACTTCTCCTTTTTGTTACTATGTATAGACATGATTTACATCTAGTTTGTTGTTAGTTTATGGCATTGGTAAAACTATGCACTCTCCGAGTACTTTCTAGTTTTTATCCTGGTTTTTACATGTAAAAGAACAATGTTTTTTGGTCTGATATGTTTTCTCTCAGTAGGTATATGTTAATCAGCCTTACAAACTAGAAGTTATCATATCTAAATTAGTTCTAGCATTGCACTAATCCCTTGTATATAACTGAGTGGTGTCTTATTGTCTGTCGTGCTATAAAGAGCATCTAAACATGGGCTCAGCCAAACAAAATTTGGCTTGCATATTCTAAGAACGGAGAGGTTTTAAAATAAGACGGTTTTCAGAAATTAAAAAAAAAAGAATTTTAAATGGGGGGGTTCTATTTATACAACAATAATGCTGAAGTAGAACCTTACTTTCTCTCCATACATGTAACTCCTTATTTTACATGTTCATATATAATTCTTTGATAGGTGTAAAGTGGAGGGTACCCCTTCCCTTTTAATGGGTTCAAAAGTGAAGGGAAAATTTTACTCCCTATGAATGGTTAAAAAAAAGACTGGAGACATTTTGCTCTTTTAAAGTGTCAAAAATGAAGAGAGATTTTCTCACTCAACTTCAAGGTGTCAAAAGCATAGGAAGACTTCCTACTTTTTAAAGAGCCAGAGGTGAACAGAGACATTTTCCTGCTTCAACGGGTCAAAAATGTGGAGAAGCATTCCCCACATTCAAGGAGTTAAAAGTGAGGAGAGTATTTTTTCCTCCCTTATGAAGGGTCAAATCCTTTTTAAGGGGACAATAGTAATAGGAGATTTCCCCCTTTATGGGGTCAAAAGTGAAAGGAGACTTTTTTTTCACCTTCAAGTGGTTGAAAGTGAAGGGAAATGTTTTGCTCTCGTAAGGAGTGAAAAGTGAAGGCAGACTTTTCCCACTTTTGAGAAGTCAAAATCAAAAGAAGACTCTGTCTCCTTTGATGGGGTCAAAAATGAAGGGATACTTTTCCCCTTTTTTAAGGGATCAAAAGTAAACTAGAGGATTTTTTCCTTTCCTTTAAGTGGTCAAGAGAGAAGGGAAACTTTTTTCTCCCAGTAAGGGTCAATAAAAGGAGAATTTCCCCCTCAAGGGGTCAAAAGTGAAAGGAGGCTTTTTCCCTCAAACAAGGGTCAAAAGCGAAAGCCGAGGGAGTGGGTGGGGTCTATTTTAAACCACATCCTGGCCCCCACTTGAAGGGTGGCCCCATAAGCTTTATGAATAGTTGTTCACTTACTGCATTTCTATTGATATTATACAATAAAAACTCACGCTAAATGTTGGAGAGGACATCTCAAAGAGCCAAGTCTCCCAGGCCCCATGGTCTATAGTTATGCCCCTGAGAGAAAGAAAACTTTTTTCTTCATGTTTAAAAGCTATAGCACCCCTCTTTTTTTACTCCTTAAAATTTCACATCATAGATGGTTCTTCAGCCAGTGATATTATATTCATGAATATTTTTAACCGTATTTTTTTTTTATACATAAACAGTTTTCAAAAAATGACTTTATTCAAATTAAATTGATACTAATACAACCTGATCCAAGATGGTCACCAAATACTTATAATGAGCATTACTCATCCATTAGTCACTCTATGCAAATTCTTCAATGTTTTTGTTTGTTTGTTTGTTTGTTTGTTTTTTTGTAGTATCAAGTATGCTTATTCACTCTACATGAGTTTTTTTTTGTAGTATCAAGTGTGCTTGATAACATAACAAAATTCTACCACAGTCTGACCACTGGAAAGGTATAATCTTGCAGATGGCATCCAAATTGATTGCCAAATTAGTTGGCTATATGGTAAAAAAAAAGTCTAGCACAGTCTAACTACTTGAAAGGTATAATTTTCAGGATTGAATACAAAGGCCTTATTACAGACATGGTCTTTGTACGCCATCTTGAAAATTATACCTTTACATTGGTCAGACTGTGCTAAACTTTGAGTATGTCATTGAGAACACATCATATTACAAAAAACCATTGGAAACTTTTTATGATTTTTTGGAGGGTAGGGTGGGGTTTTTTTTTTCATCTAAATTAATTTGGCTGTCAATTTGGACATCATCTAAAAATTATACCTTTCTAATAGTCAGACTGTGGTAGAATTTTAATACGTCATCAAGCACACTTGATATTACAAAAAAAAATAACTCGTGTAGAATGAATGATGAACAAATAATGGGCATTATTTAAATACCATCTTCAAAATTATACACACTGGGCCATGGAAAAAATTAGCAACTTTCTTTTTTCAAGTATTCATATTAGGGATTCATGAAAACCTCACTTCATGCTTCTAATAAAAAGTTCCCACAGAGTTACAAATCAGCCCACACTATAATTAATGTCCTGAATCTGAAACATTTAAAACTGCAATATAAATTAAAGTACTGCTTTTAGTAACTTTTTAGTTTCATTTGTTGAAATATATTGTGCATATGTGTAAAGGCTTCTGTTCACAATTTACCTTAGAAATGTTGACTGACAGTCTAACCCGAGTGATTACTTACTGATATACTGCACTTACTCAAGTAAAATATGATCTCAAACAATGCAACCTCCACTTTTTGTTGCTAAAGATCAGTAAAATAATATTCACATAATCACTTTTTATACACTCAGGTATAATGTAACTCCCAATGTCGACCCCAATCATAATCTTGAATTCATCATACAGAATGTTAGAATCCCAAAAGATCAGAAACCCAAAGATTTTAAATCTCAAAAATATAATTAAAGAAAAAATAATTTTTATAAGTTCTTAAAAAAAAAACTTCCTTTACTGTTTTAGAAATAGATTTATTTGAGAAACGTAAAAAAACACATTTATTTCCATTGTGTTATATGCAATACAGTCAGAAAGACATTGAAAAAGAAAAAAATAATAAAAAACCCAAAGATTTATCACTATAGATAACTAGAGCACCCGACCTTCCAATTTGAATTTTTTCAATTAGAATTATGGTTTTCGAGATTTTGACTTTTGGAATTATGGTGTTTGGCATGGTGTCTGTCAGGATTATGATCGGAATTGTGTATATATATATTTAGGTATGAATATACATACACACGTATGAATAGTATAAAGAAAATACAAATGTTGATAATGATTGAATCAACTCCAGATTTATTCAATGAGAGAGAAACACAAAAATAGTGGAATGCTTCAATTTACAAAAAGTAATCATGAACATTCTTAATATCTGATTTAAAGAAAAAAAATAAAATTATACAGTTTTAGATCAAGAATAATTGTGGCTTAACACATTTTCGTTGAAATAAAGAAAAGTTAATATAAAGGATTTGAGGAAATTCAACCCTTTTGAAACATCCTTGTGATTCAATGACTGCTGGGATATATATATATATATATATATATATATATATATATATATATATATATCCCGTAGATCTCTTCCAGAAGTCTCCTGGGGTGCGTGTCACAAAAAATAAAGTGAATGAGATTTTCCTGGCTTTTACAACTGTAGCCAATGTCATCATCGTATGAAGTCCACACAGAAATTGGTTTGCATCACATGACTAAACTGGAAAGACATGTATACAAAGTGATCTGCTAATTCCGTGTTTTTCATCTGCTCGGAGATAAATTTCTAATGGGACAACTGTATCCCATCATGATTTTAGTTCTTCAAAATATGGAAAAATTTTTGATTTAATAGAAGAATACTTTGCTTTAAACATCAAATACAAATTAATGTTTCTTTCTTTTTTTTTTTTATACCTTTTCAAAAATTGAGGCCTTAAGCACCTTGATAGGTTAGTCTTGAAAGGGTTGAATAATAAAGCTGCAAATACATTCCAACAGAAATAACAGAACTTCTGATAAGAAAAAAAAATCTTTTTTCAGTCCAATGTAATCTGAACAATTGCATTTTTTTTCCATCAGCCTTTAAGGTCCCTTATTGGCCATCCTGAAGTAAGTGTCACACATGTGGGGTGAAGGGCCCATAAAATATAGGAAGGTGAGTAGAGATGGATACGTGCCTTTCCCAAGGGCATTAGTGCAAAGGAAACGCAAACTGTCTCTGCCAGAGTTTTAAACTGGTCAAGTTGATCCCATTCTCCATGGTTTTAATAGCTTGGTCACCTGGCACTTCCTATTTTCATGCTTTGGTAAATATTAAAAGACAACAAGTTAGTATCAAAAATCAGTGTGTTTGAAAACAGAAAATTGAACAGTATATAAAGCTGTGGGCACTGGAAAGCCAGGGATTAGTAGAGGGTATTGGAAGACAAGGAGTGGTGAAGGGCCAAGGGTACAGAATACGAATAGGTACCTCCTATGCATGAAGTTGTATGTCTAAAAAGCTGATTTTATAGTAGAGCAGTTTGAATTCTATGAACTTTTTTAAATAACTTAATCACCATTAAATCAGCAAATTCATTGTGAAAAAAACCAAAAAAACTTTACTTCAAATAGTTCTACCGTAAAATAAAATAAAAAATTAGGAATTTTTAAAATTTATCATTTTTGACAGACTTTACCAGGGAGGTGGGGGGGGGATGATGAAATATATGCTTTAAAAGGGGGCAGTGGTCAAAAAGTTTGGCAAACACTGATGTAGAGGATTGTCTTCTTTTTATGTTCCATTACTAGGAACAAATAAGATACAAAATATAAGGTGGTGTAAAATAAACTGATGCAGTGAGAGAAGAGCACATGTATTCGAGCAAGAAGGAGGTGGTCATTTATAGAATGAAAACTTTCATTTACCATTTAGATAGTTAATTTATTCACCATGGCCAACATATTTGGAGAGGTATATGTATTACACCGTATCTTACCTTCCACACAATTTCTCCTGGAATTCTCAATGAATTTCAATGAAATTGTGTGTGAAGGGTGGGCCATGAGGTAAGTGATTGACTTCTGGGGCAAATTTTTTTTCGATTGAGTTAGTGTAAGATATTGTTTTTAGATGTTTAAAAACAACCTTTATAATTGAATATATCTGTATTTGACTGCTTTCTAGTTTTGTTCTGCTCATTTTGCGCCACCCAGTACAATATTTTGTTGTCACAGTTTCCCTTTAATAAAGACTATACAGGTAATGGACCTCTTCTCCGGCTTCCAGGAAACCGGAATTATTTTTGATACGAGACTAAAAAAAAAAAAAAAGTTAGGAACAAGTCCAAGGGAAGCTACTCTGTAAATTTGGATAAATAGCCTCTCGGATTGCGTGTTTTGGGCCAGATACATCTTCAACTATCCGGCACTCCCAGTAGCTAATTTTGAATTTGGTGCGTTTGTAGCAGTTCACTGCGCGGCTGTTTGTTTTGGTTTCTCTTGAAACACATAGCACAACAAAATTCCACAGTAACTGCTGCTGGGAACAACTGAGGTATTATTTGTCTCAATTTATCATCATTTTCATTTATTACCAGGTCTTTTGACCAGCAAAAGGGTAACTTGTTAGGGGCAAGGCCGAAAAGGACACATTAAGCATTCAGTGTGGTGGAGAAAGAAGGCAATTTGATAAAAGGTACCTCAGTGCGCAGCAGATAATGTGGATGAATAAAATACAAGTTTTTGTAGAGAAAAAAAACAAACAAAACCCAAAGCATATGAATAACAGAAACTGCAGGACACGTTTTCAAAGATCAACCAGAAAATTTGAAATGATGTTCAGCCTGTGCTTCAACCTTCAACGACTGCTTTTAATTTGTTTTGTTAAATAAAAATTTCTTTACTTTTCATTGTCTATTTTATAATATATCATACTCAAGAAAAAAATTTACACAATACACTTTCTATTAGATAAAATTTCAGTTTTTACTTTCCATTGTTTACTTCATACTATACCTTAATTTAGAAGTTAATTTTTACTTTCTGAAAATTTGTATTTGCAAGAGATACACTTGAGGACGAAATCAACTAATGAACCAACTTTAATAAAATTTTGTATGTGTATTCATTCAAGAATTAAGTATTTTTTTTATGGTAAGATTATTTTGTATATAAAACTTAAAGAAATTGTATTTCAAGTCAAAACTTTAAATTTTACTGTTTTACTTAGAAGTTATGTGTTGAACAAAAGAAAATTTACACAAATTCTCTAAATGAATTTAATCGATTTGAAATATTCTTTTCCAATATTGGGGGCATTGCAGACTTTATGATATTACAATGATAACTAAAATGTTGGTTTATATAATAACTATATTTTTAAAACTTGGAAGTGTGAAAAATACTGCAATACATCGATGAATTGTTCTGTTACTACTGCACTCATGTATCTATTAAATAAAATTTCATTCTTTACTTTCCCTTGTAAGTATATACTTATCCTGTAACAGGAAAATCCAGAGATATGGACCATCTCCAAACTTCCTGGATAAGAGGTCCACTACCTGCATAATATCTAATCAATAATCACCAACTCATTTTAGGTGAGGGATGTGTAAAATGAAGCAACTTTGCCAAAACCAAAGAAATAATTCTAGAATACTTTGGTTTTAATACAAGGCAATCTCTTTCAAAAAAAAAAAAAAAATCCATTTTAAATATGCTGAATCAAGTCAAGATCAACTTTACTGAAATAAGTTTACAATACCTTCTCAATAGAATCAAGGCTAATAGATACGTTAATTAATTCTCACAAGCCAAAATCCTGCCAAACAGCCAGGATTTTTAGTTAGTTCCAGCTGAAGGCTTAGATGGGGACTTTACCACAATGAGAGATCATATATTTGAACATAATCCCCATCATGAACTCTTGGATCATATTCAATTCAAATATCTGGAGAGATTTCACAAAAGATAGGTGGATTATAGTAAGATAGATAAATGGAAGTCAGATTACATGTGAGTAACCACTGATAATTTGATGGTCAAAGCTCAATCCAAACATTTGGTGAATCATAGCAAGATAGTATATACGTTTTCTTTTTCTTTCTATAAACTGCTTGATTAAATTAAAAAATGCAGTTATGCATCACTGTCCTGAATTTAGTTTCTGATGAATTGTTAAGAGAGAAAAAAAAAAAAAAATTTGAACTCTAAAATGTAAACCCACATATCAGATAAATGTACACTTCATTCCTCCATAACTTTGTAACATCTTTCAGGTAGAAAAATTAGCCTTAGACAACAGACATTGGTTTGAACAACTGAAATTTACAAAAAACACGAGTACACACTAAACAAAGGGTGTGTTTATTTTCAATTCAGTATTTTTTTTTAAATCAAGAAAAGAGTTAATTATGTTTGGACATGAAAGCATAACATGTTTTATGTCCAAGTGATACATCATCTCAAATGTTCGGAATATCTTAAAGTGTAGGTACATCTAGTGAGGGTGGGGACAAGAGGCGTAGCTGATGTCGGACGTGGGGGCTACCCTCCTCCCTGGGCCCATAAAAGCTTTATAGATAGTAGTGCACCAATGGCATCTCTGATGTTATATATTAAGAAGGATATATTCGGGAATCGCATAAATAATAATTCAGCCTTTGAGGTTGTTTTTCACCAATTAAGTGATAGTGTAGGTGTTTCATTGAAAATTCCCTCAGAAGTTGGAGGGGGGCCCTAAAACCTAGCTGTGTCCCTCATTGAAATGTGGTGAAGCTGAAAAATTCCTCCTGCCAAAATTGCAACATATAGGTAAGCCTTGATGTGAGAAAACACTATTCAGTAAAGATAATGTTGACCTTGTGCTTCTTTTATCATGTAAACCATGAGATTTAATACACCAAACTAGAAATTTCAACAAATTCTTATAAGATGACAACTGACGTCAAAATGATACAAATAGTGTGGTCCATAAAAAGAAGTGAAGTCCTTCCCACAAAGCTAGTGGTATTGCTCGATTTTTGCATCCCTTACTCCAATGACTGTGGTTCCGATTTAAAGGCAAGGCAATAATCATGAATTTATTTAAAAACAAGTTGTTATAATGAAAATGAATTCCAGGCAGTAATTATTCTTTTAGTTTCACACACACACTTGAAAGTGTAACATAGTCAGAACAAGGGCTACATCTTTAATATACCAAGTCAGTGTTAGAAGTTGGGGTGGCGTAAGGTAATTGGGGACCTTAGTCATTGGAGTATGAGGTGCTTTTAAAACAATAATTCTAGCTCTGTTCTAAGGCCCACAATACTTGACATGTATCGTCAATGATACCTTATCTGACTGCAACGTTTTTTCAAAAGTTTCAAATCAACAAATAAAATACCGATTTCCCTTGAAACAATATAAAACGAATTGAAAGATTACGGGTTCGAGCCTCAGGGTGGTGATTCCACCTTCCCCGGCTATATTGCATTTTTCAAAAAATAAAATATTCAGTGATATTCAAGAGAAAACGAGTTATAATCTCATGAAGTTAAAGGGCATTAATCCAAATTATGTTCAATTTCCTTTTTTTGTAGTTGTCAAGATGAATTAATGGCTAACATGGAGCTTTGAACAGTCGTCGAGGAATCATTTGAATGGAACTGATTTTGACAATTCACCGTCTCGACGCTTCTTCCATGGAATTCTCATTTCCGTGCTATTTTGAACATCAGGGTGCTCAGGGGAGGGGGAATTTCACACCTGCAAACATCTGATGTTAAAAATAGTGCATAAAAAAAATCATGCCCCCTCCAAACAGTAAACATCAGTTTTAGAAAAAAAACGGCGAAGACTCAAAATTAGTTCAATTCAAACTATCCAACGAGGACGGTTAAAAATTCCAAGTTTGCCGAATTAAAAGGAAAAAAAGTTAAATCTTTGTCATTTTCTTGGCTGCTGTAATCAAGTTTTGAGCTTTTTGTTGGATTTGCAATAAAAGTTTCTGGCTATCCTCCCCAAAATTTAACCCAACGATGACTGCTACGATGACCACGGCAAACCCCAACAAAACCATCAACAACCCACACCAAGAACATTTCGGTTTCGTCCGATTAGCATTTTTTTCGCCGACAATGACATTATTATTAATATTATTATTATTAGTTTTTCGGGTTGATCGTTGTGATTTAGGTTTCGTAGAGTTGGATTCGGAAGATTTCGAAGTGGAATTTTCAGAAGAATTAGCATTCGCTGTCGCGTGGTTTGCTTTTTTCGAGGATTTCGCAGCTTTTTCTGCAGCTATTCTATTTTCGTATTCCTCACGACGTCTCTCCTTTTCAGCCAATTTCTCAGCTTTTTGTTTGCGCTTTTTAAGGGCCTCCCGGGCCGCAGCCTTGACCTGGTGTTTCCGGGCCTTTTCCTGTTCTTTCTTGAGCACTTCTACCTGGATTTGTTTCATATACACCAACATTTTGCTGGCACATTGTCGACATTCAGAATCGTCGAGACAGTCGCCGGCAACTTCGGCAAGAGCAGGCTCCAACTGGTTACCTTTTACATCCAACCACTTCAGTTTCGGGAGATCCCCGAAAGTAATCGGCAACATTTTCAACTGGTTATTAAGTAAATCAAGGTGCTGCAGGTTGACGAGGGAGCCGAAATCCGAGGGCAGTTCGGTGAGACTGTTGTTGCTGAGATCCAAACGAATAATGTGGGTAAGAGAAGAGAAATTGCTGGGAAGGCATGTCAGTTTGTTGTAGGACAAATTCAGTGACGTGGCCTTAGGTAGAAGAGCGATGTCTCTTACACTTACATTTGTTAAATGACACAAACTCAAGTCGAGTTCTTTACCTTCCTGCTTGTCTTTATATTTAGACATTGTGGCTTTTTTTCGTGTGTACTTTTTCCTCAGATCACAATTCCGGGATGTACAACTTGCCGGTGGTTTAGTTTTGCCAACCCAACCAAGTCCTTTGCCTCATGCACGCACCGTGTTGTTACACGTATATACCGGAAGTGGAAATCATAAGACGACCAAACCAATCATAGAATCACTCTTTTTTTCTACGGATGCTTGATAGGGATATAACTAGTATTGTCATGTATGGTTTGTTATTTACGGCTAAGACAGACCTACCAAGTCTCCTACTTTTTGCAGGAGACTTCCGCATTTAGAAGCCAAGTTCTCTCTTTTCCCTCCCTCGCATGTAATGATTTTGTGCAGATCTCCTGCATTGAAAGAAAATGCCTATAAATTTTATCACTCCTATTTGCAGATCTACCAAGTCTCCCGCATTGCGCAGTTCAGAATTATGTTAAGATAGGTTTTCAATACATCGAAAAAACTAAAACAGAAAAGAGCTTCTAGAATTTGAAATTTTCTTTGCAACCCCCACCCCAACCATGGTGGTGGTGGTGGTGGTGGTGGTGGTGGATTTTTCAGGAAATCTTCCTCCACCTGGAAATTTCTATACCATGACATATCTGCAAGAATCGTCCCAAAAATGGCTAAAATCGACTAATTCTTTTTCAATTTTGCTCGCTACAGATGTTGCGTATACTCACTTGAACCCCATTTATCAAATGAAGTGACTATACGCTAAGATTCCAGAACGTATTAATGATTTTTAAAAAAAGATGTATATTTACTTTTATTCAACTTACGAGGTATTTTTTTTAAATGGCCAGATTTTCGATTATCGTAAATTTTTAATGGCTAAAATTGGGAAAGAAAAGAAAGAGAAAAGCCAGATCTGACCGAAAAACGACAAGGTTGGCAACCCTGGATGAAGCTTAAGTTCGTAAAAGCAGAGGCGTAGCTAGAGATTTGGGATCCGAGGGCTTGGCTCCTTGAGTTCCCCATCTAACTCTTTGTGAGTTCTTATAAAAAAGGAAAATTTGCTTAAAATATCACTGGTGAAAAACAAGCTCAAAGACTGAATCATTATTCAAGCAATATATAATTATTTCCTCGTTATTGTATTATGTCAATAGAAAAAATGCAGTAGATTAACTATCATCTATAGAGCTTTTTTACCGGACCGGGGAGCGTTTTTGAGTACCCCTTCTATCAGCTGTGCCTTTGCATGAAAGTTTAACGGACATAACAGGTTGATAAGTAAGTAATATACACTAATAATTAGCAGTGTGTAGATATCATCTGTCACGTTAAAGGACGCAACTAACTTGAAATGTGATTTAATTCGTGTAACTGACGTAGTAACATATAATTTTAGCCATATTCTAATGACGTATAAAAATGCTGAGAAATTATTAAAATTAAAAAAAAAAACCCCATTTATTGCCTTTTGATTTCTTTTTAATCAGTTACATTAATAACAAATGCTATTCTCTAAGCTCACTGCAATACAAATCTATCTACGTTTATGAAATGCCATAAAAAAATGACTGCATATACAATTTTATGGCATGGGTATACTAGTGATTATACTAATAATCATTAATATGTAATATAAATGTTATTTAATTTGTCAACTGTTGTCTCTCTGCTTTTTTTTTAATCAGTTACAACAATAATAAAACGGCCTCAGACAGCAATGTTCATGACAGAAGAAGGTCAGTTGTGCTGTAACTGCTTTTCAGAAGAACACATTTTCAAATCTCCCGCGCATCAATTTTCTTGACCATTTTTCTAGTAAACAAGCCTAAAGTATTTTTAATTTTATTCCAATTTAAAGAAAATGCTTATCAACATGTAGACAAAATAAAGACTAATGATAACTCATTGAACAATGAGCTTTTCCCTATATATTTCTGACCCCATTATTAACACCCGTTGAACTAAAATATTTCAAAATAACTATTCTATATGTCTCGTGAAAAAAATTAACGGTGTCCATTAAAAATGGCACACATAACCAACGAGGTAAATTAAGTACATTTAATCAAAACGAGGTACATTTAATCAAAACGCAAGTTTTTTTGTTTTTTTTTTATCGAGAAAATACAATTAAATATGAATGAATGAGTAGAGTGACTCAGAATCGAGGTTTACAGTTAGGGTGAAGGGATTGGGGTTAGGGTTAGGGTACTGGTGTTTTGATTTTAAGTGCCATTCTCTCTTAATTCTTTATTTGTACCATTTTCCAGTGTCATTTTGAAGTTGTCATTTAACCTAGATTTTAACTATACCATAGCAACAATGATGTCGGAATAATAAGTTACTCGAATTATTTTATTAATTTGGCCTTTCGAAAATGTGACTGACGATAAGAAATTAAAAACGATTTGAACAATAAATCACTTAAATTAAAAGGTTAAACTATAACTGAGCTAGCGTCTATTTTTTTCCATATTTTATTGGGACAACAATTTCAAAAGTAAAATTTTGGCGAATACAATACGCAGTGTGTATTCAAGGGAGATAACTTCCATATTTGCACACAAGAGTTACTTCCCTGAAAAGACCTATTCCACGATTTTTAGGAAAAGGATGATGGAACTCAACATCAATTATATTCTATGACAGTTTCTCAATTCGAATAGCTTCAGACCTGTTATTTGTATTCTGAGCCTTTATGTAATTGCAACTGCAAAATTACTTGCATATTTCCGTCATTTTTTGCTTGTTAGAGTAAATTGTATGTAACAAAACTGTCTGCTACAGAGTCAAACTCCACTACAAATACTATTTCGGATTGAAGATTATTTCTGCAACTTTTGTACTGGGTATATAGCAAATAGAAGAAAATTATAAATATATATATTTTTGTATAAATGCATTTTTTAAATTAGAATGAAATAAGCCCGTGAGTATATGTAAGATACATTTTCTAAGATATGTCAATTCAGGTCAATCAGTAAGAGAGTCTCCTGGCTATCGGTGGGTCGCTAGTTCAAATTACGGTAAGGGAATGAGAATTTCACATATTGGTCTACACACTGTTTACGCTGTTTTTGCTATGGTAGGAAAACAAAGTTCACAATCATATCCCAACTCTTCTTTATTGTAAGTCAATGTACAAATCCCAAACCTTTGAGCTTTATTTATCATAGAAATATTTGCATTACAGAAATTAAGTACAGGCACGAAATAAAGCAGTTTTTTTTTTTCTTTTTTCTTTCCGTTTTGTAAAATGTGAAATCTATCTTGCAAGTAAAATTACAACATAGCTGATTCGATACAATGTAGGAAAAGTGGTTCCGATTGTGAAATTCCACACCCATGCTCACTCGATGCCGAAACAGTATTCAAATGAACACACTTCAACAATTTGATTTATTCATAGCAATAACAAAATAATTTATGATTTCATTTTTTTTCCTATCAATTCTCTTATTTCTTTTTATTAATGTGTAGTTTTTAGCATTGAGTGTGCTAAACTGTACAATCGGGATCACCTCCCCTATATTGTGCAGGGAATTTCATCCCTGGTGAGACTTCTCTTATATAAGATGCTTCCTTCTTGAGAATGGATTCATTTTGATATGATTCACTTGGCATTTAAAAAAACAATAACATTGTTCGTATTTTGCCCATCTTAGAATAGGGGTAATAGTGTAAAACAACCTAAAATCTTCAAGGAGAAGTGTATAACTCATATTTTCTAATGGTTCTTTCGCATTTATCCATCTACTTCTAACATGCTCATGAGATAACTTACAAAAAGCTGCTCGATTAGAGGGAATTCGCTACATTTTTTGAAACTACGAGTAGCTTCCCTTGCTTCAGTGGGAAAATTCAATTTTTGCAAGGTATAATAGTTAACAAGCTTTAGTAAGTGTGTCTCGCAATCCAATCGATCTTTACTAGCTGCTCCTAACTTCTATCCTTGTCTTGTACAAAAATGAGGAGGGACTCCCTACCCCATTCGATAGGTCGAAAATTCTTCCTCTCTGTATAGGATCGAAAGTGAAAAGGAGGCTTTTCTCCCTGCTTAAAAGGGTCAAAAATAAAGGGCTCGAAGTATAGGGAAACCTTTCCCTGTCTTTTGAGAGACCAGAAGTAGAGGGTATAAAAAAAATCCATTAAAACGCAGAGATATAGCTGATGAAGGAGATTGGGCTATTTTCTATTGACATTATGCAATATCAACTCTAACTAAACGTTGGAGGGGGAGCCAAACATTCCAGACACCAAATTTTCTAGCTACACACCTGAATGGAGTAAAAATTTTTTGTTTTTTTTACACATCCAACAGTTTTAGTCACATTTTTTACTCCTTGAAAATTTCAACCGGCGTAGATAGGTATTCAGCTAGTATATATATGATAAATAATTGTGTCATCCATAGACAGCTGTTTCGTTGTATTTCAACGCTCCAGTGTAGCTATAGATTCGATACCCTTCCAGTACCGATGGGTGGGGTCAAAACCTTCACTCCAGACCCAAACACAGATGTTCTATTAGAACTGGACGGCCTGTCGGACTGAATTGAGCGATATATTTACTTATGCATAATTCCCCATCTACCAGAGTGCACAATGCCTAAGTGAGGACAGCATTACATAATTGCGTATAAGAAGGGAATGTTAATTATTATCATTAATTATGTCATCCACTGACAGTTATTTCGTTGTATTACAAATATATATATATATATATATATATAATTTTTTTTATTTAGATATATATGTATATATGTATATCTTTGTACATTTATTTATACATATATGTATATACTTGTATATATATACATATACTTGTATATATATATATATTTATACATATGTATATATTTATATCTATATATGTATTGATTTATAACTATTTATATATACATGTATATTTATATATAGATATATATATATATATATACACACACACACACACACATACACACACACATATATATATATATATATATATATATATATATATATATATAATTGTTTCGTTGTATTACAACTCTTCAGTGCAGCTATGGACTATCCATTATCCCATCCGGTACCGCAAGGTAGTATCGAAACCTTCGCTTCATCTCACATCTGCCGTACGCAGAACTGGACGGTCTGTAAGGTTGAATTTAAGCAATATATTTATTCACACAGAATTCCCCATCCACTAGTGCTCTATTCCCAAGTTGGAAGAGTATTGCATAAGCTCATAATGAACGAGTTACCTCACTTAAAGAGTGTTCAACCCTGAACAAGGGTGCGTTAATTATTATTGTCATCCACAGACAGCTGTTACGTAGTATTACAACTCTCCAGTGTGGCTATAGATACACACACACATATATATACACACATACCTATATATATATATATATATATATATATATATATATATATATATATATATATATACACACACTCTCTCTCTCTCTCTCTCTCTCACACACACACACACATATATATATACATATATATGTGTGTGTGTGTGTATATAAAGGTAACGGGTTCGAATAAATTATATTTTTACACCCTAAAGAGAGTGGAAATTAGGAAAATTTGAAAAAGTTCAAATTATAAGATTATGTGAAAATCATAATAAATTGGAATATTTTTCTGTAAATATTCCTCAGTTTGATCCAGGATAGTTTTCAATATATCAACTTGAATCTATTTGGGGTTGGAGAGTTCTACTCGGTGTTCGGTGGGATTTAAAGGGAATTCTTATTTCGAATCGTTGGAATCTGGACAAAATGTTACTACGCAACGTCAGATAGAGCTATCGATTTGTTTAAATGACATATTAGAATTTAAAAAAAAACCTTTTCCGGATAAGGAGGTCGACCGGTGGTTTCTCTGAATGACGGTGCACGCCTTCAAGTTGCAAATGTGACCTAGCAAACGATTATGGAGTTTGAATAGGAAGTCTTCTACATGCAGCATATTCCCCATGCCAGTCATCTTCAGGCTATCACTTCTTTTGCTCCATGCAAACTCTTTGGTTAGCGTTTCCATCAGAATCAAGATATCGAAAAATCCCTCGAAGAATTCATAAAATCATAGCCAGAGTCGGTTTTTTTTTTAATTTTTTTATCCAAAACGATAAAATGTGGCGTAGATTCATAAGTGCACAGGGAAAATATTTTGATTACTGAGTAGCCTAGGTCTACGCTTATCGATTGAGTCACCGGGACTCTGACGGTAGACAGAGTTTGAAATGACCCCCATAGCTAATCCCCCCCTTTTTTTTGCTATTTGTGTAACACTTTTCAGTGAGCACATAAGTACTCTTGGGTACAGAATAATCATATCCCCCGCTTATTGATTTCCCCACCCATTGTCGAAAAAAATCCAACCCCTTGTTCTTATTCCAACCTCCGTTTAATAATTATTCCGACATAATGAAGATCCATTTCTCTGGCTTAATAAGAAATTGAACATCGTGTTTATTTTAAAGGGCAAAATATCATTTTCGTGGACCAAAAATTTATCTCATCTCAAAGAGACACTTTTTCTAAAAAACTGATGATGTAGAAAATTTGATTATTCTTGAGGTTTTTATTTTTTGTGGCACAATACTTTATATGCAATAAGAATGAATTAAAATTGAAAATTAATATTCCATATATGGTTCGTCAACGTAATTTTGTTCTCTTTTTAAACAATCTTTTTTTCTTTTCCTTTTTTTTTTAAACAAAGTGAATTTAATCAAAACAGTAAAATTCAAATTTACTTGAAGAAAGAAATGAATGCCGCGTCAATAAGAATGGTTTCCCTTTCAAGAAGATGGTGATGTTTGTAAAGATGCTCGATTTCTTTAACCAGATTTTTTATACTTACGAAACATCACTTCAATTCGCTCTATTTCAGAACCAAATCCAAACAGCATCCGGGTAATGCTAGATGCAGTTTAGAGAAGTTAATCCGAACAAATAGGAGTTCTTTAATTGATAAAAAAATACGTACTCATTCACTTGATTTCATTAAATGCAAGATTTTAATTTTTTTCTTCCGGTGAAAATTTGTTAAATAGAAATTAACTAAATCGTTACAAAAACATTTTTCTTTTGCAGAATGAACAACTTTAACTGAACATGACCGTATTTTTTTTAAAACTCCCGACGTTTAATTTTCGTTATAAAAATCTCCAAAACTGGACTTTGACTTTGTGACCGCTATAACAGTTTGGGCACAATTATAACAGTTTTGTTTACATTTTCAGAACATAGAGAATATAAGGATGAGGTTAATACACAAACTACGGCGGCAGTTCGGTACTTCTAGAGTTCTCTTCAACACATTACATATCTCTCGGAATTGCAGCGTGGAAACTATCATCGCGATAATGCCAAGTTTTCTGCTTTCATTTGTTTCGTAATGTTCCTTAACCCTAATTCTAACCCTAACCCTAACCTATAACCCTAATCCTAAGAACTAACACTAACCTAAAACCCTAAGCACTAAAGCTAACTCTAACCCCAACCCCTAACACTATCCCTAAACACTGACCCTGGGTTTTTCAGGGAAGAGCGCAGCCATGTTTTCTGTCAGAAAGTCTGGGTCTAGTTTCGGAAATATTTACATTGAAATTTTAACAACAAATGTCGCAAAGACGAACACAAGATCAGGGTCTAATTTTACATTGCACCTACATTGTAAATCGATCACACCCTTAAGAGCCTATTCACTCGCTACTGTTTTCACGACTCAAAAAGTTACACCATTGCCATGAAACGAAAAGTCTCAAAGAATCAAAGGTCAGATGCGGTTAAACTGGTTCATCCTGCATAAGAATAATGTTTTGATTTTTTTCCCCCCATCAACTTATTCCCACCCTCTTATTATACGGTACTCAAGAGCAAGATATTAAGCTCGGACCGTAGGCTGAAGTGCTTTGATCCGAACCAGAGCGCAAATATACTACATTCTGATTCGTATTTACCCCATGGGAGCAAGATGTGATCAGATCGGTTTAATGTGGGCTTTCGTATTCGGAAAGTTGAAGAAAATAGTGTAATGGGAAGGTGCTGCCCGCGGCATACTGATCCGAGACTGGGCGATTTTTTTTTTTTTTTTTTTTTTTTGCCACTGGATGAATCCTAGGCCTTTTGTGCTTAGCGATTCCAAGCCTTTGTAGGCCATCATCGGCCACTGTCTTGAACTGGTGCAAAGCTACCGAAGAATGTACTGCAAGCATATACTACACTTTGATTCGTATTTACTCGCTTCTTTACGAGAGCAAGATGTGACACAAGGTCGGGTTAATGTAGGGTTCCGTGTGGAAAGTTCAGAAAACGGCCCCAGTCCCCGCAATCGGTGTAGCAAAGTTGTTAGGGGCCGTGACACTTTTAGTCGGTATTCCTGATATACCCGGGTTTTCTAGTCGGTTACCTTCTTCCTTCACCTCTTTCTATACTCGTGACCAGCATAGTTCTATTCTTTGACCATAGCTACAGAATGCAAATACTGCAATTACTATTTTTGGCGATGATGCAAACGCTGCTCTTGATATTTCGCCCCTTTTACCTCCGTCTTGCACCTAACCAGAAACTAACCGCCTTTTTATAATCTAATTTGTTCAACTATACCACTCATCATAACAGGTACTACTAATCAGGCCCCATTCGATAGATAAACTAAACGACATTAGACTGGTCATACCACGAGTCCCTTAGATACTTATTCCATCCTATATTCTCTTTTTATGTATAGGAATAACCTGAACTAAACAGGCCTCTATTCTCCTCTCCTCTTCTCTTCTCATTAAACGATCGATCATATTAATGTTTTGATTTCCATCCTTCATTTGCTATAAATGTTAAAAATGTTATGAATAAAATTAATACGGAAATAATCCTGTCATAATAATTCTAATGAGAAAGTTTTAAACTGTAGCATTAACCATTTTGAATCAGTTATCGGTCTATGGGACACACTAATGAGTGTGTATATCAATCATTTTGAGGGAGAACATTTTCGTTCACTTCATACATAATGGGCTTGTGAAATATGTCATGGACCAGCGTGACAGGATCAGGAAAATCACCCCTTTATGTCTTGCGATAATGGGGGTAAGCCTATGCTCAACAAAGGGCTTTAAGAAAGCTGATGAGAATATTCATCATTTTAGATGTAACACATATTTACCAAGTTCTACCTGACATCCTACCGATGTATGTACAAATCTCTCCTAATGAATAGGTGGTGGTATATCGCACACGTTTCAGAAAAAAAGGGATATTTTTTTTATGACTGTTGAAACAACATGGCTATAGAAAATGGTGTAAATACTGGACGTTCATCTCAGTACAAAGGTCGAAAGGAATGCAGGACCCACCTTAACAACAATGAATTGTACCATGACCTTCTGAACCTGACCTAGTTCCCCGCCTCTTAGTTGCCAATCCTTAGTCGTTTTTGTCCATAGTTCAAGAAGTATAATGTTTGATTCAAGGAGACCTGCTCTACCAGGCTGTGCCGCCTCAATACACTAAAGGCATGTTATACACCCTCAACGACCAGTATCTCATTTCTGTTGTAAACCAATCAACGTTTTTTTTCTGCCGATTTCCGCATTCGAAATCTCAATCTCGCAAAAGGAAGCATTCAATATATTGATCTGTTTTTCCTCCACTTCTCACCCCAGCCAGTGTGCGTAGTGATCGCACCCACCCAACAATATGTATTAGTGGTATCCTCACGATAAAGGAACTAATGTAAGTTTATGTAATCAAGAATACGGGAAAATTGCTTGAGTTATCCTTGTAATAATGGAGCTAGCGTATGTGTAACCACAACTACGATTAGATAACTCGTGTCTTATTCTTAATTAGCTAAATAACCTGTCTGTAGCACGGTATTAAGCCAGTATGAATAGAAAATTTTTAAAAAATTGACATGCATTTGTTGGGTTTTATTTGAAGAGGTGTTACACAAGTCTTGCTGAGTCTAAGTGGTAATATGTGCTATGTATAGAAAGCAAGGACATTGACGTATTCAAAAATCAAACAACAGAATTGTACGACATTGCACGGAGATTTAGTAAAGCACACATCAAGTAAATATGGAATTGAAATGACGTGATGCGTAAAAACCCACTGTTATTCTGAGTAAAAGCTGCCAAGGGGGTGGTCATGCTTGTGTAGCGCCCCCATTCTTTTAGTTGGGAATTAAATATGAAACTTATCTTTTAGCTAAAGGAAAAGTTTCGTATTTAATTCCTAACTAAAAGAATGGGGGCATTACACTTGTCTCACCTTTTTACATGCTCAAGTATTTGGAATACTTATGAATTAGAGGACAAAATAATCAAGATTTTATGTCACATCAATTACAAATGGATTTACATTTCTTCCATGTACATGTCCTGTAAATATGAATGATTTTACTCGGTAATTAGATGGCTTGGTACTAATGGGTGAATGTAGATTCATGTTGACTCGGCAGTGTGTAACTCTGGGTATTTCAAAATCCAATCTCATATACGTGTGAGATCACAGTGGGAGAAAAGTAATGAACCAATTTTGAATTGAATTATTGTTGGTGGAAGTTCACGAAGGGATTTGCATTCGGAAAGACAAATAGTAAAGTAATTATTTCATTATTCTTGTTCTTAGATGAAGCATTGTAAATCATTATTAATTATTATTCTAATAATATCTATGTTCATCTTGATTTTTCAGTTGCTTTTCATCGTAATTACTTATTGATATTGAAACTTCCAGTTAATAAAACAAACATGGCACACGAGATCGGAGTAGAGAGTAGGTTCAAAGGTTTTATTTGGACATCTACCAGCCACTACCCTTTGTAGCTCAGCTGGCGAGAGTAATAGGGCCTTAGCCTGGTCTCCTTTGAGGGACGTGAGTTCGTCTCACCGAAAGCTTATTCTTTATTTCTGACCCACGCTGTTTAATTACGGAGGAGAGACCACAAAATTGAATTCTTTGATTCTTCAATTAGTTTTCCTGAAAGTAAAAATGATTTTCATAAGAGGCATAAACACATGAGAACGGATTGGTGTATGTTTACGTGGCACATGTGTATATTTACTCCTATACGTGCGTGTGTGTCGGTGTCACTCCACACACTACAGGATGT
Source organism: Thysanoteuthis rhombus (assembly GCA_963457665.1). Taxonomy (NCBI): domain Eukaryota; kingdom Metazoa; phylum Mollusca; class Cephalopoda; order Oegopsida; family Thysanoteuthidae; genus Thysanoteuthis; species Thysanoteuthis major. The sequence continues at coordinate 49,878,242 of OY735198.1, forward strand.
TGGAGATATCTTGAGTAGATTATTTGACAATAGCTGGCGCCCAAAACAGAACCAACAGGATAGATTGGAGTTGGCGATGTGGACTCCATGCAGTCTTTTGGGGAAAGCGGGCTACTTGATTAAAACGCTATTAAGGCTTTGAGAAGAGAGAAACCGAAAGGGAACATAAAAGAAAGGAAAATTGTAGGACAGGAAGGAAAGATTTAAGAATATGAAAATTCGTCAAATTTCCTCACGGTATGTCAGTGACGGCATTCGGTACTAGAGATGCTTGCTCATTCAAAAATTAGTTATAAAGATAACTAGTGTTCTGACCGTTGCTAGTATTTCAGAAAAATGTAGATTCTTGTTCAGCGTTTTTTCTTGGTGTTTGAGAAGATGAAAGAAACTGAGTAGTTGGATTTTAACTCAATGTTATCGCTTCTGCCATATCCCGATTATTGGAAACTACTTACTTATTGACGAATTCTTAATTTCTGCTGTCGTTTAGTCCATGTGATTAAAAAATACTGAGCGAGCCAGTCTTGGGTCCTTGCAACTCACTGATATTGGCGTGCGTATAGCAAGTTCGGATACGATGTCTCTTACCATAATAAAAATGTCTGCCGATTCACTTTCTAAAATGTCCAACGCCATGAAAGTGACAAGATGGGAAAGAGTTGTTGAGGAAGAAGAAAGCAGGCGGTGATGATCGAGCAGAAAGAAGGAGAGTTGAAAATTCAGTGTTCAAAAAACAAGATGATTCCAATGCATGTGTGTACCTGGGGGATGTCAAATATCTTCTTTATCTGTCCAGGTTGTGACAGCAAACATTTGTTGCTCGCACCTTAACAAGGTTCTGTTGAACTACTATCTCCATCTTTGTTGTTTGGATCACTTGGGTTTAGCATAGCGACTAAGCATATTCTGACAAAATATTTTTTTCTAACACTGCACCTTTTATTACTTATTTCTCATTACTTTACAAGCATACTACCCGTTAAAAAAGACGGGATTATTTATGCACGGATAAATCAAACGAATATATATGTACTAAATCTTGGCATAAATGTTTTTATGGCAAAAAAAAATCATACTCTTAACGAAATTTATTTTTCTGCCGTCTTCCTACAAATAACTTTCAAAAACAATTAGGCAACAGAATTGAGTGAAAACATTTTTTTAGTATGAGAAAATATCAATTTTATTCATAAAAGTCACCTATATATAGAGGAATTGTTTTCAACTGCAGTAGGAACGAGACCAGTAATAGTATTGATATAGATGCAAATACAGACACAGTAGAGCCTCGCTTTATCTTTTCCTCTCTTTCTGTTCTGCTTTAGCGTGACAGGAACCAACGAACAAACAGATAAAATGAGACATGGACTTTTATATCATGAGATTTTTTAGGAAAATTCGCATGACGAATCTTTGTCACTCGGGACCTATGACAGTGCGATGTATGCTGGTCCCTCTAAAAGCCTCAAATGAGAGGAGTGGGAGTGTCATAAAATCGAGATGTGTAACAAACTTTTCTCAGTTTTTATGCCCCTAGCATGAACCCTTTATAAAAATATTTCATCATTTTCTCCGATAGGCTATATAAAGAAAATGTTATTTTTCAAGCAGACGGATTCCATACTCTTTAGCCGGTCAACTTCTGGCCTGTCTTTATCGCTAAACTGCTTGGAAAAAAGTTAGGCTTTATTTTAGTGACTAATTTGGAAATGCATTCGTTCTTGTTTTTTTTAAAATCTATGGTATACGCATTCACTCGTATCCGTCCGTGGAGAATTGATTAAATTTTAGAACGGATTCGGAAATTTGATTGAGAGATACATTTATTATTCTGCAGGAAAAGAGGTTGAAAACGAACAGTCAATAAAAAGGTTAGATTTAAATTTCAAGAGGAGTAACTCAATATTTGTATATTGACAATCCATTTCCTGCATTTTTTTGATGTTTAATTTTCGTTCACTTTTTAGTCTATATACTGCGTTAGCAGAGGTATGCACTCTCGATCCGTTTTCTAGCGTTTCTTTTTCTGTAAACTCCGAAAAGACAAAGATATTTTAGGAATTGGAAGACATGTAAACCAGATCTTCAAAAATTGCATAAAAAGATATGTTATCACCAAAGCATTTCAAAATTCAACAATATAAACACACACACACACAGAACTTTTGTTCGTACAATTGAATCTCTTCTTCCAAGCTTTGAAGTTGTCAACAAAACGTTTCGCTTGATTTGTTCTTCAGCCCACGTCAATTCTCGAATTCAAGAAATGGGGCGACTTTGAGGAGTGGAGAAAAAGATATGCGATTGTTCGAACAAAATTTAGAATGTTAACTCTTCTCAACATTATAGAAAATAATTTGGTTTCATTTTAAAGAAAAAATAATATCCAACAACTGACAATCGTTTCCGAGTAAGGCTTTATTCAAAGAAATACAGATGTTTCAAATTTCAGGGTTTAGCACATGCTCGAACTATGTTTATTATTATTATTATCATCATCGTTTGCCATAGTAATTAGAATATTCTGTTTTGACATTTTATTTTGTTCAAGAACTTAAGCGTTGTGCAGCGAGTGCGGTTACTCCACTCAATTACTTAGATACTTTTGCGTGCAAAAAGTGCAAGATAAAATTAAGACAACCAGTGTTAGTTTCATACTTATAAAGGGTAAGCAAGGAATTTTTTTATCCTGTGATTGCGAGGGTGGTTAAAAGAAATGGCGAAACGTACAGGAGCGAATCTAATGATTTTTATTTGTAGACATTTTTCGCTCAGTATAACCTGAGAAAAAGAATACTCTTCCGTAATCAGGTCGAAAATAGACTTAAACACAGTATAACAACTACAACAATGATCAATATTATAATTTGCAGCGTGTCTATCTGTTAGCAGATGAAAGAAGTTGGTGCGAACATATGAACATAAAATTGGCTGGTGTTAGACAGGTTTTGCTCCTTTGTGATTTAACTATTGCTACTGCTGAAGCTGCTACTGGCGTATCAGTTTTATTTTTTAGCCAATTCACTCAAAAAACAGAAGACTAGAGAATCAAAAGGTTCGAGGTTACTCAAAATATGGCTGTACACTCACATTCAGCGGTATTTTACTAGTAATAATAATGATAACAACAACAATGATAATAATAATAATAATAATAATAATAATAATAAATTGGACCCTTAATTATACCTGATAGGACTAGTCCTTGAAATAAACAAATAAAAAAGGCGAGGAAGGATTAAAAAAAAAAGAAACAAAATAAATATAACAATATCGTATATCCATCCGATCAGTCTTCAAACTGCTTCTTGTATCGCCAATTTTCAGTTTAAGATATCGTGTGGTTTCATTCATGCGGGAACGAATCCACAGAATGCATTGGCTGGAAGGTTACACGAATGGGTCCATGTGTCGAAAATCAAGCCATCTGGACAGTGAAGAAGTTCGACTTTTCCTAGATAGCACTTAAAGTAGGACTTGCAACCAGAAGCAATATCCGGGTATTTTCCAGCTTGCACTGCGAACGGTGAGCATGGTGGAAAGGCTGCAAAATGGAAAGTTAAAAAACATAGACAAGTATCAAGATATGTCTGGATTTAATGGCGGAAAACAATGTAATATCAGCTTATATAACACCACGTTATAATCTATATTTTCTGTCTGTAATATTGGTCAAGGGAGATAAGTATCAAATGCTAATTATGAAGTAGTCTTCCTCACTTACAGATGCATAAACTCCCTGGTTCATTCAAGTAGAACATTTTTGAAGTACAGTGCAACTTCGAAATCGTTTAAATACAGCCATCTTTTTGATGGCATGGGTAAACCAGTGTAATATAAAGAGATAATGGATTAGATGCTTAAGAGAAGACAAAAGCCAGTCATTATGTTGTCCATTGATCTTAAGCAATAGAGAAGTAATGGTATAGAAACTCAAAGCGTACATTAATAATGACAAAAAATAATTGGCCAATTCAGTGATAGTGTCAACTTTAGTATTGCTAAAGAACATAAAATTATTAAACATTATTTACCACGTGAAGCTTATGACGAAAGCAATATGAGAAAATGATACACATATTTGTACTTTTAGTTCGCATTTACATTATTGTTTAGAGTTGTTTTCTTGATTGAGTTTTAGATTTGTTTTGTATCGTGTACTAGCCATATTTGTTCGTGAAGATGTTTCTAGTATACATGGGTAATAAATCCACTAGGGTGTTCCAATTATTCCATTTTCTTTACGAGAATTTTTTCTCGTGTCTTTCTGCAATGCCTTCTGTATATTTTGCTTTTGTTTCTTCGATTCATTGTGGAGATCTATCTGTTGGGATATTTTTTTTATTCTGTTAATAATTTCAAATGTCTATTGTATCTGCCCTGGCTCTCTCTTCAATTATTAATTGTAATTCATGTAGTCTTCTTTAATATGGGAGAATTGCAAGTTCAGAGACTATCATTGATGCTCTTCTTTGTACAGTCTTCATCTCCGTGATCTTTTCTAAGATATGGACATGTTTATACTGTGTATTCTAGATGTAGTTATATATATATATTTTGTGTAGTATTTCTAATGTTTCTGTATCTAATTGATCAAACCTAGCGATTATTATTGCTTTTAATTGGGATGCTTTTTTTAAAGATTTATTTTTGAGATGTGGTTATGTATTTTGCAGTCAGGTGATATAGTGATGCCCAAGTCTTTTCATGTTCTGTCGTTTTCAATTTTGTGAAGTACGTGAAGCTGGAAGAAAATTTGTTATCTCTCACAACTTAACAATACTCACTCAAATATTTTGCAGTAAATCAAGAAGAAAGGAATATAAGCACTTGGCCTCCCCATTAATGATTCTAAGTGAGTTTGTCTACGAAAATGCATCTACAACAATTAATCTATGATTATCATCTGTCTACGATAATGTATTAGGTATAAATTATCTACAAGGGTATATAAAAGTAATAAGTGCATCAGTCAACTCGAAAAATTCACACGGAGCCCTACTTCAGCGCCACGGATATCATTTCACTACCTTAAATAACCCAGAGGGAGTGCTAGCGACCAAGCAATAAGCAGCTCAGAAAATTGAATCGGCAAGTTGAGTTCAAACTGAGATCTGCGTTCACTTCGTACTTCATCACTTCGGAAAGACATGAATCCATCTCTTCTCGACCCCCAGTTATAGGTAAAATAGGGAGCGGAGTGAGCGACACCACCTCGGGTGTTTGTTGTCTCTAACTCAAAATCACATATCACAAACCTCGGAGAATCGAGACAAAGAGATTTGTGATATGTGGAGCCCGAGGAGCAACGGCTGAATCCTTAGCCAGCGTAAGAGCACTACACTTTTTCTAGATCAAAAAGAATTACTTGGCAGTATTCATCTCCTTCCCTAGTAACTATAAATCAGGCAGTACTGGGTGACTCAACTACACTCTCCTGATATTGGAGACCGCCGAAGTGCTATTTTGAGTTGTTTTTACCATCTCGAAGGTGAAGGTTGTTACTTGACAGTGCCTATCTCATCTCTATGTAATCTGACCGTACTGGATTACACATTACCCGTCAAATCAAAGATTCTTAATATGACTGCACTATTTTATCAAATCATACGGCAATGCGATAGAGTATAGGGAGAAGTGAATTCATGTACATGTTCAATAGTATATGCATAGTATTATAAAACTTTGGCCATTAACCAATGACTATACAGCAGGAAATGAGATACAATTGACAAAGACAACCGTTCATTTTTTTCCTAGTCTTTCTTTCATTTTATTCATGTTGTCTTTTATCGCTACCCCAACATTGTTATTCTTTAACCAAATACAAGATGACAAAATTTAACCAAATACAAGATGCCAAAATTTATCACGACGGACGATGCTTCATCTAAGAAATTCGTAATCAGTTGCAACTAATGCTACTCGTGTATCTTATTATTAAAAAATCTGAGGTAATATTTTTGAACACTGGTTTGTCTGTCAGTCACGGGAAGGGATGCTAAAAGGAAGGTAAAAAAAGAAGACAGACGAACGATACGACTGCCTTCCGATAATCCCTACCCGATTCCCTCTCTTTGTACCCTCAGCTCTGACCATAAACTTTACTCCCTACCACCACACAAAAGATCTAAATAGTTTCTATCGATTAATCGATCTAAATTCACCGATTTTTCCTCGGTTACGCTGGGTAACCATTTCCTCCATTTCACGATGGTTTACTGACTTTCATGAGGAGGGTTCGATTTACAGTAAGAATAGTGCTAAACAGGACCCTTACTTTATGTCTATTAGTTTAGCTAAGCCGAGCCTTTATCATTCATTTTAACTGTTTAAAACAGACATCTAGTTTGAAAACATAATTTAATCTGTTTAAAAGTTATCTAATCCACCCTAAGATTTTTTTCTTCACACAGATAAGATTGCCTAAACAACTGCTTCTATTGTTTGTATTAACTTCCATGTGGTCCTTCGATATTTTGCTTTTACTAATCCATAGTTAATTTCTTTTCTATCAGGGCACTCAGTAGAGTTCCGAGCACTCCAGGCAAGGTGAACTTTCGGCGTCCTTTAAAGTGCATCATTATCTTATTATCCTCCACAGAGAGAGAAGTAAATATGTAAGAATAAAGAGCTTATATGCTATCATCAGGTTAAAGAAAACAATTCCGAATTCCCTTTCCCAATAGTTTCCCTTAGTTTCATCACAACAGAAATTCTTTAACAGTCAGATATTCGTGGGCGATAGGTGGGGCTAGATCCCCTGGCAATCAATTTACCAGCCCCGAAACTAGAGATATTTTCCTAACAAAAGCGATTGATAATCAAACAGATGTAATCTGTCCAGGCCTTACTTGCCTAACATTTTAGTGCAAAAATATTTTTCCTCTAAAACAAAGGCGATTAATCACACATCTGAATTTGGCCAGGCCTTGCTCATCCGATCCTTCAGTGCAAAGACATTTTTACAACTCAGGGATTTTTAATTCTCTCATACAAAGGTGATTAATCATACACCAGGGTTCGGTCAGAAAACCCTATAGATAGATGTTCTAATTTGCAAGTACACTCAACCTTGCAAGGTTATCTTATTTCCACTTTCAGATTTTTCCTATTAACCCATCAATTTCATTGCGTCACATTCAAACAGGATTATCACACGGACACCCAAACGAGAATCGGATATGCCAGTTGTTTTGTGAGAAGAGTTTGTTAACCACCGCTCTTATATCATCATCATTATCAACTGCAGTCTTCCTTCAAGGTCTGTTTTTGGACATAGAGATTGCTCCAAATTCGCCGGATCTCTCGATCGTGGGTTTCGCAAAATCAATACTTTCTGAATATGTCTAAATCATCAAATTATCTTATTTCTTGCCGGCCACAATTAGGGGATCCACATTGTGAGTCTTGATGTCATGCTGTCGTCTGACATCCTTGCAACATGACCAGCCGTTGCCATCTGAGTTTCCTAACGATTTACATGATATTTCAGACGCATGCTCTCTAATACAATGTCCTTCATATGGAGACCAACATTAGAGACCTAACAACGGATAGGAACTGAATTGTTAAACGTACCCAAGAATTCTACAAGGACCTCTATTCCTCCAAGCAAGGGCCACAGGATAAAGAACATAAATTGCTCCAATATAGACATCCATTTAGAATTTCCTTTTGTTACAAGGAGTCAATGCCCTTATTAAGTTAAAATACTGAATTTTTTTTTTTTTACAGAGAATTTCAAACCAAAAATAATTCTCATGTGGAGAAACTGGCGCTGTACAGTCTACTGACTCCGCAAGTAGTCAAAGTATTATCATTATTATAAATCAGCAACAGCAAAGTGGTCTAGCTAACTGAAATCACCAAAATATCATCGATCTATAGAATTCTGGTGGAATCAGCAAAATATTGTCACTTTATCGAAGTGTAACTAAATCAGCAGAATATCATCGTTCTATCAAACTGGTCTGACGATTATCAAAACCAGGTCTGATTAGTCACTCAATTGAGACTGTCACGTGACCAACATCTTTTGGTAGCAGGTTGTGTTGGGGATGATAAATTGAAAAAAAAAATGGAAAAAGGGGTGATCAATTTATAAATTACTTCCCACGCTTCTTGTTGGATCTAGAAAAAAGCCCAGAACAAACAAACATGAACACTGTGTGACACAAACTAAGGGACTTACATTGTAATTTTAATCACACACTAAAAACCTATGCAAAAAAAAACAAAAAAAAAAAACAAAAACGTTTTTCTAGACATAATAAAGGGTAAATTTTTAACTTTCAGCCCTCTAGCTCCATTGGCACGACCTGTATTCGTGGCACATGTATAGCCAGCCAGACCAAAGTAAAAACTGAAGTAAGCTATGCTGATGTTGACAGTTTTAGTTCGTTGGCGATTTCAAGCAGTGAGAGCCTTCATCATAGCAATGAAAACTTGATGAAGTTTGCAGTCAGTCCTCTGTCAGAAGATTGATGCCTGAAGATACCAAATTAAGTGTCTTTTGGCAGAATAAATTTCAAGAATCGATTTTATAAACTTAACAAGAACGATAAGTTCAACGTTGCATCAACCATCTGTGGTAGTGGTAGCAGGAGGAGCGGGAAGGGGAAAGTAAGATGAGGGTTATTCACACGAAGATCTGGACCAACTTTCATATCAATCCAACATAACCGACCGGTCTAAAAACACAATAGCACGTACTGACGTAGAATAGCTTACTATTCCTGACGACCAAGTTCCTTCTTGAAAGACCCAAGTTATGAGGCCAATGAAGAAAGGTGAAAGCCCACGAGAAGACCTGCCCAGAGGATCGTATCTCAGCAGAAATGACCGAGACACTCTGAATAGAGCAAGAACAAAAATGGGTAGAATAAGAGACAAGCTCCAGAATTAGGTATATGTCACCCGTGCTGAGCGTCCCTGCGGCGAGGCACTCAAAACTATAGACCATATTCTCCATGGCTGCTCGCTGAGACCGACATGCTCTGACAAAGATCTTAAGCAAGCGGATGATACAGCTCTCCTATGGATAGACCAGTGGTGCGACAAGATAATATGACGAATTCCTTTAAAGTATGAAATGTTCACAAAGGATATAAGAATCCGACAAAGATCTGAGAACATGGTGGTTGTATCCAAGTTGCTGTAAACAAATAACCATGAAAATATACGAAATCTATGAGCACGTAATAAAGATCAATAGAATTGTACTACATAAAGCATACGTGAAAAAGACATTCTAAATTACGTGACAGAACACGAAAAATGTACAATAGAAATATATTAGAAAAATTAAGTGCTCTAAAGTTACAATAAAAAAAATATTTTTCTTGGACACACAATAGCTTCTCCATTTTAAAACTGTTCCGACCAAAAAAAAAAAAAAAATATAAAAAAAATTATAAAAATCAAAGAAATTTCTTCGTGACAATTGAAATAACTTTTCAGTCCGTGAACGGACAGATGTTGAACGGACGGCAACCACGAAATATTTCTAAAGAATAAAATTGATAAGGAACAGCTCGATAGGATTGTTATGAGAATCTTCATGAATGAACTTAAAAACGCCCAGATTTATTTCGTTCTAACACAAGAAATAAGAAACAAAAAGACCCAACTACATCATAAAAAACAACGTGTCCGTCCGTCTGTCACATTTCAAAAATAAAAACTTTACATTCACAGCGAAGAGGACAGATAAAGGGTAGGGGCACGTCAAGGGGTAGGAACAATACATAAAGATCATTGCTAAAGGAGAACAGCTGAACTCAGCCGACAGGAAAAGAATAGAAGTGCGAAAGTAAAATGAGGAGGAATTGAATTCATGTTCGGGTATGAGTGTTGGGGATGGTAGCTCCAGGCAACTCCCGTGAGTTTTTTTGTTTTTTTTTTTACAGATATTAATGAGCTTTAGAATTCCACCTCTAGGTATACTTTTAGCAGAGTAACAGATATTCAACCAGTAGAAAACAATACAAGGATATCTCATTCTATGCGGTTTCATTTCTATAGTACAGTGAATAAGAGGATCCCATTAGTGGAGCGTTATTCAAACCGTATTCCACGGAACTCCTGGGTTCCGCACCATCTTTGCAGGCGTTCAGCGAAACAAAGTAACATTTACGCAATATCTTGATTCTTTATTACATAAACAATTATGGTCCGGTCGAATCTCTTGCTATCAGTACCATGTAACCTGGTACTACTTGCTCCATAGCCAGGAGGCCGGTGACTAAACCAGCTCCCCTATCGAGCTTGGGTGTGCGTGGGCACCCAGCAGGACTAAAAACAAGACAATGTGGGTGAGCTCCCCTAAGAGCCAACGACACCAATTTAAAAAAAAATTTGTATAAATTGTATATATTTTATTGTTTTTTTTTTTTTTTTTTTTTTTGTGTTCGTACATATTAGCACCCGAGAATGCAAAAAACACCTGATTAATGCCCAGGTGCGTGGTAAGCCTCAAAACCAGCATCCCAGCCAAGAGAAGGAAAACTTAACTACAAACCACTGCTACTCTGCAGCGATATCGCCCTCAGGTAAAGCTTTTGGAGTAAACCCTGAGGACAGATCTGGAGTTGGAGCCCCAAAGATAGTCTGTCGTCGTATGCAACATCGTTATGGCAGTTCGTGCAATATTGATGCCAAGCTGTATGGGTGCTTGCCCTTCCCTTGGAAACATCGATGACGAAGATATCTGGTGCATGGAAAACAGCTGATCTTCTACGCCATCTTGCCTAGATCTGCGCCCTGGGGAGGCCACTCTTGCCGCCTCGTCGTGACAGCAAAATATGGGAAGCAGCAATTTCATTGGCGAGTAGCGAGGCGACAGGGGTCATATCCGACGGTGAGAGTGGTCATCGCGTCCCATTGGATAACTATCACCCACCTTAGGCTGGGCAGCCCCGGGTCAATTAGATACTGTCACGCCAGTATCAACCTGTCTCACTGAGTGCGTGGGATATTACGAATCCTGACCGCTGGATTAACCAACGATCTTCGAGGGATCAGCGGCATGCTCAAGACAGCAGTGATTAACAGCGAACAGCTGAGATTTAAAGTAGATATAGCAACACTCCAAGAGACACACTGTGTTTTCTGATACCCTGCGGGAAGGGGATTACACCTTCTGACAGGAATGGACTTCTTATGAGACAAGGGAGCATTGTGTTGGCGAGGGACGAACAGAAAGAATCTTCACCTTCCGGCTTCACACATTTGATAGACCAGTCAACTTGGTCAGCGTCTACGTCTCGACCCGCTACTCAACACAAGAGGCAAAAGAAGAATTTCAAGAACAGCTCTCATTGGCTACCCAGGATATCCAGAAACACGAACAGCTGCGACAGTGAGCTTAGCGATTTTAATACAGGAGTGGGTTCTGACCACGACTCCTGGCCCCAGATGCCCAGGGCGGAGTGGGATTATTCGCGTAAACGAAATAGGCAATACCTGTTTGAGTTTTGCACGTTATACGATCTGTGTTATCAATACTTACTTCCAGACAAAAATTCAAAGTGTCTTGCAGACATCCCCACCCTAACCATTGGCATCAGCCACACCCGATTCTCATTAGATGCTGATTGTGACACGGACCATTCCTTGGTTTTCTGTAAAATTAGAATACTACTATAGAAGATGTAATATTACAAGTCAGCGGGTATAAAGCGCATCCATGTCAGTACGACACAATATCCAAAGCAGAAGCGCTCACGAAGACCCTGGAAGACGCCCTTCATCCAAATCCCACCTCAAGGATATGATACACAAACGAGTTCAATGCCGTCATCAAGGGAAAGTGGGTGGCATTGCTGAAACATAAACGCTACCCAACTGAATCAACGCAGCAAGCACTAAGGACACACAGAAACAAGACCCAGGAGACAATCAGACGCTCTGCGAAACACTATTGGCTACAGCTCTGTCATCAACTAATGCTGGTAACATCCTAAGATTGTACGAGGGCATCAAGAAAGCCATTGACTCGATCTTAAGCAAGACAGAACTACCGAAAAATCAAGACAGACGAGGTTATTAAGGACAAAGGCAAGCAGATGGAGAGATGGGTAGAGCACTATGCAGAACTTTACTCCAGAGAAAACAGCATCTCCTACAATACACTCGACGCTATTGAGTGTGTGTCAGTCGTTGAGGAGCTGAATGGACTGCCAACTGATGAGGGGCTCAGTAAAGCCACCGACAACTTTCCGACTTAAAAAGCGCAAGGACTGGGTGCTAATACATTCGGAGTCATCAAAAAGCATTCTGCTGAGCTATCTACGTACTCTACTATGCCGGTGCTTGGAGGGATAGGTGCCTCAAGACGTGAGAGATTGCAACATCATTAACCTGTATAAGCACGACGGAGACAGAAGCGATTACAATAGTTACAGTGAGGTATCTTTGTTGAGCATCGTTTCGAAGATGTGATTCTCAACAGATTGAAAGAAAAAAAATCGCCACAGAGGTTTATCCAGAGTTCTGGTGCAGCTACGGAAATGATCTTCTCCCTCCGACAGTTTCAACAAAATAGATTTCACACAGGCCTTCGATGCCAACTAGAGACGGCTTGTTCGAGGCGTCATTTGATATGGCTCTTCGTCGGAAGCCTCTGACACACAGCGGCGTGAAGCAGGGATGCATGCTCGCCCCAATCTTGTTCAGTATCTTCTTCAGTTATGCTGAGGCATGTCTACGGAAAGTCAACCGAGAGTGTCTACCTCCACACAAGATCAGGCGGGGAGCTGATTGGGGATGTACAGGAAAGTACAGGAGGTGCTCGTAAGGGAAATGCTGTTCGCAGACGATGCAGCATTGGCAACACACTCAGAGAGGTAGCTGCAGTGTCTCAATGACAACTTTTCAAGAGCCTGTCATGATTTCAGATTGTCTGACAAAAACAAGGTGATGGGGCAAAGGGTCGAACATCCACCTACCATTGCCATAAAATGAAAATAAAAACAGCTGTCCACAACTTTTCTTACCTGTCAGGAACAGTCTATCCCTAGATACAGAAATCGACAGAAGGTTCGAAAGAGCTATTACAGCATTTGCCAAGCTGATCAAGAGGGTCGGAGAAAACAGGAATTTGACCACTCACACAAATATCATGGTCTATAAGGCCAGTGTGCTCAGTATACTGCTCTATGGTTGCGAGTCCTAGACCGTACAGAGTAGGACCTCGACACCTTCAATCTTAGCAGTCTATCAAATGAAATAACCATGTCACAATAAATGGAGGTACTTGGCTAGATCATGCTTACCGCATGGCTGTCGGTAGGATCCCCAAGTACCGCTTTAGATAGATAATATGCTCTGGGCACGGATCCATGATCTCTGGAGACCGAGGGATGTCATCATCATCATCATCATCATAAACGATTGGTTATTTAACCAGACACAATTTGCTTGAAGCCGTCCCTGAGCTTAACTTACCGTGGCACGGTAAGAATATAAAGTTATCTAGCAGATACAATATCACGGTCCTTATTTTAGCAATTTAATTACTACTATAATCATTATCCTGTATGAATATTTTGCTACTATTTTACAAACCTCCCCACTGCATAGAATAGGCACTACGGAAATTCAACAAAATTTTATTATCAACCATGAACACTTATACATTATTGCACAAAATATTTTCAAACATATATATATATATTAAGTAAAAATAAATATTTTGATATTATTTTGATATCTACTCAATTTTAATGTTGGCTCATAATTGCACTGTACTTGTTCGATGCTGTAGTTTACAACCAGTATATTCGTATACCTTTGCATTTGTTAGCGATCAAATCCAGGAATAGTGAGCTACTGTAAAGGGAGTCTATATTTGTAACCTCAAGTAACCTGCTGGGATTTGGTACTATTTAGCGGAGCCGATTTGGCGTGGGCATTCTTGGATAAGCGTTGAAGTATTAAATCTGTTTTGGCGTGAGCCCATTTTGCGACTGACGTTTTGGCGTAAGGAAAACTGTCAATTGATTCATCATTCAAAGGTGGAACTTTGAAAAGTTTTAAAGCTGTACATTTAACTTTATTGAAGATATATTTTTGTGTTGTAGATGAAGCTTAAAAGACTTAAACGGCGGTTTTTATCCAAATTTACTCTCACATGCCTGTTTCTTTGGAGCAAATTAAACAACACAACGTTAAAAAATTGCTTACAGCGATTTAACTAAAAACAAATTTAATCTTGATTCTTATTAACATTCAATCGATGTAAGTTTGGGGCAAAAAACATTCCACGGTGAACATGAGTAAATAGAACTGGAAAAAAAAAGAACAAAAACATGTTTTAATTGAGTTGAATTTACAGTTTTTAGACTTTTTTTTAAGTATCATCTTTGAATGATAATGAATGAATCAATATTTTTTTCCTTAAGCCAAAAAGTCATTCGCCAATTGGCATTTGTTTTTATCAGTCACCATAATAGTCTATAATCCTTTAACCAAATATTGACTGATTTTTAATGATAAAGGTGCGTGGTTTAACAGGACTAAAGTTGACAACCCGTTTTTTATAATTTCTATTGGAACAAAATGATCCAAATTTGAAAGTAAATGTTATTCAGATTTACTTACGCAGTTTAGATCCTTGAGTGGGAGTTGTGTCTGTGGATTCACTCGAGTCGGGGCCAGAAGATACAGAGGGCTCAGTTGAGTCAGGGCCAAGAGTTACAGAGGGCTCAGTTGAGTCAGAGCCAGAGGGCTCAGTTGAGTCAGGGCCAAAAGTTACAGAGGGCTCAGTTGAGTCAGGACCAAGAGTTATAGTGGGCTCAGTTGAGTCAGGGACAGAAGTAACGGGAGACTCAGTAGAGCCAAGTTCAGCAGTGACTGAAGATTCACTTGTGTCGGGGCCAAAGGTGGCTGGAAAATCAGTTGAGTCAGGGCCAGAAGTGACGGGAGATTCACTTGTGTCGGGACCAGAAGTGATAGGAGATTCACTTGTATCGGGGCCAAAAGTGTCTGGAAAATCAGTCGAGTCAGGACCAGAAGTGACAGAGGGCTCACTTGAGTCAGTGTCTGAAGTAAGTAGATTGTACAATCACACGATTAATCACAGATAAGAGATCAAAGGTTGACGCTGCGCAACTCAAAGCTGAATTTTATTTTCAGCATGTGGGTGAAACAAGCCACTGTCAGAGTCTCTTGTTGAACTAGTGTTTATGGAAAACGAAAAGCAATACTTTTTGAAATCACGCAAAGAATGGTAAAATGTTAAGCAAGACTTGCGATTTCATTCAATTTACGACTTCTAAACGACTACTACAAAATTTACTCCCTTCGTTATTTTCATGTCTACTTTTTTTAAAGACATTTTACCAAAGCTTTAAATTTTATTTTACGAATTTATCTGACCAGCTGGCATGATTTTCAGCTAGATGTCTACTTTATACGGTTAAATGAAGAGAAGAATATTCGGTTTACCCTACATGGCGGACATAAAGTAAGGATCCAGTTAGGCATTATATTTACATTGTAAATCGAACCGATCGTTAAACACTTTTCAAGTTTTGGAATTTTCAAAAACTAAAATGCTCAAAACATCTTCTGGGGTTGCCTTAGTAACCACATAACACGTTTCCCATAGCTCAGGTCACACTTGAGTTATGTGATGACGGATAGATGAACCAGACATTTGGTTAATTATAGCTGGGTTCTTTCAACTTTTTCGATCGCGAACCAGTTTAATTTTTCAACCCCACTAACCACTGACAGAGCAACGATCCATTTTATCCTAGGGTTAGGATTAACTTAATTTAACTGAAAAAAAAATCACTTCACATTCTCGAAATTCAAATGCAACTAAACTCGTGTTCGTTTCAAAAGCATAAATGTGTGAAACGTAAACGTCGTGATATACACGTTTAAATCGTGTCTTGACTACTACAACTCTCCTCCCTCCCTCTTTCTAATTGAGCCTGTATTGTCGCTTTTTAACTATGCCAAGGCTACGAAACTGTTATGGTTTAATAAGTTTAACAAATGAATTATTGATGACAAAGGTAATAAGATATGTTTATATTTCAAATCTTGAATATTTTATTGTCACCAATATTTTTCTTACTTACTCTTAATTCATCAATTTATTTATTGTGAACATGCGACCACTCAGCAAGACTTTAAGACCCCCTCCCCCCCCAAAAAAAATTATGTTGCACGAATCTTTTTCTGTGACAAAAGTGCGTACGCACTTTTGGATTCATCAGGAATCAAATAATCTTTCAATAAAAACCCAGTCAACTATGTGAAATCTTCTGTCTTCACAGATCCCAGCTTCGGGGGAACTGTGGTCGTGACCAATGCTTCAAAGAACCCTGAATTATGGTAAGGTGTGGTTGATATGACTCTTGCTGCATCCATT
This sequence comes from Thysanoteuthis rhombus, assembly GCA_963457665.1. Taxonomy (NCBI): domain Eukaryota; kingdom Metazoa; phylum Mollusca; class Cephalopoda; order Oegopsida; family Thysanoteuthidae; genus Thysanoteuthis; species Thysanoteuthis major. The sequence goes on from OY735198.1 coordinate 49,894,629, forward strand.
GATTCAAGCGAAACAGAACAAATCTGTCTTGAGCACCTGTTATGGTTAGCAAATGAATCTTGACCGATTGTTCCCACATGTAGTAAGTTCAATCCTCATAGACGCCCTATAACTGTGGTCCTACACAAGACTAAGCTAAGCTCAATGAATCACGAGCAGTGATCTGAGGGTACTTGTCTTTAAAGGCTTGGGTCTATTTGTTCGTCCCAACTCACTAAATAATTATAGCTATTATAGCTCATGGTATTTGTGTTTGCTAAACGAATGTAAATTTAAAAACAGGTCAATGACATTTCGGCAATAACGGTAGTTATTTTAAAGTGATAATAACTTAGGGTTGAGGTTTAGGGTTGGTCAGTAAGTCGACTAATGTTGGTCTGTGTTGGGGCGTTTAAATATTTTTTATTAACGTTTATTTAACGAAAAATACGTTGATCAGTAATAGATATGATTATTTAGTATGGCAGGAACTAGTGAAAAAGACCCGAAGTCTCAAATAATATTCTTGAATTAAGAGTAGTCAGTGAGTTATTTAAACACCGGAAAGAGCAGATGGCACGGAAGGGTGAAGGGTATATCATACATTACGAAAGCCGATCGAAGGCATTAACTTGAATTCGAATGGATATATGATATTTCATTAAAAAAAACTATCGAAAAATTACTTTGTATGCATTTGGAATGCCAAAAGTAGAATGCTTATGAACTTTGAAGTGAGTGACGCTTTTAAGTCTATTTCACATGTCACAAAGGGGAGCTAAGTAAGTAGTAAAGTGATAAGTGTAGTCCAAGCTGAGACGGCTAAAGCTGCAGCCAGCGTATGGGTACTACTTACTTACTCACTTTAGACGCTAAGTATAATCACGACAGCATATTTACACAGACGCATACTAAGTCTGTCTAGTGTGAATCCGAACTTTTATAGCAGCGTGCTAATGAGACGTTTTATAGTGCTCGCGATTGAAAAGCTATGTGGTAAAACTGTATCAAGGTATGTTGCTTAGTTCTTTAGCTATACACGCCAGAATAGGTGTGTGTGTGTGTGCGTGCGTGCGTGCGTGTGTGCGTGCGTGTGTGTGTGTAGTGTGAATGGCCTTACCCCACCCGAGTTAAACAATGAAACATCTCAAACGGCAACGTGTGTTGTGTGAAATTCTATCTCCAATGTGAAGCAATTTTTTTTAGACACTTCTGGTATTGCAATAGGCCTATTGAGAGGACAAGTGGTACTGGCATTTCATCCGCCAGAGAACATTCAAGACGATGCCAAATTTGGACGAACTTTCACGTCGACGGACAACGATCACATTGAAAAAAAGGTGCCGTGATTCGTGAAAATTGTCCTTTGACTGTTAGTGAAGTTCCCATAGAGGTGGCAATCTGCCAAAGTTCGTGCCACATGATTTTGAAGGAAAAAACTGTTGATGCATCGTGTAACCGCAACATTTGTTCCTCGTCTATGGAGCGAGCAACATTTTTGGCGAATCAAGTGACAAATCTCGTCCACCAGCCTCCCCATCCTCCTGGTTTGATTGGCGTTGAAGTTTGTTTTTTTGGGGGTTTTTTTGCCTCCAAAGTTGAAACCCACCCCGAAAAGTCGATTTCAGACGATAGAAGAAGAAAATACTCCACGAGTCTTCCAGACTGCTCTCTAGAACTGGAAAAAAAAAAACGCTGGCAACGGTATATCGACGGTGGTGGGGACTACTTTGAAGGAGACAAGTCTCATGTTATATTTCCCAAGCTTATACTTTCATTTTTAACAATATCAATGAACTGATTTTAGCTAGTTTTTCTTCCAGTTTTATTTATGTTTTTTATGACAACACTCACGTTGTTACATTCTACGAGCGTTAAGGTAAACAACGTGAATCGATAATAGATAGCCTCGGATGGGAATTGAAGTCGCATCCCTTATCCTGAGAGCACGTGACATGGACGTCATTTATGCACGGTGGTTTCAAGACATAACAGAGTCAAATCTTCTCATTCAGCGGTCATGGAATGTAACGACAAAAATGTTTCAAAAAGAGGAACAAGATGAAAGAAAAACTGGGGAAAGTAAATATTGAAAGTACCGTAAGTCGTTGGGTTAAGAACTGACAAACCGCACTTACGAACACACTTCCATAAAACCTATAATATTGACAATTCGATTTAGATTAATTAAAAACTTGAGATTTTCTGATTTACCCTTGTAACCATTTCTTTAAATGCCAATCCAATGCAAGTGTTGGTGATGCATCAAAGAAAAAGAAAATGGTGATGATTGAGAATACTAAAGCGATCGGAACTTAGAGCATGTGTGAGGCCCCGTGACAACGAAAGCCACATTTATTACTTGACAACGCATAATGAAATGGGAAGGTTATTGATAATTTGGTTAGACTATCAAAACCAGCGTTATAAGCGTTTATTGCAAGAAAAATCTTGAAGACATTTCAATGATTTAGAAACTGCGCATACAGCAATATGAATATGATGAAGAATTTGTCACGAGTTGTATATATACTATTTAGTAAGACAAACATTTCACTAACTGGCGCTAAATAAGAACCGTGTGTACCTGTTTTGACTCACCAACAGATTTGACCTATAGACAGACTCAGGAGCGGATTTCGTTTGTAACTCAAGGACATCCAGTACGTCGTAGAAGAAGTTCAGACAAGTTAATACATTCATACGTTGACCTGCGCCCGATCAACTTAGGTCTGATCGCAGATACATCTCCATGAGAGCTTAAAACCGATAACTGCCGATGACAGAACTTTCAGTCATTGCAGCGCTATGGCTCAACTGTGAATGACGAAAAAGTCCGTTATGTGATTATCAGCTTGCTTAAGAAAACAAATCTTATACGTCATATTTGTTTCAAGTTTTCCGGGCAGGAAAAGAGAAATGGGGAAGATGAAAGAACTGCCACCTTGTTGTGTTGAGTTAATGACAGTGAAAGGAACGTAACTGATAACATTTGTTCCTTACTTTTCGTGTATGTACCGTACAGAGGTTTAGGTAAATATTTATGTCATGGTATTCTAAGTCGTATAGAAGCGTATATTTCACTTCAAACTATAATAGCCGACTTACGCTTAGATCGAGTTGCGTCGATACTACCAGAACGTAACCAAGACGTTAGTCGATGCATGTCTATACCAATAAAACAGATTTGTTTGGGGGTCGCATCTCGTAAGGAAAATTGTTTTCAAATAAATAAAATGTTAGTTTGCTTGTTGTAAGAATATAACTAATTTTCTCAACCGTTTATTATTGACAAAAGAGAATAACATAACCTCAAAACCTTACTATCAGTAAAATAAGTAGTGCTCTTAATCTGGCTAAGGCTTCAGTTGCCCCTGCTTGGGTCCCACATTTATTACTACACCCGGTCGATATGTGAAATAAACTTAGAGGTGACAGACACCCAAATGGCATCACTTACTTCGCCCTGCGTTATTTTATCCATGGCTGGGGAGAAGGCGTTCGTGCAGAACGGACAATTAACTGTCCCTGCCGGAGTCTAAACCCAGCTCGCCGAGTACGTTCTCCGAACTGTTATCCAGAACAGGATGCTGTATTTTATGACGAATAAACAGACATTTTAAAAAGATTTTATGCGGAATGTGTACTTACGGTGCCTTCCTGCAGTTGTTACAGAGGATACTGTGGTTGTCGGCACTGCCGTGTCCATCTTTGTCGTTATGTCAGATGCCCCAGTACCTGGTGTAGTTACGTCTGGCGCCCCTGTAACCGGCGTCGTTACGTCTGACGCCTCTGTAATCGGTGTCGTTACGTCTGGCGCCCCTGTGATCGGTGTCGTTACGTCTGGCGCCCCTGTGATCGGTGTCGTCGGCAATTTCGTTGTGGAAGCTCCTGGACTTGGACATTCGACATTCTGGGGCCAGTCACATACACTATATTTCGGGTTGAACACAGTTCCGGGTCCACAATACATTACAAACTCCATAAGGCCGACACAACGAACGAACGCCTTGCAGTTTCCATTTGGATGTGGATGAAAATCGACACATTCGCCACTCACCGTGCCGATGAAAATGACTAAAAATGAATAAATGAATGAATAAAAACAAGTATGGTTTGTAACTTAAAAGAAAGTCACGTGACCAACATCTTTTTCGCAGTAGTATGCCGTGTTGGCGGTTAATTTGAAAATTAAAGATTTTCAAAAAACAAAGAAACAGTTCTTCTAGAAATAATACTAGGTAAAGGTTTTAAAATTTCATCCCTCTAATTTCTTTGGTGCAGTTTGTACATTTTATAGATTGATAAATAGCCAACCAGAACATTTAAAAACTGAAAAAAACCTAAGCTTACCGGTGGAAAGTTTTGATTGGCGGTTGACGTTTTTTTTAAAATAATTGCAGTTGTCGCCGTCACGGCTTGATTGAGACCAACTAATGTCCCTAAGCTTCGATTTTTTACTCTCAGTGAAATATTTCAAACTGTTCAAATCCCACGACTATCTACATATATGATGCGTCACGTGTTTATCTATATTTTGTAACATTTGTTAAGGGAGATAATTACTGAATGCTAATTATAGAGCAATCTCCCTTACTTTTTTTTTGCAAATGCGTAAAATATCTGGATTCGTTCTCGTTGAACATAAACAAAGAAATGTAGAGCAACATAATTCTTTTTTTTTTTTTCAAGTACAAAAAGCAATTTAAAACTTATTTGAAAAAAATTATTTTTACTGCAACTAACTAGCTTGAAATATAATTTTTGTTTAGCACTCAACAGAAGCTGAATTCTCAATCTGCAAGAATGCAAACAAGTGTAATATTTGGCGACACTTTTAATTTTTGACACTGTTCGATTACTGAGCAAGACAAAACTTTTAACAATCCAAAGTAAGTAAAAAGTAAGTACTGTCCTTACGCTGGCTACGGCTTCAGCCGTCCTTGCATGGGCTCCACATACCTCCTCGGCTCGTTTGCGATGTGTGAAATAGCCTTATAGACGACGAGCACTAGAAGTGGCGTCACTCACTTCATCCTGGGCTTTTTTTACCCATATCGAGGGGGCAAGATGGATTCATACCTCCCCTAAGGTTATTTGCACGGAGTAAACACAAACTGTCTCAGTTTGAACTTGGCTCGTCGTTAACTGCATAACAATCCGAAGTAAAGTTCAATAGGGAAGATAACGAAAAGTGCCAAAAGACCGAGGTAGAAGTAGAATGTGACTTTAAATAAACCAGAAGAAAGGTGTGCCATGTGGACCAGTTGGCATGGGCCTATGATTTTGAGGGGACCTACTCCCCCCTCTGGTAGAGAAGAATTGAGAACCCTCTGGTACAGAATACTGATATTGCAACGAGAGCCAACGGGGCCCTTTGACATTAATTTTTCAAATAGGATTCAGATAAGTTTGATACATAAACTACAGATAAATAAATGCAAATAACTGAAAGGAACTTATATTCCAACTTTATCATATATACCTCTGAATCAAATTTCCGAAAACTTGCCACTTGACAGCAGATAAATAATATCTCAGTAGATTCAATGCTCGTTGATAAGATACTAGCTAAAAACCCATCCTATGGTCGAGATTTTCCAGCTATTTCCCGTGGAAGGCCTAAATGGGATCTTTGATCCTAATGGAGAGACCAAAATTGTCCTTCCAGGTTTACCTTGATTCTATAACACTGGCTATAATGCACCATTCTGGCTATATAAAAGGCATTTGCACATACACTGAATCAGTCTTTTCGGATTATTTAGATGAATTGGTACATGGAAATTACATCATTATCATTGAGGAAAGTGGGAACACAAACCCCACATTGTTTCATTTTCGAATGCTAATCGTCGAAAAATAGATTTGGTAGCCATAGCTGTTTCTCCTCTTGAGTTTTGCTATCATAGCCGGAAGGATGTTTGCCGAATTAAAGTTATCCCTATCTGTATCATTTGCAACTCAGACACACAAACGGTTATTCAGCTATTATATATCATGAACAGTGTGATTTTTGTTCTGTTTCTCTGTCCATAAAATGGAATCCTTCTTTCACTTTTGACTACATGTCCTTACCTTAGGATCTTTATTATCTCAGCATCCAATTTTAGAATATGTACTGCAAGTAGACTTGTTTAGCGTCGTCATTGGCATTATATACCTGCATATATGTAATCAACAACTTGTTCAGGAAGGCTCATTTGCATATATTTTATATTAAACGCAGAATAATTAAATACAGCTTTAAGCATGATCTGTAATACAGTCGATTAGTATCGAAATAATTTCTATCAACAATATGTTACTCGAGTGAAGGAATCAAGAATTGTCGACAAAGAAATTATCATTCATTTAACCATGAAATATACCCACAACATATGGAGGGGGGAGGCATCAATTTATCAACAGCAATTTCGGTTGAGCCCTATATAAAGTCCGTTAGTAATAAAGAGCTTATTTCTTAAAATGAATATTTCATACATTTTTAACAGGGATTATAAAAACGAGCAGTTTGAAATGGGACCTACATTTTCCACCTGGGTTAGATCTATGACCAGCTTTGTATAGGCCTGTCTGTAAAAGAATTAAGGCAAATATAATCATCATTCGCCTTTTAACGTTCGTCATTGGACCAATATCTCATGAACTTGTCCAAATCGTTTGCTGTCCACAATTTTAGATATGATCCTTGGAGATCCACTTCGTGGGTCGTAATGTCCACCGGTTATCTGACATGCTTGCAAGATGGCCTGTATATTATCATTTGAGTTTTCAAATGGATATTATGATGTCTCTGACTCCTGTTTTTTCTCATATATTGTGTAGTCTTATGGTCTCTCCATGTGATGTTAAGCATTCTTTCTTGCGCACGTTGCATGGTTCTGAGTTTGAGACCATATGTTTTGTTTGGGTTCCAGGTTTCTGCTCCATAGGTGACTATTAAGAGGACGCATTGTTTGTAGGCCATTCTTTTCAAAACTAATGGGATCTTTTTGTTCTTGAATCTTGGACTTGCTTTGCCGAAAGCTTGCCAACCTAGGGGTGATTCTCCGTTTGATTTCCTCTTTTGAGGATTTCAAGGTGACTCTTCTTGGGTGAATGTAATGGTCTACTTTTTTCAGCTTCACATTTTCGATCTTGATCGTTGTGTCTTTGTCCTCATCATAGCGAAGAAAAATAAGTATGCGGTGCTTCCTCACTCTGGTGCCCGAGTTGTGTGCTTATAAGCTTAGCTTACTATGGCATAAGGAAACAGGGGATAAAAAGAATGGAATTTGCTTATCTAAGTAGGAGGGCTCGTCTTGAAGAATAAGATTCGAAATCCTGACTTTTTACCTTGAACAACAATCACAGAAACCAATGTGAAATACCCATCTATCTCACCCACTGAGCAGGTTCAGATGTGTGTATCTATGTATATAACATAATGTAATACTGAATTTCAAATAATCTCTACATTTGTTCGCATAAACATAGGTTTATTAGAAGAAATATAACACTTCTATTTAAAAACTAATAACATCCAACTTTTAGGCTTATTGGCGGTTTTAAGAAAGAGTACGAATGATAATGGAAAGTAAATATGAAATACTTTATACATTTACAGCACAAGGGGAAATGACTGAAATGGGAGTAGGAATATTGTATTGCACAGACCTTAAAAGTGGAAAGAGCGACGTGCCTTGAGAATCACGATTTGATATATTGGCTTTTATACTTGGTCTGGAACATCAAACACTGGCGCCAGTGAGAAATACCGCATATGCCGATACACAAGATGGATATTTAATTATAAAAAAACAACCATATACATTTAATTATATAAAAAAAACAAACATCAATTCACTGGCATTATGACAAAGGGCTCGTCTACCGAAGAGCGATATGGACAGTTATGATACTTGAACAACACTCGTCCAAATACTCTTTTAAGCCATTCGTCTTTTGATTTTGCTTATGTACGTAACAGATGATATGACTCTGTAGTTCAAATCATTTCTACATTTGTCGACATGAACTTAGATTTACGACAGAAGAAATAGTAAAACCGAGAGCGATTACTTCTGTCAACGCCATTGGTCTCTAAAAACTGCTTAAAAATCAGTGGATACATAGTGTCGATGCTGGGGAGGTAACTGTGAAGAATTACTAGACCCAACTCAAAATTTAATCAATTCTTATGTTGCCCATGGATCACCGTTCCACAAAATGTCATCGAAACTTATTGAGAACTTTTGGAGGTATTGTATGGACAAACAGGAGTAATTTAATAAATGTATGATTGTATAGCACAAATCTTCCGAGTAGGAACACCTCAGATATCCTGAAAATCAGCATTTGAAATCATGGTCTTTTTTACCAGGTCACGAACAGTAACAACCAGCTGAGCCAAACCAAACAGGCCCAGGAGAATTTTCCTAGTTTTTAGTTCTTTTCTCTGGACAACAATTTAAATTTGCTTACACCAAGGGTTTTTCACCCACCCATGGCCCCTTTTGGTCATCTTTTTAAAAATCATCCCCTCCCATTCTTAATGAAATTAAAATGATATTTTATTCACGTTGTTCATTCAATGCGATCCTTATGCTCGATGTTTTGCCGCTAGATTTTCAATATTTTGATTGATATTTGTAAGTTATAGTTTTACGTCTTTTTGCCTCCATATACCAGTTCTACTTCTCTCCTTTTCCAATACATTATTGACTGCACTAAAGCTGCACTCGACTAAATATAGAGCTAGAAAGCACAACAGTACTTTAGCCATTCCAGATCCATGTTTGAATCGAAATGTTTACTTGTATTTGAGAGCTACAATTCAGTATTTCTCGCTCTTTCAAGTACTTGCATTCATCATTGCATTTTAGTTCAATAAGTTCCTCTTGGATGATTTCGCCAACATATTCTATATCACAGTCAATACATTGTATGTAGCAATCTATCGCCTTTTTCAGCTCAACTTCCACTCCTTTGAGACGAATATGGTTTTCGTTGAGAATGAGCGGTCTAAACACAAAGAACAACATTTGTCATTACTTGTTTAATGAAAAATTTATGAAACAAGATTTAACTACAAAAGAACAACCTCGTTTGATGTATTTTCTGAGGAGGATAAGTATAAATTTGTACATTTTCTAAAAGTTGAATAATAGAAATTGAATAAAAATTAGCTTTCTTTTGAAAAAAAACCCCCCACTCACACACAGTCGCTTTACAGTTTGTAATAGTACTTTTTAACTAGCCTTTTAATGTCCGTTGTTGGACGTAGGGCTCCCTTCCTCAAGTAAGCATAAGACATGGGGTCTTACCTTGATGAACTATGACGAGTTCGAAGGGGGGAAAAAGATGGATTCATGCCATTCCCAGCAATGAGTAAAATAGCACAGAGTGAAGAGAGTGACGATAGTACTTAAGGTTCTTGTCGCCTCTATTTCATATATCACAAACGGGAACTGAGAGAGAGAAAGTTGCGATGTATGGACCCCCTAAGAAGACATGACTGAAGTATTAGCTATCGTAAGAATACTAAGTTATGTAGAGTGATGGTTTTCATATTAATCTCGTAAGTTAATACAAGTGAGTTTGATCCATGACTGTTGCTCCATGCCAAAGTTGACTCTTACTGACAAATATTTGTTCACCAGAAACAAAAAGAAAAAAATTAAGTATAATCCGTTGATTAGACCTGTTAATAGGACATTTGCAGTCGGAAATTTTGACTCATAACTGCAACCACAATTGAAGAAGTGCAGCGTAGAGTTTGAAGTTGTTTTGATCAGTTGTCCTTGATATATCTAATAGAATGAATATATTCCTTATAGTTTCTATGAATTACCTCCCTACAATTCAGCTGTTTTGAATTATCTGAATTCATATATAAAATATCTAAATTGGCAAACCCGAAGAGAAGTGAGTGAAATATTTGGAAGCCGTGATTTCGTACGACGAATGAAATATTATCCAACATGATAATTATGACAGACTACTCCACTAACAATAAAGTCCAGGCCCTTCTAAACATACACCTTTGGAACGGGCTCTGTCCAAGTAGAAAATATATAAAAAAGAAAACTCATCGACATGACATAAGTTTTTTTTAAATAGATTTTTTTAATTTCATACTGGTCAGAACGTGTGTATTACTCTCCTTTTTTAAAAGTCTATCTCAGGCCCGTACAAAACTGGTAATATGCCAAGTTTAGGTGGGAAGTGTAAGGCCTATAACAAACTGCACGTTGTGCTTTTATAATCAGTGCTAAATACACACGGTGATTTATGCATGGGTTTATACATGTACATGCAGTGAACGTGATTTAGATACAAGTAACAGAACAGAATAAAAGAACTAGAATGATTCATTGAAAATACTTACTTCTTACATATTTTGTGCGAAAGTGCTCCCCCCCCCCCACCCTCGATTTTTCATAATATCAATGTTCTTTACCAAAGGGAGTAGCCCCCACCTCAAAATCGTGGGCCCATACCAACTGGCGTGTGTATTTGCGTGTATTTGTGTGTGCAAAATAATGCTAACAGGTGCCAATTGCAAAAAAAAAAAAAAAGTGCTTTAACTTACGTGCAACGAAGCTACAGATGTAAAGCATTATGTTAGCCGATTCTTTAGCGAGAGTCCGTTCCCAAGCTGGAGACTTTGATGAATACTTCGGGTGCGACGTGGGGCATGGACTATATACCCGTGACCCACGTGACTCTCGTTTTACGGCCATGCCTCTCCACAAGAAGCCGACCACGGCACCCATTCTGTCACCCTCAGCCCAAGTCCTTTGCCCCCGCTTCGCCACCGCCACTACCTGAACTCGATTCGCGGCTGTACGTGAAGTAATACCGCAGCTGTGAAGATTCTCGGGATTTTCGATCAGAGAGCGCAGAAATAATGAGACGAAAAAACATATTCGAGCAGGCATTATGACATACATAATATACTATAATCATATAACATATACTTCTATTATCTATTTATTAACCCATTCGCTGCGAATGACCGACACTTCCATCATTACAATTCTATGGGTAACTCGATAAATTTTTCGTTTCATTGTTATCGATGGCAACTCAGTCCAGTGAGCCATGGCTTTTTATCTTGCAATATATTAATAAAACTCATAATATGCAGTGCAGCTAATTATTAACTGCGGATGACGCAAATTTCAGTTCTGTGGCAAACTCAATAAAAATTCTAGCTCTATCTGTGAGTCAGTGCTTTTATCTTGCAATGGATAACTTGTAATGGATTGTCTCACAATGGACAAGGAATCTGTATCTTGCGATGGATTAGTTCTGCCGTTAATTGGTTAAGCTTTGAATTTTCTGGCACACTAGTTGGGCTCCCAGGGAGAATCGTACAAACTATACTACCGATTTCGTTTGCGAAACGAGCTTGTTAACTATTGCATAACGACAAGCGCCCAAAGGGGATTGGTATCATCCCTGAAATTAAACCATCTTTAATGTCTCTGTGCACGCAGTAAAACTAAGGTATGTACACGTAAAAGTCACAAGCATCGGAGTCTCCCAAATTCACACACGTGTACGTGGAAAAACACTTTTATGCTATCACCTGTCGTCGTACACGCAAAAGTCGCGAGGTATTCACGCTAATTTAAGTATATTCTGTAATAGTCCGCTTTGTGTACCCCATTGAGCGTTGATTCGATGATGCACATTTTTCAAAAAGATTTTGTAATACATTTAGCAATGCTAAATTTCCGAAATAAATAATGATAAAGGGTATTATCAAGGACAGTCACCAAATTAATTGTACACTGCACACTTCTGTTAATGTGCCATGTGTATGAAAATAAGCGCACACATGCACACACACACACACACACACACACATATATATATATATATATATATATATATATATATATATATATATATATATATAGTAATTCATCATGTAGCGATAAACATTTTGAAGTGATTGCTGACACAATATTCTTGAGAGTACTGTGTAAATTACTGTAATTATTTGCCTACCTAGGAAGGCGAATAAGACACAAGGTCAGTTTAATGTAAGGCCTTTCACGCGTACGCTTGGATAGAGGCTAAAACTGCTCAGTCCCTGCGTAAGGAAAGAGTCGGTTGCCAAGCGGTTAGCAACACGGCAAATAGAATCGGTAAACGATTACTGCATTCACCTCGCACTAATCCTCTTGGGAAAGGCATGAATTCATCTCTTCTCTCCTAGCTATGGGTAAAATAGCGGGTTAAGTGAGTTAGATTACTTCAGGTACTTTTCGCCTCTAAATCTATTTCATTATTTCGAAGCTGAGACAGAGAAACTTGTGAGAGGTGAAGCCTCTTTTATATATATATTTTTTTAACTCCCTGAGGTTTGTTCCTCAAAAGCGCCAGAGCGACCTATAACTCTCTCCCTTTAGTGCTATGAGGAGGTTCTGCCGGGGGGTTAGAAACTCCAAAGGTCAGGCATTCTTCATTTGTACCGCGTATCGACTTCAGCGTAGACACGACTATCATTTAAAAGTATTGCTCATTTTATTACTTAAATTCAAAAAAATAATCATCACTTATTCTTCCCTTGACATGTGATACGAAAATTCAAAACATAAAATCATAATAGAACATCTCTATTCATTCAAATTTACAAAAAATACTATATCTAATTACTTTATTTGCACAAATTCAGATTAAATATTCGTAGTGCATTGTTGACATTTTGGACTGATTGTAACTCGCAGTAGTCCGTATTATACTGTTGTACTTTTGTCTGACCCCTTTCGCCTGGTGTGTTAATAGTACCTTCACGTCCATCCCATATGCACAAACTCACATTTGTTGCTTCATTGTTATTAATAGAAGAATGCAAATGCAAATCTTTCTGCGTTGTCAAAGAACACTTCGATGACTCAAGTCATTTTCATGCATATTGTCACAATGAAAGGCCGTCGAAGAAAGGACAATTTTTTGTTTCCTAAAGAAAGAAACTAGATGAATGAATTGTGGACTGTAATAGAAAAGAAGGTGTGTACAGGGTCCGGCAAATACTTCTTCAGAAGTTCACACGGGGTCAAGAAGAAGAGAAAGAAATGCCCCGGGCCCAGAAAAGAGGGCGGTGTCAGCAAATATAATGAAAGATAAGGGCACGAAACGACGACAACAGGGTAGTTGTCTTTGTTGGGGATATTTTGGGTGGTCCTTAAGAGATGGTATTTCAAAATGCGTATTCCTTGACAGTCTTCTGTTATAATCAATGTCAATATCTTTTCAATGGTACGAAAGAGGAAGTGTTGAGGAGAATAAAAACTACAACGAAACTGTTGTTAACAATAAGAAAGAGAAATTAAGAATTTGGGGGATACATAATTGGGAAGGAAGACTTCGAGAACTTATCACCCACCCAGCACATAGAAGGCAAAAGAAGCAGGTGTAGGCAACAGGTAACCTACTTGAAAGGTTTGAGCAAATGGATGGCTAATCGAATGCTATAAATCGTAAAGGCACAAAAGTTACTGAATGGAACAAAAGAAAGGAAGCGCATTTCGTTATGACAGGCGTCCAAAGAGGATTGATATCATGAATCTTTGCGTGTGTTTACGATACCATTATGCAACTTGAAAAAAAATACTTCTTTTACAATACAATCGTAAAAAAACTACCCACTTCTAAATCTTTTGTTTAACATTAGTGTAAATACATGATTTATATTAGTTGTTTCTCTGAAAAACAACATTTTTTCAAAATGTAAATAAAATATGTACAAGTTCACGCTTGTACAATTGTAAATGGGTAAATTTCAAAATATCACTGTCCTGTTTACAAAAGAAAAGTTTGAAGGAAAAAGTAAACATTTTCTATCCTCTCTTACACGGAGGCAATCAGAAAATAACACTCACAGCCCAGGAACAAAAAAAAAATAGCTTTGCACGGTGTACTTTGAGCACGTATCTATCATGCTTTCAAAAAAGAGATACGAAATTTGTTTTTTAAGAAATATTTTCCAGCTTATTTCGGAAATTAAAAATAAAAGTGTCATTCGAACAATCATCTGCCACTGAGTTACAAAAAATTACTTAAGAAAAAGTAATAATCTGAGTTATTTGTATCAGCTCATCCCAAAATATCTGAAACCAAATAGCGATAGATTGGAGTATGTTGTCGCTTTTCTAAAATGCCTAAATTATGATACATGCTAGACCGTGTTCATATAGTTTTAAATGAGTAAGATACATCGTCACATTACGATTCAACTTTGTTACTAACACATGAGATATGTAGGGCTCTGTGTGATTAGAAAAGGAAATAGTGCTGCGGAAACAACGCGAAATATTCATGATGTTTATCGGATAGATTCATCGAACGAAAGTCAATGCCGAAGTTGTTTAGAAACGTTCAGAAAAGATAACTTCAGATTAAAAAATGTGCCACGAACAGGTCGTCTTGTTGAGTTTAACGATGACTTGCTTTTGACTGAACAAGAGAGAGATGATATTACGGCAGGAGAATTAGCTCAGAAGTGAATTAGAGCCATTCGACATTTCACCGTCATTTGCAACAACTTGGTAAGGTGCCTAAACTTGGAAAATAGTTTTGCCATGATTTGAGTGTGGCCAACCGTTGAGCAAGTGTGGGCCTCTTCACTTTTCCTCTCTCTCGTAAAGGAATCTGGTCATTTTCAGACGGATTACTGTCTGGTGATGAAAGTATATTTTACTAAACAAAAATGCGACGCTGATAATGTCCAAGTGGAATGAGCAGATTGAACACCTGAACTAAGAGTTTAAATGGGTGATTCAGTCTGAAACCCCGCCTCTATCTAAGCAACTTTGGAGTTGAAAGTGAGCCACGTTCTTTTCCTAAGTATTTTTGCGGATTTCCTGCAGTTCAAGCTGGGATTTTGGCCAAATATTAGTCGGTTACGACTGTGTCGGTTGTGATACACAAATTTAGAGTTTAAACCCTATTTTTGTTATATTTTGAGTTGGTTATACTCTCATATTTGTTTGATTTGTAGTGCTGTAAAGAGGTATCAATCCCTGGTGACTGATAGTCGCTCGGTTGCGACTGTGCCCCTCCAATAGGCCATCAGGGAAACACCTCAGAATTTTGGCCAGCAGTCATTGGATGACGACCGGATTCCCCCTTGAATTAACTTGCATATATTTTATTTACATTTAAAAATATATCATTTTTTTCCAGAGAAAAAACTAATATAAAGTATCATGCATGCCGGTTAGGACGCACAAATCTTGAATTGATGCTCCATATTTGTGATATCATGAATTTCGTTGTACTATCATATTTGTTTATTTTGTGGTGCCATAAGATAGTACCAGTCCCTGGTTGGGTTGGTTCAAACTGATTTTAATCAGAGTAACCTCACAGCTCTACTGGCCCTTAGTGCCCATTGAATTCTTGCTTGTTGTGAGAAGGTATGGATGTGCGCGATGTCGGAAGGTTTAACGGGACTCTGCTTTCCTCATATTACTTGTAGCTTTATGTCTCCAAGTTTATAACATATATTAGCGATGTCCCCGCTCACTCAAATTGTTTCTTCTTTCATATTTTTGAGTTGTAGAGATTTCTTCATCCAAGCTCAAGTAATAAGACTAAATCGACCCATAAAATGCAGAGGAGACTGGGGACGGTTGCAACAAGGGACAATTGCAATAAATCTTAATTCTCCAACCAGGAACATGCTAGAGTAATGACATGCACAGTTAGAATCTCCCCTCAACGGAGGACAGGACACACATCCAACATTTGTTGCTGCATTTATTGAATAAAACGTGTTTTGGGTACATGGAAGTAATTTGTTCCATGAGCCATATTTTTGTTATACTATCCTGGCGGTTTGCATGAATTTGTGTTAAAATGAAATTGAAGAGATCATTAGAAGAATGACACGATCAAAATGAAGGTTAATTTGAAAAATCTGAGCATGGAAATAAGATAACCTTGCAAGGTTGAGTGTACTTACAAAAAAGAACGCTAGCCAAAACGGGTTTCCGAGAGAAACTAGGTGGATAAGGAACAGATAAAAATCTGAAACTATAAAGCAGTTAATATTGAACTTTGAGTGGGGAAAATACTTTTTCACTAAGTGTCGGACGAGCGAGGCCTGGGCAAAATACAGATGTATGATTGATAGCTTTTGTTTTAGACATTTAAAATCCTTGAGTTGGGAAAATATTTTTGCACTAAAGTGTCAGGCAAGCAAAGTTTGGGCAGATTATGGATGTTTGATCATTAATTGC
This sequence comes from Thysanoteuthis rhombus, assembly GCA_963457665.1. Classification (NCBI taxonomy): domain Eukaryota; kingdom Metazoa; phylum Mollusca; class Cephalopoda; order Oegopsida; family Thysanoteuthidae; genus Thysanoteuthis; species Thysanoteuthis major. The sequence goes on from OY735198.1 coordinate 49,910,849, forward strand.
CTTTGCTAGTAAATATCTCTAGCTTCCGGGCAGGAAAATTGATCGCCTGGTGATCTAGCCCCACCTATCGCCTATGCACATTTCCAAAGCGGAAATTATGGATTCCCAAATTTGGGGAGTGAAGATTGCTTATGCTAGCATGATTCCAATATTTGCTGAGAAGGGAAGAAATCAGTCATAAACCCTTCAACCATCGGCCCAACCACAAAGGGAGCCGGCTATTATCTAAGCCATCTATTTTTGAGTCGACGGAGTAGAGTGCACAATATCCTGACCCCAGATTATATCTTTGGTGAATAGATATACCAAAAGACATCAAGAGGATTCCCCGAAATACTAATAATTTCAACTTGAGAATTTCGTTGAAGCTATACCAACAGACATACCAAGAGGCATCAAGTAGATAACCTGAAAGACAGACTGATAGTCATTCCATAGTGTCCTCGCCCGTATCAGCGTATATTTCGACCAGTCAACTTATAATGATACTAGGTATAAAATTTGTTGCATATTCGTTACAAATGAATCAAAAACTTATTTTGAATCATTGTTTTTTTGACTCCTAAGTGGCGTGCTTAGCATGTTAGTTCATCAGTCAAAGTCACTGGGTGGCTAGCACATGGTGTTCAGTCATGACTGATGGGTTCTACGTCAAAACGTTCAATCAAAATTGTCCAAATCTAATGGTCCAATTACGTAATGTCCATTGCAAATGGCCCCAAAACATCTCAAATGCAAAAACGGTCAATGCAAATACATCCAATGCAAGTACGTCCAAGTCAATAAGGTTCTATAATAAGTCCAATGCAAAGAGGACCAATACGAACATCTTCAATGCAAAGAGGTCCAACAATGCAAACGCATCCAATACCGTAAGATTCAATGCAAAAACACCTAATGCTCAAAGGGACAATGCAAAAAAGAGCCAATATCTCTCTTACTTTTTGGTTTACCTCGTTTAGGAGATTACGAATGATTTTAGACATATTTGAGGAACTGTCTCGTGCAAAGCTGTTCATACGCCCAGGCTAAACTTCTCATCAAGTTGGTTTGTAATCAGGTAAATACGTATGTTTTTTATGTGGGTATATACATGTACGAGTTTATATTGGATATATACATGTACATGTCCATGTATATGTATGTATAGGCAGAAATCAGAAATTTTTTCAAGAAATAATTTAAAACCGTAGTCTGAAATATATAGTATTGTTAAAATTTTAGTTTAAATCTGAAATCAAAGTTAGAATTGAATAAAATTTCAGCTACTATTTGTAAATTGCTATCAAAAAGGAATTAACCTTTCTTTGGACTATTATTTTTTTCACTGGGGTAGGAAAAAGATTTGGAGTATGGAGGAAAGAAAATTCGGGGCAGGGGGGTGCTAAAAATAAAGTGGGGTAAACATGGATTCCATCTACACCCCCTCTTTCATAAAAGAAAATCCTCTTTCCACCCCTCTGTCTACTGTAAAAAGATAGACATTCTTCTCTCTATTTCTCTCTCCCACGTAAAAAGATAAGGCATCCCATTTCTCACTCTCTCTTTCCCTCTTGCCTTCTCTCTCTACCTATCTCTATCGTGAGAAAAACACACCCTTTCTCTCTTTCTTCCACACTATCGTAAAAAGATAAACATCCAACTTTTTCTTTCTCTCCCCAATGTAAATAGATAAACATTTCTCTGTTTCTCCTTCTCCCTATCTATCTCTCTCTTTCTTCCACTCTATAAAAAGCATAAATAAACATCCACCTCTCTCTACATCTTTTTCCTTCACTCTATCGTAAAAAATGAACATTCTCTCTCTCTCTCTCTCGCCCCTCCCTCTCTCTATAGATGTATATGTTCTATCTTATTCCGAAATCACATCGAAATGTGTTCATTTTTATTGCAAAACGAGCATACATGCCCTCATGTCGAGTACTGTAAATCCAAACGATTTCATACTTGACACTGCAATACCTGGTGCATTGTCAACTTAGTACAATGGCCAGTTGTCGAGTTATCTCAGTGCAAACACACAAACACAGAGATTTTTCAAATTATAGTGAGATACTGCTGTCATTTTTTACAGCATGGGCAAAGTAGCGCAAGTGTAAAAAATGTTTAGAACGCATCAACACACGTATTTATATGTTAACATTTTACACCGTACACAATACAGGGATATATCCATACTTATAGATTGCAGAATACCTGCAAATGTAGGGTTCGCCGACTTCATTCAACATATCTGAATGCCATTACTATTCATTTTCCGGGTTCCCCAAAACAGACTGTTTGTGTTCTATCCATTGGTATTCATGATTCGTTTTTTAAGGACCCATCTGTATTTTTCACCGTGTCTAGACACTATTCTTCACCAAACAACAACCTTTCTTGCCCTTTGTTGTTGCCAGTTTGTTGATCCTATGTTTGATTTATTATACTGAGTAAATCCATTTTGTGTTCCTTTTTCTTTTTTTTTTACTCTATCATAACTGACTTCCACAACAGTCACAATAAGAAGAGCTTTTTTTTCATCAGCCTTTCAAAATCCATTGCCTTCCATAAATCTGTACAGCATAAGGGTGACGGGCCTTGACTTGTTGGAAGAGGGGAGGGACATGGATACGTGCCTTTCTTTGGGGCATCAGTGCGAATTGAATACAAGCTGTGTCAGCCCGAGTTTGATCTTGACTCGCCGATCTCGTTTTCCGTGTCGTTGAAGGCGCGGCTTCTCGTACCTCGAACAGTGAAACAAGTTTTTTTTAATGAAACTACACCGAGACACAGACATATCCCGGGAACATCGCGATATCAAGTTAAAAAACGATCTTGCATTTATATTTTTTATAACATTTATTTGTTCGAGGTTTTTATGACAATTCGTGATGATAAAACATACAATGATATGTAATATCAAGACCGGATTAAACTAGTACAGGGTTTGTTGTATATGTTGTGAAGGAACCCCAAATTAACAAAGTACACATGAATATTGAAGTACACATTTTCTATTTGCAATGTGAAGTCATTCAATTTTTCCTTTTGTTACACAGCCAGATAATAAGACAAATATGTCTGACATTTCAGTAAAAGTATTACTTTGTTTTGATCTTTGTATAGCGGCAATGAATCCAGTTTCAAATACTTCCGTATTTATGCATCGTATACGTATCTCAAAGATACCCTATCCCCGTTAATTACTGTGCTGAAATAATAACTTCCATTAAAACTAATAATTGGCTGAAATTGCTATCCTTAAAACACCAAGTCGTTCATAAAAGTTGAAGGCTATACATTACTATAGTAATAGAGCAAGCGGAGAATCACTGGATAGGAATTGATAGCTTTGAAACATTTCATTCCAATTTCGAAGTGTTAGGACCTGCGTGATGGGTCATTTTAAAAGCACCCTTTTATCTTCATATGTCTAGGAGCACAAAGGTTTATATTCTGTCCCATCATTTTGTTTTGTACCAAGGCTGATCAACAGATGGTGGAGTGAAATAATGTTTTATTACATATTTTTTTTATAATCATTATTACGAATTTTTGACTAATATCTACCTTCGTCTTACGTTATTTTTGTTGTTTTTTCTATCACAATTCAATACAGGCCGACTATTCACGGCAGTGAGTGAATACTGCTGACTGGAAGTAAAGTAGCATTGAGAGTTTATTCTTCACTTCCGATCGGTGCTGTTTAAACCGTGCCGTAGAGTGATGTCCTGAGTCGAGTTGGGATTAAAAAATAAATCAATAAAAATGAAAATATTAAGATGTGAGTAACTAATAGGGGAAAATAATGACAGATAAAGATGGCAGAATAGTTTAAAGTGGAAAAAAGAAACTGTATCTCAAAGAGTTAATGTCCATATGAGTGGGTATTGATTTGACAGTAGTGGGTTTTGATTTGCTTTGATCCCAGGGCTGAATGGAGGTAAGATGGGCGAATAGGTATTCTTTTCAACTTATGCTTAAATCAGAGTAAAGTCCCAAAATATTGGAACACGGCAATCATAATGCTGTTATATAAGAAGGAAACCCAAAAGACCTCGACAACTACAGACTTATAAGCCTACTCAACTGCATATACAAACTTTTTTACAAAAATCATCACCAACCGAATCATCAAAAGCAACCATGGGAGTAAGCTGACTTAAGAAGCCACTCGACCTTAGACCATCTCCATTCGATAAATCAACTAAAAGAGAAAGCAGCAGAATACATAATGCCACTCATTGTAGCATTTATCGACTTCAAGAAGGCCTTCGACTCTGTGGAAATTCACATGGTCATTGAGGTTATCACTCTATAAGAGTACTGCAACATATATACAGTCACGGTGGCTCCTTTATCAAGCTACATAATGACTCAGAGCCCTTTCAGCTCCCCAAAGGGGTAAGGCAAGGTGATACCAGTTCACTCAAAGTCTTCACGGCCTGCCTAGAGATGATCTTTCGAAAATTAGACTGGGAAAATAAAGGAATCAAAATGGACGGCGAATATCTGAGCAACCTCAGATTTGTAGACAAAATCGTCCTTTTTGCAGAGAACTTACATGACCTCCAACTAATACCAGATGAACAGAATGAAGGAAGCAAGATGAGGATAACTCACCTGGAGGACTGGATCACGTTTCATATCAATCCAACACAATATGACAGAGAAACTTGATATCTAACATTACTAGCTGTGGTGGTAGTAGCGGGAAGAGGAGAAAAAGAGGGGATGGAAGAGGAGGGAGAGAAAGAGAAAGATGAGGATGGTTCACCCAGAACGTCTGAACTAAGCTTCATACCAATCCGACTGATAAAATTGATATTCAACATTACTATTTGTGTTGGTAGTTGCTGAAGGAGGGTGGGGAGGAGGAAGAGGAGGAGGAAGAATAGGGGGAGAGGAAGAGGAAGATAAGGATGGTTTATCCAAAGGTCTGGAGCTAGTTTCATAATCCATCAGGTTACGCCTGAGAAAAACATGAGGATGGTTTATTCGGAGGTTTGGCTGGTTTCATATCAATCCAATCTGATACAGCTGAGAAAATTGATATTTGACAGCTGTGGTGGTAGTAGTTGTATGGGGAGGATAAAGAGGAAGATGCAGATGGTTCACCCAAAGATCTGGACCAAGGTTCATATCAATCCACCAGGATACGGATACGACTGAGAAAATTACTATTTATGGTAGTAGTAACAGGGAGAGGGGAGGAAGAAGAAGAAGACAAAGATGATTCATCCAAAGTCTGGACTCAGTTTTATATTTATCCAAGTGGATACAGCTAAGAAAATTGATATTTAACATTACTAGTTGTCGTTATAGTTGTAGTAGCGGGAGGAGTAGGACGAGGAGAAGGAAGAAGATGCAGATGGTTCACCTGAAGGTCTGGGCCAAGTCACATATATATCCAACCTGATTGGGCTGAGAAAATGAACATATTATGGACTGACCGACCGGAAATTCCATTAAAATCAAGTAATTATTTGATTTTTGGTGAAATTTTAAAACCTACGTTTTCACCTCGTAAAAATGTTGTTAATGCAAAATATTTTTGTGTTATCGACTAAACATTGACTTTAACACGTGCCAATTCTACGTCGTAATTAATGCGATTCTGTATTCCCCCTCTTTTGACAAAACATTGGTATTCTTCTTATCCAGCAAAAATGAGAAAAACATTTTCATTTCCTCTTTAAAATAGGTTGTCAAAGATTCTCCAGAAATTGCATACCCATCACTAGAAAGCAAACAACCGATTTCTTCGTTTTTTTGTTACGTTACAGAATTACAATTTTTCGTCAAACCAAAGTAATTTTTTATGAAAATATAATATTTTCTGCTAAAAATTACATAATAGATACATATATAGATTTGAGAATTCAAAAGAATTTTTTCTTAAATCTTATCTTCGCCAAAAACGTTTTTATTGAAACTTAACTCTACTTACCGTTGAGATTGTAACTAAAACCACACACGAACATCACTCAAAAATCTTTTTCATCCGAATGGAAATTTCAAAAAGTATTGCAATAATTTGAATCTCTTCTTCGCAGATTCCGAAAATTGGAATGGAAACTCATTTTTAATAAATCGTTCTTGAAATCGTTCTGAAAATTTCATTAAAATTTTTTCAATTCAATCTAAGTTTGTTTACGTTTTATCGGCCAAACATTACAAATTGTTGCAATGGTAAAGACTTTTCAATGAAAACTTTAAAATGTATTGCATGAAGCTCTGTTTTAAAAAAATCGTTTCAACAAACAAAATTTCTAGTCAAATGACTAGGATCGGATTTAGATGTTGGGGGCCCAGAGCATTTCAGGTTCGATCAGCCCCTCATACACAGAAAGTACAATACACAGCAAATCCCAAAATGTACCCATCGAAGTTCATTTATTGCATCTAACTGGAACTGACAAGTTACACGTGCATAGAAAGGTTAAACAAATTATATATCTGAAGTAATTACGTCACCATCAATCTTTTTTTAACGTCTGTCGTTGGATATAGACCTTCCTCACGATTAGCCACTATTCTTTATTATGGGTGTCGCGGAGCCAGTATATTATGAATTAGTCTAGTTCGTCTCTCCGTCTTGAAATCTGTTGGCATCAGTTTCGCATGTGATCTCTGGAGATCCACATTGAGAGCTGTGATGTCCAATCGGTTAGTATATCTCTGAATATGAGATGAGGTATTATTATTATTTCTATTGATATCCGGACCAGCCTCATCTTGGTTTTCATACAACGTTTCGGACGTTGTACTCTACGGCCTTCATCAGGTATCATCTGGTAGGTGTGGGGAAGTAACGAACCGAACCCTTTATTTATCCGACGGGGGTATATTGACCGTACTCCCCTCTTAGCATTAGTAGTATTGTTATATCGTCTCACAGAACCTAGAACCATCAGATTACTTTGCAGTAATTTGTCTGATGCTGTAACCACTACGCTATGTGTCCATGTGGACAACAGGTGCTAATTTTTTAAAGTCTTAAACCTCAGGTGACAGTTTTGATGTTTTGATGTTATTGTTTTCGTCTTTCATTATTAGAGGTTCCCATATGGTATCCAACAGCCGAAACGTCGCATGAAAAACAACCAAGATGAGGATGGTCCGAATATCAATAGAAAGTCCAATCGGTTGTCTGCCATTCTTGCAACATGGCCTGCCCATTTCCATTTAAGTTTTTTAATAAATTCTTTGATGTCTCTGACTCCCATTTTCTCCCTGATATACTGCGCTGTCTTGTCACGAACTTTTCACAAATATCATCACCAACCGGATCACTAAAACACTCGATGAAAACCAATCACAGGAACAGACTGGATTTAAAAGAAGTTACTCGACCTTGGACCGTCTCCATTCAATAAATCAACTGAATGAGAAAGCAACAGAATACATAATGCCACTCACTGTATCATGTATCATTCCCATGGTCACGAAGGCCACCAACCGACAAAGTGTATAACCTGCATACGTCAAAGTACTGTAACATATATACAATCACAGCAACTCCTTCATCAGGTTACATAAAGACTCTGAACCCTTCCAGCTCCAAAAAGGAGTAAGGCAAGGTGATACCAGCTCACTCAAAGTCTTCACAGCCAGCCAAGAGATGATCTTCCGAAACCTGGACTGGGAAAATAGAGGAATCAAAATAGACGGCGAATATCTGAGCCACCTCGGATTTGCAGACGACATCGTCCTTTTTGCAGAGAACTTACATGACCTTCAACAAATGCTAGATGAACTAAACAAAGACAGCAAAAAAATCGGCCTACACATGAACTGTCAAAATCGGAGATGCAAAACTGGGGAAAGTACACCACTACATCTACCTAGGAGAGTAAATCTCCGTGAGATCCTCAAAAGAGGAGGAAATCAAGCGAAGAATCACTCTTGGATACCAAACCATCGGCAGAGCAAGCTCAACTTTCAAAAACCAGACGATCCCAATAAACTTAGATAAGAGTAATAATAAAGAGTATACAACCAATGCATTCTCCCGATAGTCATTTATGGAGCTGAAACATGGAACCCAACCAAGTGACAGACTCGCAAACAGATAAGCATGCAACATGTGCATGAGAGAATCATGCTTAACCTCTCACGGAGAGATCACAAAACAGTACAGTATATAAGGAGAAAACGGGAGCTAGAGACATCATAGAATCTATTAGAAAACTTAAATGGTAATGGGAAGGCCATGTTGCAAGAATGGCAGACAGTCGATGGACATCACGACTCACAACATGGATCCCTACGATAGAGAGATGAACTAGACAAATTTAGAAAATACAGGCTCTGCAGCGCCTACGATAGAGAAGTGTGGCAAATTTTGAGGAAGGTCTATGTCCATCGATGGACGTCAAAAGACTGATGATGTTATTGCAATAAACTTTTTATTCCCATGATTTATCTCACTGTAAAACATAAATGAATGTATGATTACATAATTGTATACTTTTAAAGAGTGTCGATGATCAGCTTGACCGGAGCACCAGGAGCCCCAGGGCTGACCCTGCTCATTGGCTGAATGTTATTTAAACATTGTCTTGTGTCGACTGCATCAAATCCCTGTTTCATTTATTCGGTTGAATTCTCTATATTTTGAAAAAAGAGAACAAGAAGAAAAATCATCATGATGATCAGCCTTTAGCACCATTCGTTGGACACAAACCTTCCTCAAGATTCGCCAGACCTCTCTATCGAGGGCGTCGCAGAGCCAGTACTTTCTGAACTTATTTAGCTCGTCATAGCATCTTATATTTTGTCGGCCCCGTTCGCATGTGATCTCTGGGGATCCTCTTTGTGAGCCGCGATGTTCTGTAGTTGTCTGGCATTCTCACAACATGATCAGCTCATTGCCATTCAAGTTTTCTTATTGATTCTCTGATATCTCGGACTCCTGTCTTTTCTCTAATATACTGTGAGGTCTTGTGATCTCTCCGTGTGAGTTTTAGCATGATTTTCTCTTGTTCACGTTGCTTGGTTCTCAGTTTAAGGGTCAGTCACAAGAAAGTTGGCCCTCGCATGAACTTTAGTAGAAGAATCATTACCCTTAAAATGTATTTGACACTCGAATAGATTAAACAGAAAATATTTTCATGTCCATTTGTCGTTAGATTCAACAAAGAACGCACTGAATACCCTTCGTAACGCCCTGCTCGAGACACGCTCGCATAAAACAGTAGGGTTTATTTGTATATTTAATGCGTCCATAAGAAGAAAAGATTGGATCAGGTTCCATGTACCTTTAGTAACACGCATACATATTTTTTCATCATAAATCATTTAGAATAAACTATAAGTGAACAAAACGCAAATCTGTCCAAGGCGTGTCTTGATAATTCAATGTTCTTTCGTCTATCAAAAAAACCCTACCATTTCACACGCAATGTTCAACTACGACTGGGCACAGGGAGAAGCACTTGTAATAAGTAGAGGAATTCACGTACTACTTCAGTACGTGAAATAAGAATGCGGTTCGATTGCTTATATCATGTCTTGCTTCCCCTATTTGAATCATTTGTTTAGATCAAGGCGTTCACATAATTACTAATATCAGATAGAATCGCCTTATTTCAAGCCTCATTTGCCTGAAACAAAGGACCCCACTTAACCACAAAGACCAATGGCAGCAGTGAAAAAACAAAAAACAAAAACAAAAACACAACATTGGGCTGAAGTTAACCGTTGGTAAAACTATTTGAATGTTAGGTGCTACCACCTGCAGTAATTACAGTGATTAAATTTTAACAAAAACCCTGAGTTCTTCAATGAGTTCATGGCAAACAGAGTTTCTAACCCTCTAAATTGGATCATCTGAATGAAACTTACTCTGACTACAATGCTTTTTTTCATCTAGATTTTTTTCTCTTCTATGAACTCAGATGCATCTGATGTTGAAAATGGTGCATAAATATAAAGAAATGAGAGAATTCATGGAAAAAACAGAACATTCCAGCATTTGACGGTGAAGTGTCAAATGGTCAAATTCCGACGGTTGAAAACTCCATGATTGTCGAGTTATTTTTTTTGTTTATTTTTTTGTTTTGTTTTGTTTTGTTTTGTTTGTTTTTTTTTGCAAGAGGGGGAAAATCAACTGATGGGTTTTTCCTCTTTTCATCTGTGATAGGGTTAATAAGACTGATCTAAAATAGATATGATTTTAAATGTCCATGCACTTATTAAACAAAAAGGATTTTTAATAATTGAAGCGTGCATATAATGATATAAAATTTTGAATTATAAATCCAAACATTAAAAGTATGCATGTTGTGGCCAATCTGTAGTAAAAAAAACAAAAAAACAATTTACGGCTTTGTAACGTGTAATTGATGATCGGATCCGAGGGAAAAAAATAATCTACTGAACGTAGGGAAAAATAAATTAGATATTGAGTTGGCGCAAAACTGATTGCAGTTTTTGTTATTTCAAAATTTGATGCTTATTTTGGAATAAACTATTATTCAACTATGTTCATGGAATATACTATTTTAACGCTTGAATTTCGCTCTATTTATTCAAGCTGAATGTTTTCTTTTGCTAATTATTCTGGTTTATTTGAGGCTGTCAAATCAAAGATGGTAAAGAGTTGATTCGGGCAGTTTTGTTGTATGAGTCAAAAATGAGATGTACATCAAAAAAGAAACTGCTCGTAATATCAACCAAATATTTGACCAGGGGACCGCCAACGTACATACTGCTCAGCCGTGATGCAAATGATTTCGAAACGGAGACGAGGGATTTAAAGATGAAGAGGGTTGTGAACGTCCTTCTGTGATTGACGAATGTAAGCCATTATTGAGGCAGAGCCACGCAAAAAAATAAACAACTCGAGAGGTTGTAGAGGAACTAAACGTTTACCATTCAACAGCTGTTCGAAATTTGCACCACATTGGGAAAGCTCGACAAATGGGTGCCGCACAAGCTGGATGAAATCAAAAAGAATGGCCGTTACAAAGTCAGCTCTGCATATCTTATGTGCAACAAACTTTGACATCTGACAAGAGGTGAATTCTGTACAACAATCGACGGCGATTTGTGCAGTAACTGAATAGAGGCGAAGCACAAAAATACTTCCCCAAACCAAACCTGCATCAAAAGAAGATCATGACAATTGTTTGGTGGTCTGCAAGTGGAATAATCCGCCACAATTTCTTGAATCAGGGCGAAACAATCACAGCAAATAAGTAATTTTAAAGAATTTACAAAATGCTCGAAGAAACGTAAAGATTATGACCAATTCTTCCCCACGACAACGTCTGGTCATATGTCGTGCGAATAACCCAGCATATATTGAACGAAGTAGGATACGAAACTCTACCTCACCTAGTTTATTCACCTGATCTCTTTCTGGCCGACCACAACTTTTTCAAGTATTTTGAACACTTCCTGCAAGGTGAGGTCTTCAACAACCAAACAGGAGCTCAAAGCACCTTCGAAGAATTCACCGGTTACAGGACCCCAGATTTTCTATGCCTCCGGAATAAAGGATCTCCTTTATAGTTGGTAAGAATGTGTAGATTCAATTAATGACTTTTATTCAAAGCTGAGATGCTTTAAATCTAATGAGGAAAGAAGCAATTATTTTTCCACCAACCTAATTCTTTAAAATGCTTTAAAATGTAAGTGTCCAGGGACGCCAATGATCGGAATGCATTCGACCGGGATATAGTTGTATCGAACGCAACAATCCTGTCACTATTATTTGGCTAATGTAGCTTTATCCTCAATGGGTACCCCAGAAATATTGCCTTGTGCCAGACTAAGCTGATGTACGCGAGGTTTGTAAAAACACTGGGATTTTAAACTAATCACTACCCACAAGACAAATTCAGTACAAGACTGTCGATTGAGAATGATGCAGATGTGTCTCTCTGAAACTGTGTCTAGAATGGAGAAAAAAATTGAGAAAGGATTATGTATCTACACTTTGGCGAATCGAAGATATTTTTTTTTAAAAGCCACATTCTTTGCTAAAATTTCGTAAATAAACTACAAAATGCCTGATATTACAGTGATTTTTCAATGAGTATTTGGCGAAAAACTTAGGGCGCAAACAAACCAAAATTTGTTGGATTTTATTAAAATTTTCACTTCTTATCTAATAAAGGGCGGAATTTTTCTGTTTTTTTTTTCGAGTTACTTGACGTTTTAAAATCAGCAGTTTAAATATATGTCCCACAATGCAATGAGCGTAAAGTAAAAAGATGTACCCTCCATTTAGTTGTTGGAGTGAGCCAAGCTCGTTCATCTCATTAAAAATGTAGTATTAATCTAAATGAAATCACTGATAAATAATACACGCCCTTTGTCTATTCTATGGAACCCACAGATTTAACACTATATTCTTTACATGAGGTACGTCAACGTTATGGGACAGGACTGACGGGTACACTGGTAGAAAAAAGTTTGAGAATCCCTGGTCTATGTGTTTCGGTGTACAGCTCAACAGTGCAACTCGTATAAATGACGATCTTTGATATCAGCAGGTGTAAATTCTAACAGAAAAGGTGGGACAAGGAGACTCTCCTTGTTTTCATGTTAAGACCATCAACGGCATTATATGGAGGTAGACATAGTTGATTAATAGGTAAACGATTGGTTCCTCTCTAAATCAACACCTCTCCTAAACTATACTCCACCTTATTTTATACATTTGGGCCCATTGACGTTTGAGCTGAACAGGTTTGATAACCTCTTACTCACATGCAGGGTCAGACAAAACATTTTTAATAATTCGATTCCTATTCACTTACGTCATTGTCATCTGCGGCAGGGTCTCTCAATTTTTTTTCCTCCCTTCTTTCCTTGCCTTTGTTCATTCCTTTTTATTCCTCACTTCTCTTTTCTCTTCCTCTCACTTTTTCCCTACCTCCTTTTCTTTTGTCCTCTACCATCTCTCTTATCCCGAGGGTCATATAAAGATTATTGGGGATTGCAGAAATATTTGATTTTTTTTAAGAATAATTATGCAACTAATTTTAGCACTACCCAGTTTATCGCTGATTCGCCACAGGGCTCCTATTTCAAACATTTTTCATAATAAATTTATTTAATGTTGAATTTCCGAAATAAATAATGAATTTTAAGAGACAGCATCGTGGACAGTCTCTGAAATAACTGTGTACTAAACACCTTCGATAATGTGTCATGTATACGAGAATAAAAGTTTACTCACACACAATAATTCATCATGTAGTGATAAGAATAGACACCAAGTGACATCTCACCTGCTCTGAAAAGTAGCAAACATATCAGATAGGCAGCGGTAATCCATTCTGTCGTGTTGAGGCTCCAAGACGACTTCATGTATTTTGAATCAATGAGATTGACCTTGTTTGGGAGCATAGCAACGAGGCAAAGAGAGGTTTACTGGATATGCTATATTATAAAGACCCCATATAACATTATTTCGTTTAGTGCTGCATTCTTTTTTTAGGAACGTATTTGCATACCATGATGCCCTCTTACAACTATCGCAGTTTTCATTCTATAGTTGCATATCAAGTTGTTACCACCAATTACCAAAATTATGAGCAGGGAAACCACCCTTCATAGATAAAATTTGCATTATCAAAGTGATAATAATTTTTCAATAAATTAAAAAAAATTCATTTTAAAATCTCAGAAATCGGTAAGCCGCTGTCCATATCAGACAGACACAAAAACGTACGAGATTCGAGTTGAAATCTTGTCAGGCATTATGGTCTCGAATATTTTATTGTCATGTGTTGAATACCGCAGTATTGAGCGAAGAAGAAAACTTGAGTGACTTTGATAAAGGCCGAATTATTATGGGTGTACGAGCAGCGTTCGGACATCGCCTCTCACAACATTGATGCCCCGAGATCACACGCGGAACCGAGGCCGACAGAATATTAGACGGAGAGACGAGCTAGACAAATTCAGAAAGTACTGGCTCCGCGACCCCCATGATAAAGAAGTGTGGCGAATCGTGGGGAAGGTCTATGTCCAACGACGGACGTTGAAAGACTGATCATGATATTGTTATGGTCAGCAGACCACGTCAGAGCGTTACCGAAACGGCTTGACTTGTAGGGTGCTCCTATTCAGTTGTGGTGAGTACCTGTCAGCAGTAGTCCTAGAATAGAAACCTCACTGATCGTCCACAAAGCGTTAAGCGGCCAAGACTTATCGGTGTGATGAGTTAACGGAGGCTCTCTAGCAAAATTCGAGCCAATACAAAGGGTTACTGTGGCCCAAATTGCTCCCAGCTTTAACCAGGATAGAGGAAGGATGAGTCACAACAAAGTAAATCAACCGTTGGTTCGTATGCGACTTCAGAGCTGCAAGGCCAATCAAAATACCCATTGCTAACCCATGTCTACCGCGGAAAGCGTCCTCCATGGTCACATGAGCGTCAGAACCGGACCTTCTATCCGTGGAAGAAGGTCATCTGGTCTGATGTCTGACCTTCTCCTGAATAAGACCTACCTGCATGTCGTTATCCTGGGGACAGGGTGGTACTAGGGTGCACAGGACCCTATAATTTATGTGGAAGATACTTCGTCGGATACCACCTAATCCAGCATTATTGAAAACCGGGTACATTCTCTCAAACGCACTGAGCGAGTGCTACAGGAATGATTTTGGGAATTTGAAATATACTTCACTGTGTTGCTCTAGCCAATAAACTCCAAAGATTTCAATTCCATCGAACACATGGGATGTGTTGGACAACGAGCTTACTCTGCAGTACCACGTAAGTTGCAGTCGTTACAGCACCTGTTGCTAACAACCTGACACCAGACCACAGAAAAAAAAACTTTTAGAGATCTTATAAAGCTTATGCTTTATGGTGTAAAAGTTGTTTTTTTGCGGATGCACGGAGAACCTTATTAAGCAGATGGTCACAATGCTTTGGCTCATCAGTGTATATCCAGGGTGTTTCATAAAGGACGAAACCTTAAGGATAAGAGGGTATAATTTATGCACACGTAAATTCTATGCGACGATATTTGTCACGAGGCAATTTAGCTGTTGAAATCATTTCATCATGCCATAGCCTCATTCGAGCATCCATTCCTTTGTGTTGTGTCAGCGTTGTTGTTTTCCAATGCAATGAAACTGGTACGAACTGCCATCCAGGTTTAAGGTAATCACTTTCGACATTTATTGTAAAGTTAAAATTATTCGTAATGGATCTCTATTGTAATTTGTGTCTTTCAAATAGTTTTTAGATGCAAGATTGATTTAAATAAATGACTGTTGCATACTTTTTAACCACCCTTTGAATATATGAAAGCCAATCATTCTTTACGTATGATAACATGACACATAAGCCTTCAAATTAGAAGGATTAATGTGAACGCTGTGAGAACAAGGTGAGGTTATAAGTGTCCACCAGAATAGTAGAAAAAGGAAAAAACAAATCAATAGCGTTCGATAACATGTATCTTTTTTCACAGAAGAGTTCCCCATGTGCAACAAACAGAACGTTGATTCTTCTCATTACAAACACATGCATTCCGGACAGCAGATTGGGGACACATGCTACAATTATGAGTAAATGCAGTTGGAAACAGACAACGAAATGCATTTGAAAACCAGAACGCTACAAAACAGAAAACATAAACGAAATAGAAATAAATTAACGATCGTATTTGAACAAATGTCTGTGAGTCAAATTTCCATAGGATTAGATTTCAAAAATTGTCATGAGAAAGCACGCACCCGAAGAAAATAATAGCATTCGTGATTGAAATTAAATCCTTTCTTTTATTCTTTAAAACTGGGATGAAAAGTCAGGTGTTTAGTTTGCTTTCATTTT
This sequence comes from Thysanoteuthis rhombus, assembly GCA_963457665.1. NCBI lineage: Eukaryota > Metazoa > Mollusca > Cephalopoda > Oegopsida > Thysanoteuthidae > Thysanoteuthis > Thysanoteuthis major. Next base: position 49,926,639 of record OY735198.1, read on the forward strand.
TCAAGCAAAGAATGGGATCAACGAACTGAGTTCAAATTCCATCTGGGGCAGTTTGCGTTTACTTCCCACTAATACCCCCTAGGGAAGATATTAATCCATCCACCCCCAGTTATGGGTAAATAGCTGGTAAGTTGTAGCTATCTAACCCCATAAGGCAGTCGATCATCTCATTCTCGTAAAACGCCCAAATATTGGGTCTCATGGATCGTTCTAAAAATGGAGACAAAATCATTGTCTGGTGTGCCCTGCGACACGGGAGCAGCTGAATATGACGTAATAATACCTCGGTTAGAGCTCTATAAACGTTCATAAAAAATGCACCCCTAAACGAAACAGCGCTATACTTGATTGTTATAACATAGCATGAATGTACCAGCAATCATTTTAGAATGTATGATGCTGTTGTCAGTTGTTGTTAGTTGGTATTGGTGTGATTAATTTGGTGTTATAACTGAGAAATATGAAATTTTGACCCAGACAGAAAAGTGCATTGGAGTAAAAAAAAAAAAAAGAAAAGTAAGAATTTTGGAATATAATGACTAACTGACAGAACAAGTAAAATCGTTTGAGAATGGGCTCAACGAGACATAACTTCTAAGTGAAGAAGAAATTGAAGAGCTTCATTTGCAACTTCTCCAACTGTGAGCAAGAACACAACTGACAGCCGACAATTTATTCATGGTTTTTGGAGGCAATGAGTCAGTCGTCGTTTCATTTTGTGTTCTGGGAGTTCTTTTGAAGCAGTAAAATTGATTCGGGAGCATTTCACATTGTCACTTCGTTACGGTAATATTCGTGTCACTACCTTGAAATTTATCTCCAATTTATCACTACACCGTTATGTCATTTCCTTGTTATGTCATCCCATCGTTACTAACCTACATGTCAGTAGTGCGCGTGTGAGTTACTTTACCAGCTCACAATTTTGTGATGTTTTTTTCTTTTTCTTTTTCACTTATCTAGAAATGTATGGTAACAGATTTTGTTTGATATTCGTACACAATGTTAGGAAAATGTACAAAAAAAAAAAAAAATAAATAAAGGTCAAGGAACAACCGAAGAGTATACTATCTTTGACACTGTACTCACAGATCAATGTGAGTTCGATCTTACTTAGAGGTAGGGTGGCCAGACGTTCAGCTTCTTGTGAACCAGTCTGGCTGTTGAGTACTCTGTCCTCCGTCCGGCACCACCACTTGTTAATCTATCTTCCTTTTTAGGGTCTAACTAAAAAAAAACGAATACAAATCAATTTCTGTCTGATTATTTTAGATGAGGGATTATCATTACGTATAAGTGTTTTTGGACTGCTGTCCTCATCTCGGTTTATCTTTTGAACACAAGGTTCAGGCCGTTACACCTTCCTCAGGTGTTTGTCGTTAGTGGTGATGTTTCGAAAAGCTGGGACGGTAGGTCGTGGCCATTGCAGCCGAAGGACGGAATGTCCCTATTCTACTGTATGATTTGGGGTGGAAGCAATAGTTATGTCAGAGCTGTGTTATTGACCGTTTTCAGGTCACAAATACGTCGATATCCGAGGTTGTTGCCACAAGGGCTTCTTTTTTAGGGGTTTATTTGGGGTTTATTTGGACCTCCATAAAAATTCAGAGTGCACAGTAGCTGGCGGCCATCTGAGGAATGGAAGGAAGAGTAATTAACACCGTGTTCTTTCTCCCAGAGAATGGTATATAAGATAACTCTTTTGTTTTTGTTTTTTCGGAGTATTATTTAAAATATTTTGTGTTGTAGGGGAAAGCAGAGCTATTTGTATACAGGGGCACGTTGATACACTGTCATTAGTTTCGATAAGTGATGACAAATGGCGTTCAGCTTCTCTTCGTGGACAGGCATCAACATTGACCATACTGTGAGAGGATTGAAGCTACGTCAGACTACGATCACCAAAAATGAACAACAAAAAAAAAAATCATGGACATCTTCAGTAAGTATTCTGGTCTCTATGAAAATGTTTGTGGACCTTGCTCGGTTATCTGAAACGACTGTCTTCATGCTTGATCTGTGGGCAGACTTTGTTTTCCAAGAATTCGATCTTATGGCTTAAATTACATCGAGAATGATTGGTTTATGGCTAGTTGTTACACCTTGTAACAATGTGTTACTCATAAAATATAACTAGACAAAAAGCAACAGGCGTAATAAAAACCCCTGGGGCATTGTGACTGTTCAGAGAAGCTACTCCAAAAAAGACGAAACATGGTAGCAACAAAAACGCCACACAGCTATACTAACTGGAACACCTCAGAAGATCAAATCATAAGAATCCCTACGAAAAAAAAAAACTCACGCACACAAAAAAAAAAAAAATGCCATGGGAACCTGGACATGAAAAGGTTTCAGAAATGGCAGAAAAAGAAAGACCATAAAAATTTTGCTGGTGTCTTGCATGCGGTGAGAACTGGCCAAATTCAAATCCAAGGGGGAAATGGGTGCAGTGTATTAACTATAAAAGATGGGCCAAGTTGGGGAAGACTCTTTATGCCACCTCTGTGGATGAGATAATCTTTTTTAAATCATTTTTAAGAGAAAAATTGTTTTCATTTTGTGAATCTTCTAAATGAGTGGCAAATACTATGAAATCGTAAGTAGCTCTAAGGGCATCAGAAAACACTAATGCATAAATATATAAATGATTTCATGGAACTGAAAACAACCGTTACCGTATCTTATCAAATATTTTTCATTGATTGCTGTTGTCAACAATGCTGATGAGTCACAGTGTAGAGGATCAGTCTACTCAATTCCTCCTTTTCAGTCTGGAATATTGGTTCCCAACCTTTTCACTACAAAAGACAGCTTCTGTTCATGTGAATTTTCCCATGCTCCTGGGCTTTGAAAGGTCTGTCTACTAAACAAGCTCACGGGTCACAGTAATAACCAGGTTGGGAACCGATGGTCTGGAATGTCTTCTTTTTGGGAGACCAGGAAATGACCCCTGTACTTGGAAGTAAGTGTAGTAGTGGTTATCAAGCTTATAGTTAGCTGTAGTGAGTCCCTAGGAAAAAAACTATATGGGAAATCCAAAAAAAGGATGAAAAATATCGCAGAAGAGCAATCATAGTCGTGGCTATGCCGAGGGAACCTGAAGAGAGGAACAGTATCCCTCATAGCAGTCCAAAACAGGACAAACAATGTCAAGGCGAAGATCAACAAATGGCGTCTATGTGGAGAAAGGGATGAGTCTGTGAACCACATAATGAGTGAATGTAGTGAACTAACCCAGGAATACAAGAACAGACACAACAGGGTAGCAACATTTATACACTGGGAACTATGCAAACAATTAGGATGTGACTGAGCAGACAAATGGTATCAGCATAAACCAGGGACAGTCCTGGAAGATAGAAGCAACAAATTACGCTGGAACTTTAAGATCCAAATCGACCACCCCATCCAAAGGAGAATATTGAACTTATTAGTCGCAGACACAGGTAAAATAATAAAATAATAGTTGTAGCTATGTCAGCAGATCATGGAGAGAATATGAAAGTGAGAAAAAAGAGTTTAGAAAATATCAGGACTTGGCAAGAAAGTTCAAAAAAAGTGTAAAACATGAAGGTCGGGGTAGTATCCATAATAGTAGGTGCACTCAGAACAGTGCCAAAGACATTAAAAATAAGATTGGAGGAGCTAGGGATAAGAGGAAAGACTGAGACAATGCAGGTCACAGCACTGCTGGGGTCAGCACAAACACTGCGGTGAGCACTGGAAATATGAGAGCAAAAAGCACATGTAAGTGAAGCTGGGAAAGATTGAGATGGCACAAACCACAGCACTGCTGCAATATGTGAGCATGATGAGGAGAGGGTTGGATATTTGAGGTGATTTGCTGTCACCCAATCTTCAGTGATGATCAAACAGACAATTGATATATCATCATCATCATCATAAGAAGAAGAAGAATAGACAAAGAGAATTGCAGGTGAAACACCATTGATATAGTTGTAATAGAGAATTTAAAAAGAGAAGCTCAATCCTATTAATATAAGCTTGAACAAGAACCAATTCCATTAGGGCCAAAAGAGGCAGATCAAAGCAAAGCAGTAAATGCAGACTGTATGGAGATTGAGATAAGACCATCAATCATATAAAAAGCGACTTCGCTCAAAATTACAAAAATAAATATGACTTGGTGGGAAAGGTGATTCACAGGGAACTAGTGGCTGTTGACTATACAAACCAATGATAAAAACACAAATTAGCTTGCTAATCAATGTTCCATAATGAATTTCTGAATATTAAGTTTCAATTAGTTTAGCACTAGTCTACCTCAGAGAGAATTGAACTCAAAATACAGTTGGAATGATCTAGCTTGATAAAATCTTACTTTATAGCGAAGCATCATCTTCCAGTTATTTGATAGGCTTGGCTTAGTTTGACAGGGCTACAGTAGTGGGAAACCCATTGGGATACAAACTAATTAATGTACTAGCAAACCAATCAACAAGACAAGCTCATTCACTATCAAGTGTCAGACAACTAATGAAGATAATACATTTGATGTCTAAGTGTAAACTTTGAGGCAAATGCTCTTGAAGTCCAGAAGATTATGTTGAAAAATAAATATTTGTTTTTAATCATCGAGTTTAGAACTAATTAATATACTTACATATTTTTGCAGATATTCCCATGGTATTCGTCAAATTTGAATCGACGGATAGTATATCATCGTTCTGTTCTAAATATGATAAATAAGAATATAGCATCAAGAGATTCCACAATAAAACATCTGGACAGTGATTGGAGTAATAAAAAAATTGATAAACACAGACACAATTACGAAAATAATACTTTTATTGAGTTATTTTTAAGCAAAATCATACACTTAGTATACACCTGTGATGACATGACAAAATTGGATCATGTATTCTCTTTAGATGTGTCATTTCTATAACTCATTTGGTCTGCCCCAGCTAATGTTACAAAATGAGGGCAGATGGAAACAGTGTAATTAAATGTTTCATTTTAATTCTTGAATATTTGATTTTATTTTTAAATAACACTTTTTTTAAGGATGCTTTGTGCGTGGATATATAGGAAGAACACTTACATTCTTCATCGGAGACACGATACCTTACAGAGTAACCCTTTTCAGGTGCCAAAAAGATGATAAAATATCTAAGATTTATCATGACAAGATGAAGCAGATAGGCAGTAAGTTCAGTGGTGTGAGAAATGAAAGAAAAGCAGGAGGAAAATAGAGAAAAAGGGTAGATGGTTATTTAGTTTTGTTCCAGTATCAGATAAAAGAAGAGAGTAAGTAAATTAAGTAAAGATATAGTGATATAGAAAAGGAACCCTTGCCTATAAGTTAAGGGACCAAAGTTGGTCACCGCAGGGGAAGAAGGGAGAGCAGTTCAGTAGAGTAACAGAGCTGCTGGCTTACCTTTCTCTTTCTTTCTATATGAGAGGATTTTGCTCGGTCTCCGAGCCAAGACTATTGATGTATTTGCGTCTTTCATTTTTCCCCTTCCTGCAGCATTATGGTACATAGTCAATATTCTGCCACCCTACCGCTATCCTACAATAACTGACGTTACTTATTCTTTTTTCTAATCGTCCCCTGATCTCATTAATTTTTTAACCAATACTCATGATAGAAAAAAAAATATCTATGGTTTCCCTTTAAGTGATACGTTCTATTTTGTCATCGAAAAACTATCATTTATTGTTTTTTAATCCATTCTTGTGATAGACATAAAATTACTTCATCAACATTCACAAGCATCGGATTATATAAAAAAAATTGTTCTTTCAAATATACAATCTATAGTTTCCCACCTAGCACCCCCCCTTATCCACTGTTTATCTACCACAGCTGCACCCCCTAATTTTTTGGCGATCTAAAGTCAACGGTTCTAAAAACTGCAAAAGAAAAAAATCAGATTTGACTAGATTAACAGTGTTTGTAAAGAATTAAGTAAGCCGGAGAGAGTGGTTAAAGAGAGATAGACATTGTTCCTAACAAAGACAGGAAACTGATAATAAGAGAGCGTCATACTATGTCATATTATTCCTTTTATAAAATCAATTCTTGAGATAAAAAAAAAGTACAAGAAAGAAAGAAGAATGGAAGGAAAGAAAATGAAAGAAAGCAAACAGAACAGTGTCTATTACCAATGTACACACTTACATATATATATAAATGTATGTATGTATATATATATATATATATACATACATACATATATATATATATATATATATTTATAACTTTCTCCTGTGCCAATGAATTACACTGCATTTCAGATGATATTTTGCTTTTATTTCTGATGCCATGATTATTTTTGTTTTGGATATTTTAACGGGGATTTTCTTGGATACAGATATATTTCAATATCATTAATATCTTAATTATAAAAACAAATGTTGACAAATGCTGTCAAAAATTGCATACAGGTTTGGAACAGAGTCTGTACTTTTTCTTGTTACTCTTTTATTGAAACGCTTTGATGAACTGCCTTGTTTCTACCTGTCTGGTGCACTTGAAACAAATGAGGTTGTTACAGCCTATATATCGTTATTGTAATGAAGCTAAGATAAGTACATGTAATCAAAATTGCTGCTGATATGTAATGGATGCTGCTGATATGTTATGAAACCTTATCCACTTTGCCGATGAACATTTTGTACGGATGTTACGTCAAAAACTTTCTGGTCGAATATTAAAATTTTTTCAAAATTAATAATCACACCATACGTCAAACTGACACTTGGATTTTAATCATGAACCTGCATATTTTCTCGAAATATTATTGTATCACAATGTATCTCAACAGGGACAATATTAGGTTAGTAAAGTTAACCTATAGAGTACTACTGTGGTTTTGAGTTATTATTCAGTTCAAAAATTCACTTTCAAACATTTGCTGTTTGAGATCTCGGGGTTGAATGTGGCATGATTTTTATCTGAACAGATGCTGTACTCACATTGAATAAAACATTCAATCATATTCTGGTTAAAAGTAAATTCCATGTTATTCTCATTCTGGGTTTTAATTTTGAATCTATAGATAGATTGTTTCAAAATATCTAAATTTCATATTGCAAATAATTTTTTAGAATACAATTGAAAGTTTATCATTTAAAACTAGGCAAATAACCTATCTATATGATGACTAACTAGTCAGCTAGTATTTCACTATATCCATTCACTCATGTGTGTCCAAATGTGTGGCAGAAAGAGAAACAATGAACACAAGTTCAGCTTATCAAAAACATTTAATTTATAACTTACTTATACTTGCGATTTCCATTTAATTTATAATGTCCACGTTAAAATGGTAAACCATTATGTTTGGAAGGGGCCAGACTTTATCTTTATGCCATGATAGTTATGTGAGATAACTTTCTCTCTGTCATGCAAAACTACAGCTTCGAAGTATTTCCGTTACTTCCCTTCAGTGTTGCGAATTTAGATATTTTATATCTAAATTTACATCTGTTGCTCATTTAGATATTTAGATATGTAATTTAGATCTATAATTTTGGATAAGATCTGTAATTTTTTTATTCCTTTTTTTTTCCTGGATCAAAAAGTGCTGATCAAGAAAACTTTGCTTTATGTGCTGACTAATATGCCAGCTTTATACAATGGCCTTTATACACACCAACAAACAACACACACACCCACAAACAACACACACACACCCACAAACAACACACGCAAGGAGATTCCTTCAATTATAGTTAAATGAGGATATCATTAAATAATCAAATCACGAATTTGGTAATACATTCACAGAAAAAAAGTTGTAAAATAACACACACACATTTAAAAGTATAATTTGTCAAGTCAATTGTAGAAGATAAATTTTTTTCAGAAGCCAACAATATAGGCAGTGACGTGTTTGCATATATCAGTCTGAATCTATACTTCATATCCACAATAGTTTTCTAAGCCTCGAGTGCAAAAGACTTGATTGAGGTAGCTGTTCATGAATACACCAGTTGGATCCAGTCCGGATAATTGTCTCTGTTTCATGTAAAGTTCAAGGTTGCTCCCATAACTGTTGTGGATGGTATCCACAATACCCTCTATATTATCATGGCGTTTTGCCCAGTGAGGGCGAACTTTATCACTTCTGAATTTGTGGACAAACTGGAAAAAAAAAAAGTAAAGAAGGTTACAAACAAGACTCAGTATTTACAAGAGGTTGTATTTTGTAACTATTTTGGTTGTTTTCTATGTTCCTATCAACATAAATTCATGCCATCGCTATCTAAGATCAATCTCAACTAAAACTTTGATACTTAAAAAAATGCACTCCTTGCTTAACAGGTCATCTAGTTGCTCAATTACATTGATCTCTACAACCGTTTTGCTTTTTTTGTGTTGACTATCCAGTACTACTGAACTGCAGAAACGCTTCTTGATACTATTAAGGTATACGTCGTGGAAGGATTCACTTTCTATCCAGATTGCTGATAGGGTTACACCATTGAAGAGTGGGATGTAGATGCTTGTTGTCACTTTAGGGTAAGTCATCGATATAATTTTTTCTTAATCCTGAAATAGGACTTAACACACAAATAGTGGAATGGATATTGGTATCAGTGAAATGGAGGAAATATTTGGACTATAGATATTGAAACAGTACCAAAATATAACGGTTTGATACTGCAAGTATGTGTTGATAATAACTAAACAAAAAAGGTCGTACAAAGGTCATTATTCATCCCGCATAATTATTGCATGGTAGAAACGAATTTTAGTGATTTGAATATTTCTGGTTTTCATATCTTATATAAAAGCCAATGTCACTTTTTTAGTTTGCTTGTCAGTTCTATCATGGCGGAAGGGGACAATGATATTCAGAGCAACAGAGTTGGCTTCAGCTTGTGTACATTTGGTAGGTTCGGGGGTAACCATCCTGGTGGAAAGGGGCAGAGAAATGGGCAGAATAGAGAATAAGATAAAAACGTGGAAAGACTTGAAGAGTCTGTTGGAAAAATTGAAAAAAATAATTTTGTATCCACTAAATCAAGTTAAAATCTAAATGAAAAATAACTTTGGGGCTTGTAAAATCTCTATCACAAACTCCTTAAAATTATTGAATTGAAAAATTGACTCAATTATTTACGTATGGAGAAGTTATCCATATATACATACATATATATATATATACATACATACATACATACATATATATATATATATATGTACATACATATATATATATACATACATATATATACATATACATACATACATATATATACATACATATACATATACATATACATATATATATATATATATATGTGTGTGTGTGTGTATAAATGAATGTAATTCTGAGTAAAACAAAGAATCAGACTGACTAAATCAATACAAATGGGAGAAGGTTAGAATAAATTCTCCAAATTAAACTTCCTTTTAAAGAATGACATCCTCAAAGGATTATGCAATTAATACATTCATACTAACAACATATTTGTACAATTCATCCATACTTAGATAATCCCCTCATTTTTGACTGGAACTATGCTAATATAATGATAGGCAACATTAGATATGAAATACACAGAAACAACACTATGTTAAGTGCTATTTATTTCATACAAAACCAAACAGTTCTCATCTTGATAACTTTTCTTTTTAATATATACTTCATTTGCCGAAGATTGTCAGATTTTTTTCAATTGGTGGTCAACTAAATTATTTCAATAAACAAAGACTGAGGAAAATTACCTACATAGGCTCAGTTGTAAAAAATATATAAACTTTACTTATACTAGGATATTATATTGGAAAATGAATATTTATTGTGTAAAATGAATGCCTTTTTCCTCATTGAATTATGGACTTATTAGTGTACCTATAGACAGATGAAGATAGATGTGTTTGTAAAGCCAACCAAAAGTTGTCCCTTTGTTTCAATCTTATACATAATGCACCTATTGCATGTACATATTTTTTGACTCCAACACTAAAGCAAATAACTTTAATATTCACACAAGAGTTGCTTCCTTTGGAAGATTATTCCATTATTTTGTTAATTGTGAGAGAAAACTGATTGTACAAAATATCTGAATTCTAGGACAATTTCTCAATTGAATTAGCTTCACATCCTTATTTTATATTTTATATATATTTAAAGTGTTTCTCATATGCACAATCTACCTCGCTACTAACTTTCGATATTTTTATGCCAATGCTGTCAAACCTTGTGGCATATCATGTAAATGTGAATAGCAGAGACGCAGAAGATCAGATAATAGCGAGGTTTTTGTATGGTAAGAAAATGCTTACAGAAGAAAGACAAATTCAGCCAAACCAATATTAGAGTCAATGTTCCTATCAAAGAGACGAAGACAAATGATAATTGTATAATAATTGTGTTTGTATCTTACCTTTGCTGCCGTAGCATAAAACCCTTTTTGCGTTGGAGGTGCAAGAAAGTCAATGACCATTGAGTGTCCGCTGTCATTGGGCTGTTTGATGTAGTTGCTGCCTGGACATAGGTAACAGTCATCGTTCTTGACAAACCGAGGTAGGAAAGCATTGAGAGGAGTGATGCCGAATTTCTTGATTTGGATATCTGTTTCATCCACCATAAACTGAAAAGCAACCAAGACAAAGATCAGATTTATATATATATATATATATATATATATATATATATATAGACAAAGATCAGATATATATATATATATATATATATATATATATATATATATATATATATATATATAAACATATATGTATTCGTACATTTACTTTTTGTCTTTAACACCCCAAAGGAAAGGATAGAGTGGTGATGAGTTTGTATATATCAATCTGTGAATATAAAAAAATTCACACATTGACTACTGAAATGTTTCTGTCTTTTTTACAGTTGGTATAGTGAGGACTTAACAAAGTAACAATTTCATAAAAAAATTATTAAAAAAAACCTTCGACAAGTGTCCCATTTGTTGATGGCAGAGTTGAGATACAAACTTCAATGCATAGAGATAATTGGAGTCATCAAAAGTATGGAAGAATCCACTGAATGGTGTTCAAGAATGGTGGTAGTGCCAGAAAAAAAGTCTTGGCAACATGCTAATATGTATTGGCCTCACACAACTAAATAAGTTTGCATGTAGGGAAAAAGTACATTTTAACATCAGTAGATCAAATGTTACTTCCTTTAGCTGAAGCACAAATTTTTAACAAGTTGGATGCTAACACGGGATTTTGGCAAATCCTTTTAGATGAGGAATCATAAAAAAATAACAACTTTCATTACTCCTTTTTGCAGTCAGTATTTTAAATGCAGAGAAACAATGTTTTTTTAAACAGATATTTCAAGTACAATTTAATTGCAAAATTATTTAAATACTGCCATTATTTTTTGAAGGCATAGGTAAACTGATTATAGCTTAATTCTTTTGGGAATTTTGATTGACTGATATTTTGAAATGGCCATTTATCCTTAAATTTCTCCCACCGCCTGCTGTGCAGTAAAGTACTCCTAGGGATGCTCAAACTCTAATTTAAGAAACATCGGCTTAGCATACCTTAATAGCTCTTGCAGCCCGATCAAAATCCTTGTCAATGTTCAAGATGAATGCAGCGCTCGTTTCTGTTCCATGTTTTGGTATATCCAGTACAGGGAAAGCGTCCAGCATATAATGGTAGCTTACAGTGTCAAGGTTTTTCGGTAATTCAATGGCGGACTTGAATAGAAAAAACAAAACAATGTTCAACCAAAATACTTTTGATAACAATGACAAATAACAAGATGGAACATGATTTTTGTTCCTGGGTAATGACTGTTACTTATGTGAAAAAAATGTAGAAAATGGCTATTATTCCCTCAAAATTTGGTTTTTGTGAACAGGACAGTGATATTTGTACCTATTTTTTTCTCACTCTATGGGATTAAAATTTGCCCATTTTCCAATCAAAAATGAGTAGATTTTGAATTATCACCTGGTCACAAAAGTTTTTCGTATTAGTACATGGTAATTAGAACCCCCCCCCCCAGAAATTAATGCAATATTGAAAATGTCAAACTTTTCATACTTGAAAACTCGCACCATTCCCATTAGTTTATTAATGAGTACAAACCCTGCTTTTATCTCATTGTAGAATATTTTCACTCAAGTCATACTGAAAGACTATTAGGGTCATTTTTAGTCAAGTTAAGCAATCTATCTATATCAGAGAGGTAACAAACAGTGGGTCTTTTTCTGTTTCTCCATGACAATGGACTCTTCCACTTACAGGTAACACTTTTACTGATGAAAAATATATCCTAACCACTATTTAAAACAATCGATTCTTGCACTAGATCAAGTTCAGTTTCTTTTCAATAAAACTAAAAGATCATCAAAGAGAAATTCAAATATATCCATGATTTTTTTCACCCGGGGAATAGTGTCTAGTGGATTTGTTCACCACAAACTTTCTGACAATGTTCCCTAGACAGTCACATTGTAATTGACGCTTTAATTTTTTTACATACACCAGGGCAGTACCCGTTTCATAGTTGCATGTTTGAAAGGGCCGGAATTATGGTGTGGGCCAGCCTGTCAAAATCGTCATGTAATATAATTTTCCCTCTGTTACATGAAACTACAGCTTCCAGTATTTAGGTTATTTCACTTCAGTGTTACCAATTTATATATTTTTTTTATATCTAAATGTTGATAATTCTAAAGTGCAGAAGTCAAGGGATAATAATTCATGGAAACTATGAATGGAGATTTATAAGCGATTTATTATTTATTTTTATTGGGATCATCGAGAATCAATGACACTACACTGCTTTGCATACTGACTGATATATCTGGTGAATGTCAACTTTGCACAACGGCCAGTTTTTGAGTAATTGCAGTGCATGCACACACACACACCTATATCTACACAAACTTCTTCAATTGTTGCTAGATAGCTGGATAGAAGGAAAATGAAATTAATATTCTAGCTTTTGACCAACCTATTCGAATAAATATGTAATTTCAATACTTTTGAATATCTTTTCTTATACGTCCGTTGGATTTTGAAAAATTTCCCCAGCTAGTTTATGAAACCTAAAAAAAACAGTGAATCTTAACCTTTATGTCCCAACTCAAATTTGATGCCGACCTTACCATGAAAATGATTAAATTACACATCATATGTAATATATGAACTCAAGGGCATTTTTTTGTAATTTGTCTATAATGCAAAATTTAGTAACAACAAAGTTACCTCATTGTTTTTATACCTCTCTCAGTTGATGTGTTGAGAATTTGTTTTTATAGACTTTATAGCAAAATTAGAAATCAATAGTATTGTATAATTACGAATTAATCCAGTAAACCTTGATATGACTCAGTTTTGAGCCACCAAAAACGAGTGTGCCCTGTATTCAGAATTACAAAAGTTTAAATTTGAATACTTACCCTACCTCGTAGAAGTCCTGTCACATTGCTTCCAGATAGAGAACCTTTGGTTGGCAAGAAAGTGATGCCTTTTAAGGTAACATTACTATCGTAGGGTATAGGATCGATTGTTCTAAAAGGAAAGAAGAATATTGAACAGTTATGAAAGGTAATGATATGATCTGATTTACTTTAGAAGAATAATACAGGCTCACCTTGGAGCAATGGCTGGCAAGCTAATATCACAGACCAATTTCCACGTATAGTGAGTTGCATCCTCACTGCATGCCACACTACTATGCCCATTGTGACAGACTAAGCTTGAGTACCTACCATAGCATGATGGTTAGTGAGATCATCTCACAGATCAGTTCGCTAGTGTAGTGAGTATGATCCTCACCATGAACCCTGGCTCTAAGACATTTTGCCCAACTAAGTTTGAGCATCTACAATAACATAATAGTTTATCACAAACCTTTTTGCTAGAGTAGTGAGTTTGATCCACACTAGTTGACTTGTTATTGTGGCCTTGAGCCATACTTAGCTAAACTTAATTGGTACGTGGGCTATTTTGTGATTGAAATAGTTATGCATCACCCATAAGTGCCAAAGTGTAAAAGAATGCTGGTTTTCTAGGCTGACAGGCTCTCTCCATTTGGATTTTGGGGTATTACAATCTTCCTTTCTCCATTCCTTTGGTGTTGTGCCGTACTGAGCTAAGTAAAGTAAATATTAAGACTGAATATATAATTGAATAAATGAACTGACGCTTATGTGCCTCGAAGACTAGCTTGCTAACAACTGCAGCATGCTAGATACATAATAAGATTAAGCATATGATATAAAATCCTCTGTTACTTTGTTTCTTTATGTTGTTTGTTTGTTTGTTGGCCTCTATCATGCTAGGGCAAACAGAAAAAGAGGAAGGTGATGAAGCAACTGTCTGTGTGTTTGTATCTACATCGCAATTGCTACTGCTACTGATGCTTCTTCTATGGTTAGCTAAGAAGACAATTCCACTAGATATGGTCATCTCTGCTTTTTCATGAATAAAACTGATGTATTTTTTTTATATCAAAAAAAAAATTGTTTCCTCATTTTTTTAAAAATTATTAAAAGAACAGAAAATATCCAGAGTTGTAGATGATCGAGCACAAAGTTTGTTCGAGTCATTTGTTTTTTTGGTTGTTTTTTCTTGCAAAAAATACATTCGTGCTAAAATATACATTTGCATAATTTATTCGTCCATAAATAATCCTACCATTTCTGACAGTTGCTATGCTAGTAATTATATAATTTCATGTCCATTAAATTCCATAGCATTATACAGACTATTTACCGTATCCAAAGGACATCATTGTTGATATTCCACGTCGACGGTACTTTCATGGTTCTTCTATACTCATCCGCTTCAGCATCTGTCGCAGAGTTGAAAGGATACCACGAGATTTCAGTCTCAAAGTGATTTTCGGCCAATTCTTTAAGAGCAGTTTTATTCAAAAACAGTTCAGATAGTTTGATGAATGAGTTGACTGCTTTAACCTTTTTGGCTGGATACACCTAAACATGAATCAGAAGTAAAGAATGAGAAACACTGAATGAAGAGTCCAAATTTTAAGTAATTAATTTTGTGAAGATACTATTTGGAACATCAGAAGACAAAACACCAGATTTGAATTTTTTTCGTCAACATACGTCAGATTTGATGAGTGAGAGTATATATGTGTGCGTTATGGTTCAAGTGTTAGCATGTATGTACGATAAGGGCCAACTAATTGTGGTTAGAGTGACATAGCTGCTAAGCTTAACTTTGATAGCATTTGTATTTCTTTGACAATTGGAAGGCGGTGGCATCTATCAAAATCAGAAACAATTTCTCACATAAGAATGTGTGTTCAAAAGAAAGGAAAAAGGAGAAAGGAAACTCCTACAGGAGTTTGGAGATTTTATGGATGAAAAATTGCTCAAAATTTATATCTGTTGTGTTTTTAAGTAAAACAAAAACTCAATTGAATGTTGATAAGAATTAAAGGTAAATTAGTTTTTGTTTGTAATTGAATTGTGGGCAATTCTTGAATGTTCAATGTACTATTTAATTCACTCCAAACAAAATAAAATATGCAAGTAAATTTAGATAAAAATTTGTTAATTTTTTCTAACTTCAAGCTTTATTCACAGCACAAAGATATTCTTCAATAGATTAACAGTTTTAAGGCTTTTCAAAGTTTTATCTTTGAATGATGATGAATCAATCAACATTTTTTTCTTAAGGCTGAATATCAGTCACCACATTGGCTTAGTCAAAATCAGATGACGTGTAAACCCTCACACCAGAATGCTCACACCAATTCAGTTAGTACTTTTGATTGAGAATTTAATACGAAATCCTTCTTTCAGCTAGATATCTAAAAGGTAATTTCTGACGACTCCCTATAAAAACCCCTGAACACATGTGTTCGATTACTCATTTGCTTCAGTGTTTGTAGCTGGTTGCTCTCTCTCTCCCCCTTTTTTCCTCTCTAAGATCAGTGTCATTTCACCAGCCTCCTAGCCAATCCAAAAATTAATTGTTTTTCCACTGTGACCAACATTGCCCATTTAATATGGCGAGGTATCTCTTGCATGCACAGCAAGTCAACTACGTCCTCATCACTGGCTCAAAATGCATACACACTTCAATCTCAATGAAATGACAACTCTTTTGCAACACAAGTCACTATGATCTGTCTCCTAATTCTCCTTACCTAGGGAAGCGCACATTGATTTAACCCCATGCATTTTCTGTCTTATATAGTCTGTCCTTGTACGTTTCCCTGCATCTGAGAATGACACCCCAGTTGCTCACAAGCGATCCCAAATACCTCACACACAACTTGGCTGTTGGGTATACGCACTGAACACAAACTCCATAACCATTCCTAAAAGATTCACTGCAGTTCAAATACCTCCGCTCTGACTCCGCTGACTACAACTATCACACACAAAGCTCCCATCTTTCACTCAGAAGCTATCTCTCATCTTCTCTTAATACAGTTGTATTAATGTTTTCTCATATGTATTTCCATTTCAGTCCAATATCATCATAAATGTTTATGAATTAAATGTACATCTTATTTCTTCATCTAAATACTTGTATGTGTCTTTTTACTCTGTCTAATCTCCACATCCACAATCATACTTGGCGCGCATATTCTCCCTACTGTCATGGCAACTATACATCTCTCTTCCTCCTTCTTCAACATTTCTAGTGACATAGGCATGTGGTAGTATCAACCACTTCACGTGAAGGCAAAATCCTTTGTCTACTACTATATCTTTTCACCATACACAACTAACAGACACTTACTACTCTCCCCCGCACAATATAGGAACTCTGATACCGAAAGTACCAAATCATATCATAAGTGTTATCTTGAAACATTTTCAAAGAAATAATGTTTTATAGATCTGCTCAAAGTTTATCTAAATTTAGTACTAATTTAATGCAGATGGAATTACGTTTATCCCAATTATGAATATTATTTTGTCAAAACAATTCCCGATTGAGCTGAACTGAACTATTGTTGATCTAACTGTAAAAATGATGGGATAGTTTAACATATTATATAGGCATATTTAGTTCATTATTAAAAAACACATAGTAAAATGAAAAATCACCTTTATACTTATGTCATATAGAATCCCCATCATTCCTAAATTACATTTCAGAGCTTTCATCAGTTCAGGATTCGACTCTTCAGTGAATTTACGCAAACGACCCATACTGTCGATAATGCGCATTCCTACAACATATCCGCTGAATGTGGGTTCGTTCCAACTGGAGCCCTGAAAGGGAAGCAAATTTTGGATTTAAACATTAAACTGGTGTTATACATGTGTATAGATACAAGCACAGTACCCATAAAAAATGACGGGATTATTTACAAATGAACAAATGGCTATTTTTGGATTCTGGGAATACTAAAAAAATCTTTTCACATAAATCAATGGTAATTGCTTCTTCACTTTACCCCATTTCGTATTGTGCGAGAAACCTGCACTAATGTAGGTTTTTCATGAAAGCAAAGTGGTTAACTATCGAGAAGCATCGAATAAGCTCCTTTCCCCAGAGCTTTTGAAGATAAACCGGAAAAGTCCCCAGATACCCATTGGCTAAAACTTCTCTTTTAACAGATGAATTAACTCCAGGATGTGCAGGTGGCCTAGCAATCAACAGTATAGTGAATGGGTTCAGCAAGCTCAAACTTCATCCCAGTTTGTATTCAAAGCACTAATGCCCTTGGGAAAGGCATAAATCCATCTGTCTTGTCAGCTAGGGATAAAATAGCAGATGATGGAATGAGTGACACCACTTTGGGTCTTTGTCAAATCTAAGTCTATTCCGCATATTGCAAAACCTTGATGAACTGAGATGGAGAAATTTTTTTGAGAGGAAATATTTATTCATGTCACGAAAGAAAACTTACATGTGTAGCAACTGCAACCATTCCTCCAAAAGTTTCTTTGATGTTCAATGGTTGAGCCAGCATCGTGACTCCATTTTCCTTCATATATTCATTCAGTTCTTCTTCGATGATTCCTGACATTCCAGTTAGAACGTAGTGATCTTTGAATGGTTTCTGAAAATCACAGATAACGTATAAAATAAAAAGGGCATTTGTGCACATTAATGAGAGGAAAAACATCAAAATGATAACAAAAATTAAAATCAGTTTCATGTAGTTATATAAAGTTATATATCAAACGAGTCTTTCTCCGAAGTGAACTCATTCTTCTTGTTATTCTTATTGTTCACACAACGGAATGTTAAAAACATCTACATTCTAGGTTACAAGCATTTCTGTTTAAAAAAAAAAAAAAAATTATGCTGAATAGACCATCTAACCACTCTAACGGGTGGAGTAAACTGCTGTCTGAAGAAGAAATATGAAGATAGATAGATAAAAATCAGATCGTGTTTAATTTGTTTTTTAAATTGATTCAATACCACTTTTTCTAGTTAGAAAAAAACAGGTGCTAATGTAAAAAAGGATGTTCGGCTAATGTGAAAAAGGGGTTAACATTAAAAAAGGAGTCATGAGAGAATTTAAAAAAAGGGCGTCAGTGTAAGAAAAAGTTGGGCTAATCTCAAAAAAGGAGGGATTAATGTTAAAAAAAAGGTAGAAAGTTTAAAGGGTGGGATATAATGTTGAAAATGGGGATATAATGTTAGAAAAAAAAGGGGAGTATTCTTAAGAAAAAGGGAAGTATTGTTAAAAAAGGGGCTAAAGTTAAAAAATTTGGGATTGATGTTGAAAATTGGATGTTGGGTGTTGATGTTGAAAATTGGATGTTGGGTATTGATGTTGAAAAGGGAAGGAGTTAATGTTAAAGAGGGGGAAGAGCTCACCCTCAATTTTGACCACTAGAGATAAAAGTTAACCCTTCAGTTTTGACCCCTAATAAGTGAAAAAAAAACATCCCCCTGAATTGTTAAGGAGGGGGGGGGTGATGTTGAAAAGATAAGGTTTATATGATCGACATAACCTCCTATTCCCAAATTTCATGTTTTGAAAAAAGTAACTTTGATCGTACTACATCAAAGCACGTACTAATCAGAACACCATTATTCAAGAAATCCATGAACAACTAATAAGCCTCGCTATATGAGATATGTTAGAAAGTGTTTTCGTTTCTTTCAAAATGAAAAATGCAACCTACGTCACATTTTGATTTTAAGAAAAAAAAAATTTTTAAATTAATTTTATAACGTCATCAAAAGTAAGAGGTCATTTTTACCATTGTAAATAGTCTTCCCCCTGAATTGAACCCCTTAAAAGTATATTTTAGAGGAAGGTTTCCAAAAATTAATTTGCTAATAACACTACCTGGGGATCATATCCACACCAACAGAATGACACTGAAGACTGAAGAGACCTCTCCAGGGTGCAAGCCAAGACAACATGTATGGAGATACTAGGATACTCAGTCAACAGAATCCCCCTCTCAGCCTCACTGATGTAGTCTGAAGGGAAGCAGAACACGATATGTTTCGCATCAACTTGGCTGCAGGTGCTGCGGAAGCTCATTAAATTTAGCATCCCCATGCCCGAAGAGGGCTCCACTCTCTGGTTTCAAACAATTCATGCCTTTCAGTATTAGTCCAAAATGAGCGTGAACAACCTCGACCAAAATCAGCAATCCAAACTGTGATTGCAAATACCAAATACTGGTTTCAGGGGTAAGCATTCTCTGGTCTCAATTACTGTTTAAAAAGTTTGAGCATAGATAGAAAGATTTACTAGCTCGTAAGTGCATGAATTTACAGGTCGTAAAGTGGAGAGGGGTGGAAATTTGTGCAGCACCAATCTCTGTGGGAGGAAGAGACGAAATGGTGTTTCGATTCGCTACTTAAAGCTGACTGCTAGCTTTATGGTTTTATAACCGAACTATTAGTTATATAGATACAGGTCGCACGGCTGTTAACAGCACAGAGAATGGAAACAGTGGACAGTGTTCAAACTCTGACTGGGACTTACGCTCACTGCACACTACTGCCTTTAGGGAAGGATGTATGACCGTATCAAGTAGCTTCGGTACCAAAATAATCAATTAGCTTAAAATACATCATCAGACAAAGTTTACACAAAAATGGATAAAAAAATATAGGTTCATGTGTATTTATGTCAAGGTCTTCTAAAATACCAAATGACAACCCTACTTCCTATGAAAATGAAATGCAACATAAAGCCATTCTGAATGTGGGTAGATGAAAGAAAATGCCCAGTGTGACGACTATCCCTACCCCTTTAGTGTAATTTGAAGTACTGCCAGTGAGACAGATTCATGTGTACTAAGTAAAGGAGGTAAGTAGATTTGAAAAAGGAAAAAGAATTATTTACAGGCTGATGAATTTCAAGTCTTGGTCCATCATGTCTCTCAAGTCCTCTTATATCAATCATAATGTTTCCCTCGTCCACATACAAAGGTGACCTCGTGTGTCCAACTCCTGTAGCTCGAGCTTGAAGACCAATATGAGTAGCCGCCCTCAAGATATTCCGGACATCCCAAATGGTCTTCGGTTTTACATAAAACACAGTGTTGATAATTATAGTCTTGTCCCAGCTTATGAATTGAGTGATCTGGATTCCTGGTCCCGCTAAGTAATGGAGGAGAGGCAGTAATGCCTGCATACGTTCCAAAATGGCTACAAGAAACAAAAGACAAAGCAACGTGTAACTGATTAATTGGGATCAAAGACAACACTCCTCATTTATAAAATAAGTTTAATCAATTCATTTTGTAAAATACATCAGAGCAAAAGGAAATAATTCCACAGCAGAAATATTTCCATAAATTTCTTGTGACTCCGTTTATTAGTTACATAACACATAGCATTATATTTCTTTATAAAACCTCTTTACAAATTATCAAATTTTTCTATTTATAAATTTGAAAAAAATAAAAATGGTAAAATATTTTTACATATATATAGCAAAAATTATGAAAAAGTTTACAGGTGCCGCTTAGTGCATTCTCTATTCAGATTTTAAATCCATCGAATGAATAGAATTATGATACATTTATCACAAAGCCTCAAGAGTTATTTTTTGGTTTTAAACTTAGGTAAATACAACTTTTAAGTATAAAATTTGATTTTTTTGTCTTATGATTAATGTGTAATTATTTCCGCAGAGGAATTATTTCCAGGACCCCCATCAGAGCTTGCACTGTGATATCCCTGAAGTAGAATTTTGGGGAGATTCTATAATTTCAATAAAAGATTTATTAGGGGAGAAAATTGCATAATACATCTTATCTTTATATCATAAGTAAGGGAGACAATTGAATAATACTTCTCTGGCATTATCAAGCTAGTACAGGGCCTATAATATATCTTATGACCCAAAATTAAAAAATACAAATTGATAATGAGAAATCTAGGATGAGGCTGAGTCATAAAATGTATTTGTCCACAAGCAAGAGAAATTGACAAAAAAGTTGATTAGACAAAGTTTGTCCAAGGTTTTTGCGGCATAAATGAAAACTGCTGCCTTAATATTGTGTAAATATGATGTGCAGGTGAAAAAAAAAAAATTGCGATGAATAATATTTTTTGGTACATGAAGGTTGAATAACATCTTACCCAGCACTGGGTGAAAGAGTACGCATTTACATAATAAACTTCAATTAACTTATTTCATAAGATACATCCTGGGCTTGCACTTTGATATATGTGGAGTAGACATTTTGGATTATTTTCTTAAATCTGACTTAAGATTATTTAGGGAATACATCTCAAAATATCGTATCACTAATTATAGGAGACAATTGAGTAATACTTCCAAATTTATATCATTATTATACAACTTCAATAATGAAAAATATCTAATAAGGATTTTACTAATAATCATTACTTAGATTATATGATACAATCAGCTCTGATGAATGGTAAAATTGTAGTTCACCTGCTCAATTTCTACCAACATTATAAAATATCTGCGACCCACAGGTTGGGAAGCATTGCATTAAATGTTGAGGAGGGTGGGACTAAGGCGTCAAGCTTCCCAAATCTCCAGTCACACCCCTGTCTGTGGTGCACCCACTTCATCCCAATAGGTCCTTGAAGGTAAGGTTGTAATTGTACATTAGATATTCCCAAAACATACCTTATTTCGTTTGGAAAGTGATTTTATTGAACATTATTTTCCCCTCATGTCATTCATACAACTCAAGATAATTTTTTTTAAAAACTTACTTTTTTTATACAGTAAAAAAACGTTTGTTTTTTTTTATAAGTAAACCAATCGAAGGGAGATAACTTAGATTGCTTACTTGAAATCAATAAAAGGTTGAATTTTCATGTAAGAAAAGTATTTATTTCTATATTTTGTGTGACAGACATTATACATTAGATTTGTACCTAAGCATGCATATGACCATGAAACATACCTGACTGAAACAAAAGCGTAAGAGAACTGTATATTATCTTACCTCCACTTCTTTGGTTTTCATTTGAGACTTGACCAGCTTTTTGGGACAAAGAGCGAATTTCACGGGACAATTTTAAAGATTTTGGATGGATGTTTATAGGTTTCAACCCTAAAGGAAAAAAAAGAGCTGAGTATTAAGAATTATTTATAACAACTGATTCTCTGCTTAATAAAAAATTACACCTTTCGCTAAACAAACAGAAAAATAAAAATAACAGTACATAATTTTCGATAGCATTTTGCAACATTTTTTTTGTAATAAAACAATTTGTTTCCAATTGATTTGACAAAAAATAATGTAGAGTTGTTAAAAGTTTGACCACTGCTCTAAAAACATAATTTGAGCGGGCGATGTTCAAAAACTAATTTTCTGAAAACGTTTACTTGGGTCACATAAGTACACACAGAAAATTTCCCTAGGGCTATATTGTAGTTTAAATGTACATGTATGTACACTTAACAGAAATATTCTTCTTCTCACACTCAACCCCTCGCTACAACATAAAGGTATCCACTGTTCTCCCTCTTACTGTACCTTCCTCTATATGAACGATAACAAGTCCCAGTTCACTATGCAAATAAGCACTTTTCCAGCAGCAGCCAGTGGATTTAGTTAGAAAAAAAACAGCCAAAAAAGTATTCAATTTAGCATCAATTTACATTGTATATCAAACACCCAGGGTGGGGTGGGTCAAAAACTGATTAGCTAACTTTTTCATGGGTCATGAGTGGATAAGACTAGAGCAGTGCCCGTAAACAGGAGGGAGTCTTATTTTCTGATTGCTTATGTGCTAAAAGTATAGAAAATGGCTATTATTCTCTTCAAATCCTGCTTTTGGGGCCCAGAATAGTGATATTCATTTGTAATTGTCCTTCTTAATTTATGTGATTAAAAATGTACAAATTTGCCCATTGTCTGATTGAAAATGAGTAGATTTCAATTTATCATAGTTCCAGTCGCAAAAGCAAGGTTCAAAGGAAATAATTGACACTTCCTACTTTTTTTTAGACATAATCAGTCAGAAAATGAGACTTATTACCCAGGAACAAAAATAGTTTTTCTTTAAAATGTTACACAGTGTCGTCAGTTACAGGGCTGCCAATGCTGGATTCACCCCTCTTATAACTGCTAGGCAACAAGGGTTACATGTTTTTTTTCTGATATGATAGCGGTCTTAGAGAGAAGGAAAGAGAGTGGCCGGCCGCAAAGGTCGGGGCCAGAGGCATGGCCAGCTAGGAATACTGCTGCCAAGGAGCATTGGGCCAGGGAGGAGG
Source organism: Thysanoteuthis rhombus (assembly GCA_963457665.1). Classification (NCBI taxonomy): domain Eukaryota; kingdom Metazoa; phylum Mollusca; class Cephalopoda; order Oegopsida; family Thysanoteuthidae; genus Thysanoteuthis; species Thysanoteuthis major. The sequence goes on from OY735198.1 coordinate 49,950,257, forward strand.
AAAGAGAGAGAATGGCCGGCCGCAGAGGCTGGGGCTAGAAGCGTACCCAGCTAGGGGTGCTGGAGCTAATGAGCACTGGAACATGTGCATTCAGGGGTTCTATTGGGGTCGTCAAAGGAAGTGACGTTTTGTATATCTAGCTAAAAGAAGAGCTTCATACTAAATTCCTAACTAAAAGTATAGGGGGCACTACACTAGCTATAACCATGCAAGTAAACAAAAATGTAGACAGGAAAACAGCACCTGACCAAAAAAGTCCAAGTAGTATAAAAACTATCATTATTTCATCATCAAAATCTTTATAGCACCAGTAAGAAGAAAGACAAGAGAAAAATCTCAT